>JAHLSL010000015.1:19468004-19589682 GCA_025920805.1 Petroica traversi | reverse complement strand
CTGTACCTCGGCGGAGCAGCTGCCGCCGCCCCTCAGCGATGCCTGCCCGGGCGCGGCAGCGCACGGTCCTCCTGGTGGGGATCGTGGTCCTCTTGGCCGCGCTCGTCCTCGCCGTCGTGCTGGCCTCTCTCCTGACCCACGGAAGGCACGAGGTCGTTCCTCAGATGCTGAAGTGGAAGGACAGGGGGACCACTAAGAACTTGCAAGAAGTCATCCTGGGAAGATGCTACAACTACATCACGGCGCAGCACCCGGAGCTGGGGTGAGTAGAGGTCTGGGTGATGCCTCAGGTGTCAGGTGAATAGAACTGTCTCTCGCCTCCACCTGGCCGTGACCACCGGGTTTGCAGTGGCAGGGAGAAACCAGGGGGTTAAGAACCCTGTTTTGTAGAAAATTGTGCAGACGGAAACTCGGTGCCCCAGTGGTGGCTTTTTAAGGAAAGTACCTGCAGAGACAATAAAAGTAACACGAGGTCAAAACACAATCATAAATAGATTTTGCAACTTCCCTAATGCCAGCTGAAATAAAAGCCGAATTCTAACAGGTTTGAGCACATGGAGGTGAAGCAATCTGCTGTAAAGCTGATCTGCCAAAGTCCTGTAATGTGACACTGCCGTCCTGTAACCAAAACTACACGGGAGGGAGGAAAGGAGAAGGTTCAACACAGATTTATAGGACAGACAAAAATATTAGAAAAATATTGAGAAGTATCTTGGTGTTATCCAAAACTGATGTTTTTAACTTGTGACTCATTGATGAGCACAGAGGGCTTGCATGGAGAAATAGAGGTGGATCCCAGTACCAGCTTAGCAGTCCCTGGTGGCACCTTCCCCCAGAGCAGATCCCAGGCATCCCATCCCTCCTCTCTGCAGATTCCATGGGCCCGGGTCTGCAGCAGTGTATTAGAGCTGAGAACTGATTTTCTGAGCCCCTTCGTTGCAGAGAAAGGCAAAGTATGAAATAAGGAGTGCCCCCAGCAGGTACTGGGGGCCTCCAGAGCCTCAGGACAGGATCCAGAGTAGCCAGGGTCTCTCAGCAGGAATCCATCCATCCCTTCTGTGGCTTTGTGCTTTGTGTCTGCAGGGAGCCTCTGGCAGACTTTTCCAGCACCCCGGGCTGAGTGCTGTGGGGCTGCCCCACACCTTGGCCAGGTGACAGAACCATCCTGGTCTTTGTCCTAAAAAAGGCAATTGCCACCTCTTGTTTTCATTGCATTGAGCTGATGGGAACAAAGCTGTATTTAGTTTGCTTGCATTTGGATTTCTTTTGGCTTTGGATATCCTGCACTGTATGAAAAAGCTGATCTGCAGTATTTGAAGGGTCATGTGGACAATCAGGGCTGGGACACACAGAGACTTGTTCACACTTTACATTAAATATTTGAGTAGCTTTAGTGAGGGAAAGGAGGATTCTTTTCCAAATAAAATTCAAAAGCTCCTGAAACTTGCAAAATCAAATGCATGTTTCTGAAAGCATAAATTAATTTGTTAAAGAACTATACAATCAATATTTAAATCTGAAATGTTTTTCAGGCATAATAGCCTTTATTACGTGGGCTCATTTCATTCAAATTGGGATGCTGAAGATGTGAAAACCACTTTTGTGTGAATATGCTCCCGGCCACAGCTGAGTGTGTTTTCACTGAAACACAGTCTGAATCTGGACCACAAATATCACTAAGAATGATTTGTTTAGGCAATTAGTTCAAGGACAAAAAATACCATAAAACCATGATCACAAGTTTTCTAAAATATTTGTTATTACAAGGCACAATATTTTGGGCTGTTCATAATCAAACCATGTTTAATACCTTTGTGGCTGTGACTTCACTTTCAGATTAAATGACTTCTGTACAGTAGGACCCTTTTTTCTTTTATTTTATTTAAGGGACACATTTTTCTGAAGCATAGAGCACAGAAGAAGGAAAAAATATGTTTGTTTACATATGTCTGAAATGTTCAGAGGTTTCCTGAATGGAGAATTAAATGCAGGTGCTTTTCTGGGAATCAAAGCTAAGATTGCTCATTTCTGATTGTGCTGAGCTCTGTGCAGTTTGTGATATAACCAACCACTTCTGACTCTGGCACTTTCTGATAATGACCTGGGTGCCTTCAGGACACTTCAGAGAGTGGCATCTTTCATCCCTCTCTCTTTCACCATTCATGTTGGCCTTGGGTCCTCTTATGTATGGGATCTGTGGTGCACTTAATCAAAGAGAAGAGTAGGAACAGGGAACTGCAGAAACATGGGCAGGCTTATGAGCTGAGCTCACTGTGCCCTGTACTCTGCCAGGACTGCTGCTGCCACTACTTCCCACAATGGGAACCTCACTATCTGGGTTAGAAGTCTTCCAATTTTTTCATAATTTTTTCTATATTCTGTTCTAGCCCTTTTAGTCTATTAGACTGACGTGCATTTGTTTAAAAATTCTGCTTTTAGTAAACTTATAGGCATTTCCTTGAATTTTTACTTTTTTGTATATGAGAGTCACTAAGCAGCACCTTCGATGATATTTTCTGAACATAAAATCTATTCACTGCAGTAGTTAGTGACATTTACTTCATTTTGGAGTCCCATATTTAAAATTGGAATAGCTGTCAGGTTTTGAAAAAAAGGGGGATTGTTGACATGACTATGGATATTATACTGTTTCTGGCTATCACAGATGGATTTAACAGAGTTCTAAAGCCCCCATTTAGCTCTGTTTTTGCATCTGTGTGCTGCAAATCATGTGAGAAGGCCTCTGACATGTAAGTGTACACCTTCATTATCACAACTCTTTAACTCTTGCACTCTGCCTCACCTTCCTGGAGCCCTTACACCATGCCCAGCCAGCTCACTCTGGGGCTGCTGTTCCCTTTTCCAGTCTTTGGTCTGAACCCAAGCCCAGTGAGGCCACGAAAAGGCTGCTGCTGTTTATAAACACCTCATGCAATCAGATATTATCCTGTCAATTCTTCAAATTCATCAAAACTCTGCACTGAACTTGCTCACAAAAGGACATTTCTCTGGTACTGTATTACAGCATCTGCTAGTAATAATTTTCTTCAACTGCCTGAGTGCAATGCAATCCTCAGGTTTATTCTGCTGCTGGCTGGCTGACTCTTATAATTTGTGTATGCAATTTCCTCAGTCTTCCTGCACAGAACTGTTGTCATGACAAAGTTCATGAGGAAGAGAATACCAAACATTTCAATAAATAATTTTCAATATTAGCCCTATTCTTGGGGAAAAAATTGGATAGTATAGCAGCAGGCTTTAGGGGGGTTGTTCCCTGCACACAGAGTCACACACCTACATATTGACAGTAAAGAACAATATTTCTATTTTAGCTTCCCTGGAAAATACTCTCTCCAAAGCTTGTTACAGTTTGTTAGTCTTATCTTTTTTTCAACATTAACAGAAGCTAGAAGTTCTGATTTCATTAGTCCTGTAAAACCCCCGTGTGGCCACAGTATGTATGGTAGTTTGGGCTGAATAAAGCCAAGGGCAGTGTGGTCTGAAGAAACGATTTGCCCTCAAATTACTTCATCCTCTCCTTCCCAGCGATCCGGACTCCCTCTTGTGGCTGCCAGTCCGCTCGCCAGCCTCACCTGCAGGATCTGCAAGGCGAAGTTTCCAAAGGTTTATCCGTGGCACGATCAGAGGGGAGCGCAGCGGGCGCTCAGCGCTGCAGGCTCTCCTGCACTGCCCGGGGAATTCAGCAGATCTGTGCGGACAGGGACCATATGGAGACACCATAACCCGTCACTCAGAGGATGCTGTTTGTGATGGCTTGGTACCTCGGTACCTGTTGGGGCAGGAAAAGTGGCAATAGCTGTAGCCTGAGTTAAGTGGTTTGGGTTTCCTCTTCACCACGTCTGAATTGGCAGGCTGAGGTCAGGAACCAGCAGCACTTTGTAGCCTGGGCAAGGAGTGGACAAGGCACCTCACCTAAAAGGTCATGGTCACTAATGCCCCAAGCAAAAACAATGCTTTTATTGGACCTAGAAATAACTGACTTTACCCTTGCAGCTTGAGAGAATTTTCATTCCCAGCTAATGACTGCTCCCCCCCCCCGCCCCCACATCTGCACTCACTTCTCAGTCTTTAATTCACAGAATCATGGAATTACAGAATGGGTCAGGTTTGAAGGGACCACAGAGGGTCACATGCCCAAGCAGGATCATCCTAGGGCACATGGCAAAGGGTTGTGTTCAGAGAAGCTTGCAAAGCCCTACTATTTAAAAATTGTTTGAAGGCAAACCAGCTTATTTTAATCTAACTTCTGACAGGAAGAGAGCACCAAGGAGACAGACAGGGAACAGTTTCAGTAACACATGTGACTGCCAGGCCCAACAATGCTACTGTGCCTGACTAAGCAGTGCAAAAACCTGAAAGTGTAAAACTTCAGTACATTTTTCATTCAGTCTCATGTAGATACACAAGATGTTTCCCCCTTAAATATAATTAGAACAACAATGTTGTTCTTATCATTAGTGGCAAATTCTGTTAGAACAAATTTTAACAGTCTGTAATTCCATTAAATTTAGTAAGAGCTGGTGCACGTCCAGGAGAGCTTTGTTTCCTGACTGCACAATCATGAATACGTTTTGCCTTCACATTCCTCTGCAGCCTGTGGAGATGGAGATACATGTTTTGTCAAAAAGAACATGTGGATCATGATTTTGTGTGAGATATTATTGCATTCACAGCATAATTACTTCCTGAGAGAAATCTGAGGCTTGTTATATGCTTACTTTTGCATTTTGCCTTCATGCTTTACTAGACATTTTTAATTCAATTTCCTTGTGTTTGTTCACTGATAGAAAATGCTTTCACATCAAGTGTGGTACTAAATAACTATGATTTGATTCAGTGTCACAAAAATCTTAACTTCATTTTCTATAGCCATGATATTATACTGGAACTTACCTGAGATTCACTTTTTCATTGAGAAAATATGCCTTACATGAGAGAAAGCATTACTGAACCAGTCTTCTCTGGAGTAGAAGTTACTACCCAACTGAAATGCATTAGACCCTCTTAGAGTGCTCTGCAGATTTCTAAAGCTTCCTAATTTGATATTCATCAAACTGCAAAGGACTTAGTGTTTCTTTGTTTGTAAGAATATGCTTTCTAAAAAAAATCTGTTATCACTGCTGTGCCATCTTTTTTGGTCCCAGAGCAAACAAAAGGCTTTATTTGCACTGTCTGTGGAAAAGGACACGGAGGCCTGGTGACAAGCTGAATGGTGTTGATATTTTGTTCCTCCATCTGGTTTGTCTCTCAGCATTAAGATGGGCACTGTATCATCATAATAACACATTGCTTATTAAAATATCCAAGTCCTAACATTTGTGTATGCTGTTAATGTTCTCCTTCCTATTTCATGTGCTTGGGTGCTGACTTAAATACCTTTTCTGTATTAACCTTTGTTATATTAAATATGCATAGCTCTGCTTTTCATTTCTTCTGACCTTCAATGTTTATAAGGTTTTCTTTCACAATTGTTGTCCCTAAATTGTATACAAGTGACTTTGACTGTTCTTGTAATTTCTTGGTAACAGAGATATCATTATAAATATTAACAATTGTTTGAGTCTTACTTAAAAGTACACTGCTATTGAAATATGCTGTACTGAGCTTTAATAGGGAACTGGAATACAATGTTTAGTAGGCACAAACAGACAGTGATTAGTACTTGAGAATATAGAGACAGGACTACTGGCTCTGGAGTTTTACCTTCAGAAGAGTCCTCATGCTGCTTAAAGATAGTTTCCATAATTACTCTGGGCTGTAAGGTAGGACGTATTTGGGTTTTATTGTCATCTGTTTCTAAAGGAGGTTCTTTAGAAATAATTAATTTTCTTTTAGCAAGAGACAAGTTCATAGGGCAGTGGGTAGATACAATTTATTTGTTCTTGAGATATTTCATCACCAGCATATTTATTTCTGCTCTTCTGGAGTAAAGATGCCTCTTCTAGGCTGTGTAAAGCCATCCAGTTCTGTGCAAAGCTCAGGCTCAGTTCTGTGCAGAAAATGTACCCTCCCATGCTGTAACTCCTCAGGCAACCCAAGGTCTGAGACTCCAGCAAGTGTAAGGGAGAGATGACAAAAGATACATTGTCTTTTGTCCATGGCCAACATCAATGCACTGCTAAGGTACAGAAATTTTGTTGAGGTCTGAATTTATCTCTCACTTTGACAGCCATATATCAACTCACTTAACAGGTTTCTATATTGAGTTTTTATCATATAAAAATTGCTATTAAATTACTTTATTTCTCATATATGCAAACTTTTTAGATTCATTTTGCAGTGTATAGATATTTAATGGTTCTTACTGCAAGATTCCATAGGATTTTAAATAATTTTTCACATTTGGGTTAGTCTACACAGACTGCACCACTACATTAAAATATCCTTGCAGTCAAAATCTCCTTTGGTTTTAATCACAGATACTAGAGAGAATATTATTCTGTCTGAATTGACCTTCTACACATTAATCAGAAGTATTTGCTGATGAAATACTTTTCAACTTTGTTTTCCACTGTAACTGTTTGCAGCTATTGTCATGCACAGTCAGTTAGCTGCCTGTTCCTTACCTTCTCTCTTGTTTATTGATTTTATAGAATTGACTCTACAGGCAATATCTGGTGTCTGTCTAAGTTATAGCACCACCCTAGGATTGAAATTATTAAATGTTTTTATGAGCTCGTCGCTGAAAACTGTTCTCTCCCACTTTTTCCCTGCTCAGTTCTCTTTTAACATCTGTAGAGATGACAGTGAAAAATACCCCCATACTCAGAGGCATCATTCAGCTGTCACTACCAAGGTTTGGTTAAAACTCAAGAGCTGTTTAACACCTCAGAGCACCATGAGGAAATACAACTCTGCTTATCCATAGGCGTAGGAGGACAAGATCCTTTTTCCCTCTAGGGTCAAATGAAAGTCTGTGTCAAGTTCCAGGGATAAAAACACATGCTGAAGATGCATTCTGCTTTCCCAGGAGATGACCACAAAATTAGGAATTAACAAGGAGCTCACTCACAGTTGTACAATCTCTGATCTGTTCCCTTGTCTGTCCTGCTGACACAAACCACCCTTGAAATAGGGACTTCTCCCTGTTACTGCATTCATACCACAGCCCAGCAGCTTTAGTTCTATTCAAAACAAACAAACAAGCAAAACAAAACAGAACAATGTAGAGCAAGTTCATGTTATGAGTGTGAAAAAGTGAAGGTGTGTTAAGCCATTGAATATTTCCCTGCTGTAATATACTTTAATTTAGGTCACTGTTATAGAAGTGTTCTTACAAGTTTAATATTAACATTAAAACTCTAATAAAAATACCCTTTCTGATCAAGGGGCAAGATGCCAGCTTGAATATAGTCCCTCTATATCTGTAGATGACATGGCTCTCATTTAGAAGCTTAAACTGTAGAGCAACTGTGACTCTTTGTCAAAAAGCAGCCCAGGTGAGACTTCTGCCCTTCTGAAGGCCCTGTTCCATTTACAGAGCACATCTGAAAACACCATCTGCTTTAGCAGCTTGGTTTTCACCCAGGGAGGTGAAATCCAGGCAGCAAAACAATCTGCTTATGTGGATGAGCCCTTCACTGGTTACAGTTGCTCCTCTTGGCTCAGCCCTTCCCGGAAGGGTGACAAGGCTCAGGGTTGTCCTGCAGCACCAATTCCCAACTCACATAAAACACTCCAGGAGCTGTAAACCAAAGCCACAAACACTCCTGCTCTTAAAACCTTCTTATTGCTGCCAAAGGTGAAGGGCTGGTGTGACGAGGGGCTGTCCCTTGCTGCAGGTCATTCCCTGAACAGGAACACACACAGCCCTGAGGTGCACCCAGAAGCAATCTCACTTGGTACTTCTTTATCCAGACCTCCAGGCTCCCCCTCCTCGCTGAACAGAATTTAATTGCTCTGCCTACAGGCAGTCTTCTTTCTCTAAGGCAGGGTTCTGGATCTCCTTCTCTATCCCCAGTCAGTTCTTAAAATGCTTTGTTTACTGACTTTGAACTATTTAATTAGCAGAAAGCAATACTTACCAAATCAAGCTGCCAAAAAAACCAAGCATGTCTTTTTCATGTTGACAAAAAGTCTGTTACCGTAAGTGTTATGGTGGCAGACACTTAGCAATAATTAAACTAAATGGGAAATGAGAGGTTTGTGTTTACTGAAGACTGAGACTGACAAGTCTGAATTTTTTTATTTCATCTCTTTCCTTGCTAATTTTCCTCCTTTCCATTATCCTAATGCTAAAACCAGCAGACAGAAGTGTCCCCAAATCCACAGCAAAAACTGTGTTTTGGCTGGCCTCTCTTAATTCACATCTATCTGGTTTTTGGGAGAAAGATACCCGATGGGAGGTCCTAGGTGCTACAATAATAATAAGGAAGCTGATCCATTTCATGCACATCCCAAATTCTAACTCCGTGCCCTGGAGCTGGGTCTCGCTGTCCCCCAGCACGAAGCACCCAGGCCTCTGGGGCTCAGCTCCTCCCGAGGAGCTCCTTCTCCCACCTGATGGCACTGTTCTCCTTGCTTTTAGCTCCAGCCCGGCTTTGCTCCAGAGACTCCAACCTCAGCTGGGCTGCCCTTGGCAGCAGCTCCAAAAAAAAAACTGCCTAAAGCAGCAGTGAGACTTGGCAGGGCTGGAGGTAGGGAAGGGAAAGCTGAAGAAATAAAAGCAGAAATGTTTAGGGCAGGAAAGGTAGCAAAAGGGTCTGAGTTACAGAGGGCTTCCTCTCAACGCAGGCATAAATGTTACTGTTCCCTGCATAATTTCTGTCATAATTGTAAGTGCACATGAAAAAAAAACAGATTGACTATGGATGTATAAATTTCACTGCTGTCTACAGCCATCACAGTTTACCAAAATGCAGGAGATAAACTGACACAGGCAAAGGTGGGTCTGTTAGATGCAGAACTGTTGCTACACCATTTAGTTCCTTTGAAATGCATTCTCCTTCTGAGGTATCTGGGCTTTGACAGGTGAAGGCAGGTGATCCCAAAAGAGTGAAAACTGGCTTTATGCCTTTAAGGAGCTCTGTTATGACCACAAACAGCTTGCTGACTTTTTAGAGTCAGGTTTCTGACTGCTTAGGTTCATCACTGCTTTGGCCAGTGGTGGTAGCAAATGAGTAGGATTTTCTTACAGAAATTGCAGAGGTTTGATCACTGCACAGGTTTGATCACTGCACAGGTTTGGTCACTGCACAGGTTTGATTATTGAAAAGGTTTGATTATTACACAGGTTTGATCATTGCACAGGTTAGGTACGTGGGCTCAGGGGACTGTTTCCAGCTGTAACTTCAGAGCCTCATCACAGGGTGTCCTGGTTTAGGGCAAATATTCAGGAGGAAACCTCTGGGGGGTCTCCTCTAGGAAGAGCCGATTCCAATCACCGCTCCCCCTACAGGTCCGGGAAGAATTTCCTTACAGAAAAGTGGAAAAAACTATTTATTTAACAAATAGAATATTCACAAGTATAGGAAAAATTTGGATAATATGAAAACAATGAAACCTCTCCTTCCTCTGAAGAGGTGGTAGATTCAGAGTCCGTCTGAGTCCAGTTCAGTTCTCCAGTGGGGGGGGCCGATTGCCGGGCCCGGCTGTAGAACTCGGCGAGGGGGGGCCCCCAGGGGGTTCCCTGGTGTCCTGGGCCCACGCGATGCCAGCCAGTCCCAGGAAGAGGGAAAAAGGAAAAAACACCCAGCAAAAGAAACAAAGTCTCTCCCTGCAAAAAGCTGGGAAAAATCCGAGGAAAACCCTCTGCTGTGAGCTCTTCCAGCACCCACACCAGAGAGAGTAAAAAAAAAAAAGAAAAGAGAAAACGCTGTCTGCTGGAATGTAGCCTTGCTTCGTAGGAGTAAAGGTATCCTGCAGACAAACGGCGAGTGGTTTTTTTTTTTCCTCCACCTTTACTTTTCTCTGTCTTTCTGAGACCAACTTAAAGCTGAAGAACTTAATGTCCAGCACAAGCAAGAGGACGACTGGGGATACAAACAGGTCATATGGCCAACCCAGAACAAAGGGCCACAGTTAAAATCTCAGGGTGGCCTTAAGACCTTGCAATGCTTTAGAAATAAAATTGTGGACCTTGGAGAATTTGATATTGGTTGCAGGGGAGAACAGGTCTCACCAGCAAAGTGTGCCTGTCTGGAAGAGTGATTTGGAAGCATGGGCAGAGTTGATTGAGTTCTCCAGGACAATGTCTGAAAGTAATTTTTTACTTGTAAATTTGAATTGGGTCCCATTCTTTAAGTGTCTCTCTCAAATTCTTGAGTAGAAAACTTCAGGCAACACAGCATGAGGGAGCACTGCCCTTCTTAGGATGTTTTCAGTATTCAGTGTCAATCCAGTGCTGAACTGAAAGCAAGATGTTGCTTAGGGTATAACTGAAATTAGCAGGGATAAAATTTATCCTTCATAATATACCAATTAAATCAGTTTCAATTGGGGATGAATTTGCTCCGTCACGTCCAGTTAAAGGAAAAAAAAATTGTAAAGCAAAGAAAAAAAAATCTATAGTAACAGTGATTTACCAGACAGTTCAACGCTCTTCCATTCCTTTCAGTGTGGGGATGCTCTTTCAAGGTTAGCCAGACCAGTGTATAGATATGCAAGAAATAATGATGCAGGAGCTGTCCTTTTTTCTAATATGCACATTAAAATTTGGCTGCTGGGATAGATGCTAATGGAAATATTCCTGGCCCCAGCTTTCACTTCATAGATTAATGTGATAGTCAGATACAAGTCAAATGGATAGAAATACTCAAATTTATTGGAAAATGCAACTTCTACCCCAATGTAAGGACAAATGGATAATATGCTTTGCAGCATGTATAATGCTTGGATTTAATAAGTAAAAGTTTATTTGTCTATCAACCCATATTGTATGCTATACTGAGTTCAGGGTAGAGTCTCTGGCTCAAAAAGGTCTTCAGGCAAGTTCTTCAATCCCAGTTTTCCAGAGAAATGTTGCAGTTTTAAAGTTTACAGAAGATTTCACAGTGTTCTTTCTGTTAGTTATTATTTCACATTTACCAGGATTGCTCAAACTCTATTCATAAAAATAAAACTTGAAAAAATTAAATACAAATTTAGAGTGTGTTTATGTTACATATCACTGAATTTGGATTCAATATTTCAGACCCTACAGTAGAATAAAGGGCCTTAAATATCTCAGCATTAACAAAGTTAGCCTCAAAGGAAGAAATCCATTATGTCTAAAGAGATGATATGATATTTGCAGGTAGGATGGAGAATGAGTTAATATACAACCAAAAATACAAAAACAAAAGCCAGAGAAAGAGAGTGTCCAAGACCCATGGCAGTGTGGGACTTATGAGTATTCCCCTTGGACTCCTGAATTATCTGCATTAAATAAATTTAATTAACTGGTAGAGTGAGGATCTCTATTGCAGCCTTACTTTCTTTTCTAAACCTAGAAAGATCACTAAATCAACACGTTCTGTGACTTTGGAGCAGCCTTAAGAGAAAAGTTTGTTTCTCAGGCATTTTTTTTGGCAAGGCACATGTTCTTGTTTCAACCTGAAGCTGTTCTTGCTGGAATTTTTTGCATACTAGATGCAAGCAAACGTCTCATATTGTTTCAGAAGGCCCAGAGCTACAGCAGGTCTCTGCCCTCACCTCTGCTCAGTGTGCGCTAAAAGCTGCACACCAAACAAATATTTCTGTCTGTGCTGGAAAAAGGTCAGGTGAAAACAGAGTCTACCACAACAGTGAGACTGGAAATAATGGCACATCTTCCTGGAGCTGGGATTTGCAGGTCCTCAGGTCTTCTCTCTGCTTATCACATGTAAATCAAAATCAAAGTTCTGTGTGCCTGGTAATCTCTTTAGGACGTGAGACAAAATTTATGCTTCCTATCAGAGAAATAACTTTTCAGTGGCAAATCAATGATTTATTATTTCTAAAACAATGCTGAAATTGCCTGATTTCTGTAAAAGCCCATCTTCATGACTTACCATTCTTTGTGATACAACTAGCAGTACCACACTGGCAGCTGTAGAAGAGCCTCCCCCACCTGCAGGCTGAGACCTGACATTAAAGATACAATTTGGCTCATCTCTGCCAGGACTGTGCACAAAGACTCTTCTCTCAGATGCTGGTGACATTGACACACATCATCCAGTGCTGAGTTTGGTGTCTTGAAAGAATAGAACACTGATCCTTCAGATTAGTGACTCAGCCATCTCTCTTGGCATGACCATGAATCACCTGGATGGTTTTCTTTGTGCTCTCATGGCCATGACTTAAGTCTAGCAGCAGAAATGCTTCATATTGTGTTTATCTCCTAGCTCTCTGCTTTGGAAGTAGTAAAAAAAAAAAACAAAAAACAACAAAAAAAAACCCCTAAAAACATTTTTAATGGTTTCTTTAAAAATATTTTGTCTTCTGAGACCAAGCATAAAAACTACCATATGAAAGGACAGATCACTGCGTACCCAGCTGTCACCTGCAGCTGTTAACGCTCTTACATTTAGCAGATTTCAGAAGTAGATAAAAAAAAAAAAGAAAAAAAAAAGTAGTCCTGCCTGGAGGACAAATCATTTGACAAATTAGAAAGTGTGAGCCATATAAATGTCTGTGAGATGTGCCTGTGGTTACAGCCAAGCTCCACAAATTGTCTTTATGATACCATTGACTGTGCAGAGCACAGGGGACAGCTGCCTCTTCTCTAATGTCACCCCTCAGTCAGCAGGAGCTCTCTCTTTTGGATGATTCAGTGTGTCCATGCTGTAATCCTTAGTGGCAGGGAGAGGTATTTACAGCTTCCTAACCTCTCAATAAAGTACCAAAGTTTGGAGCATGGTCTCTGTGGGTTATTTATGCTTTGCAGCCAGAGAGAAGTTTCTCCAGGAGAAAATTTAATACACCCGAGTTAAATCCTGCTAAGTAAAATGTGAATTCTTGCTGACACAAGACCACAACAACAAAACAATGACCACGCTCCCTGCAGTACCCAGAGTTTGGCTTCTTATTTCTACATTGATGTAACGGAAAGTGCATTTAGGCTCTTGAATGAAAGATAATAGTTCTGTTAAAAAACCATCATTGCTACTCATCTTTATTTACCAAGAGGTTTTTTTGGTTCATATAAACAAGAGGTGTGGTCTCTAATGCAGCTGGGCTGGCCCTGTGACAGACTGGCATGACATGTCATGAAAGGAAATTTGGGATGTGCCAGACCTGCCTCAGTTGGCCATTTAGCTGGCAACTCAGTTTCAGACAGCAATGTACATTGGCACCTTACCTGGATCTTGGTTATATGTGTGCAAATCAACTGTGCCTCCAGCAAAGTCAGTAACTGCAAATGAGTGCATTTATAAACACAATCTCTGGCCCCAAACAGCTAAATCACTGCTTTTGTTTTAGATAAAATTATAGATATTTTTTCTATAGGATCAAACTCTCTGCAGGGAGACACATGGCCATATTGTTGGCTTGCTGTATCTGAGGGGACAGTATCCTTTGACCATACTGTTAAAATGTACAACCTATAGGCTGATCTATGATTTGGCATGAATAAATTAGATCTTTTTGGTTATGTAAGATCAGCACTGACCATTTTAAGGGCTAAAAACATAGACGACATTCAGATATTGTAATAAACAGTAATTTTAAATGCAGGAAAGAGAGAAGATGATTTGGAACTGTTCATTCCTCAGTATAGACAAAATCTGCTGAAGATACTCTGCTTTTGTAATGGGTCATGCATTTGGTGCATGAGCATAGCTGGAATTCTTTTAACATCGGATTCAGAGGGTTTGACCCTAACAGAGGGAGAACCTTTCGCAGACACAAATACTGATAATTATTTATTAACTATGCTTTAATCTTTCGGCAGAGATAAGGATTGCCTAAAAATATGGGAGTCATTAAAAGATGCCTTCATTTACAAGAATCCCTGCAATATCACATCAGAAGACTATCAGCCTTTAATGGAGCTAGCAAGTCATCCTATTCCCTGTAACAAGGTGAGAGCACAGGGCAGGGTGGGCTCTGGGATGTGAGGGCTGGGCAGGGCTCTGAGCCTGGCATCTCACCCATAATAGCTGTGAGGGTCTGAGGTTGATGGGATGGGGATGGTGTTTCGCTTTTGCACTTACTGCAGCAGTCCTGCAGATGCACCTTTGGAGCCCAGTGCCCCTGTCCATACTCTGTCCCTGGGAATCATCCCTGTGAAAGGCTTGCCTCAAGCCAGCACCAGGATCAGTCCAGTGAAGTGACAGGGATGTCCCCATTCCCTGAGCACATGGCTCTCTGTAAGGAGCATGCCATCAGGCTGTTAGAGGGACATTGCTTCCAGACAGCTCTTCTTCCATGCACAGATTAAAAGCAAACAACGGATTTGGTATATATCCTATGAAAACTAGTCAAACCTTCCTTTCAAAATCCTTTAAAAGGTAAACAAGTCCCTTTGCACACAAAAAAAACCCCAACAAAACCAAACCTGACATATTTTACTACTGAGAGTATTCAGATAAGAGCTGACCTACTAAGTTGAACTCACTGCATTTCAGTAAAAACTAAAGCTCCTTAGTTATCATGAACTTTCTGGTTTTCTCCATAAAAAAACATTCTGACCAGCTGTGGTATAGCTATCACTTACCAGACATCGTACTTTATTTCACAGTCACTGTTTTGGAGCAAGACAAATGACCTTGTTCATCGCTATACAAAATCCAATCAAAATTTCCTTACCTTGGAGGACACCTTGTTGGGTTATATGGCTGATAGAATTTCATGGTGTGGAGACCCCTCTGACCCAGGTAATCTACACCTAAACACAATCCTTTTAACATTATTTTCTAGTGATTTAGTTTAAAACCTTAACCGCCCAATATTTTGGAAATGTGAAAATAATAGCTATTTCTCAGGGTCAATTAAAAACCACCGATTTGGATGGTTTTTTAAGACCAAATTGTTAAAATTGTTAGCTTGAACTAATGGTCACATCTTCCTCTCTTTACCTCTAGTTTGCTTCTACCCTGTGGCTCCTATGGGACAAACTGCAAAACAGGAATGCCATTCAGAGAGGACCTGGTCTTGGGCCAGGCAAAGTGCTGAGCAGTGTGCAGGTCTTGGGGGTATCACTGCCCACATGACTCCTGGGTTGATGCTTAAGGCTAGGAACCTTTAAAATGGACTGGAATTACTGAAAATGTTGGACCGAATTTAATTTTTCAATGCAATCAGACAGTACTTGTCAAAAGCCAATCTGTTTCTCACACTTGGGACCATGTGTTTTCCCTTCTCAGTTTTCTGAGAATTATTTGCGATATGGGGTCTGCAGCTCCCTCCCTGAAAAGACTGAGCAAATGGGAAGACCTTTGAACAGATGCAAATTCCTTTTCCTTTTACATCCCTTTCTGCACATCGCTTTCTTTCTTTGGTAGAAGGAAAATCTTTTTGCTCTCAAAGCCACATTAAGCCTTGCAAAAATATTCACTCCAATCTTAGCTATTCTATAAATGTGTTTTTTCTCAGGAATCAATTATGAATCTTGTCCAAAACGAAGTGAGTGTGAGAGCAACCCTGGCTCTGTGTTCTGGAAAATGGCATCCAAGATGGTAAGATCCAGAATAAATCTCCATGAATCCAAAAGTGTGGAAAGGCATCAAGTCCCTGACATTGCCAAAAAAAAAAAATAAAAAAAAATTGCAGATTGGACTTAAAAAGTAGAATAGTAGAAGTTGACAAAAGCTTTAGCTTAAAAATCAAGATGTTGTAATCCAAGGTCCCATATTTTATGTACAGCATTTGGTGTCCTTGTAGTTCAGGCATTCTTTTTGTGGGCAGAGGCTGAGTGTCAGTGTCTAGAACAACCCTTGGCAGAGAGCTGGAGCTCTGCAAGTAATACTCCCAATTATAACAATCACCTTAATTAAATCACAGACTGTAAATTGCTACAGAAAAATATATTTCAGCATGCTAATGTGGAAAGCAGCACAAAAATTGGCACAGAAGTTTTCCAAGAGGCCGAGAATCCCCTTTGACTTCCCGGCATAAACCTGAAGAGCACATCCTCCCACATCAGTACCTGGCAAGGTTCCTGTGCTGTCCCCACCTGCAGACACATGCCAACTCCCATCACAGGAATGAGATCCTGCTAGTCCCAGTTAAGCAATTAGCCTGGCTTTGTTGAGTCAGCACTTTGGAGGAATAAACTTCCAGAGAAAAACCTGATGTCCTGTATCACTTTAATTTTACGTGTCTCTCAAGATTTCACCCTTGGTATGACTATTAGTAGGTGACTGCCCAAGTGGAAAACAAGCATTCCTGTATGCTCCAGCTCTTATGTATGTAAGAAAAATCTACTCACCAAAAAAAATTGTTTTGTGGGTAAACAAGGAGTGAAAATGGTTTCCCTGTTCTTAATACTCCCCAGTTCCAGAGTCTGGGAGAGATAAAACCACCATACAGACTTACATCTGCTCAGCTGCAGGCATTTAAATTCAAGATCTATAAAAACTCTTTCTTGTTACATTAGAAAGACAATGAAACTTCCTGAAACTTGCAGCTCCCAAGATCGGAGTTGGAGCCACATTGTTAAGAGGAGATGATAGGTTTGATCAATAGAGTCACCTGCATTAAGTTTTTTTAAACTTTTTTGTCTTACCAATGGATTATATATCTAGAGTAGGTACTTTATAGACCTTAGTAGTCTTCAAATATTTGGATATGAGTTTTAAAGAATAAAAAACTAGTGATTACGTGATCTGGTACATTCAAAATCAAATCAAACAAAACTCAGTGATAGCGTTACTAAAATATCAAGAGAGAGAAATCCCAAACCACAAAAGAACACAGAGCATGAGTCACAAGGAAACAAATATGTGATGGTTTATGTGTTCTCAAACTAGTGATATCTCTGTTCTGGCTTGTCCTTGCTTCCTGAGCTAGAGCAGTGTGAGGATTACTGTGAGTTACTACAGAGAGCTGTAGCTGCAGGGGCTCTGGAAATCCCAGTAACAACTGGAACCAGCCAAGTTGCTGTACCAGTCCTATGCAGCCTTAGACTGTCAGTTCATAACTGTCCAATGCCATAGCCTTTAAAGGGCATTTTTTTTTTTTGCACTGAAATGTTCTGCAAAACAGATCCTCTGCTTGTATTAGACAGCTCTGAGGACAACAAGGAATTCTCCCAGTGCCAGGCTGCAGTGGCACTGCATGCAGTGTCAGAGTGTAATGTGCACTGGTTTGGTTCAGTTTGCAGAAGCAGCATGTGGTGTGGTTCAAGTGATGCTCAATGGATCCATAGAAGCTGGAGCTTTCAGAAGCAGCAGGTATTCACTCAGCACACAACCATTCATGTTTCTCTGGGGCTGCATGGGGTGAGTGTGCCTGCCTTTGAGTCCCAGTGCAGAAGGGATTTTGGTAAACTCTCCCCTGGTTGTTGTAAAGCTGATTCTTTCACTCCTTCTATACAGAGACTGGGACTGAAATCCTTCAGAGGGTACGCAGGTGGGGTATCCAGTGTGCTCTTATTATTACAGTTTCTTTGGTTTTACCTCACTAGATTGGGCATCCTTGGGTTACCTGGCTGGAAGTGTGGTCTTGAATGATAACAAAAGATGAAGAATTTGCTTGTGGGGGAAGAGTCATGGTCATTTCCCTGTCACCAAACCAAATCAGTAGCCAGCAAACTGAACAGGAGAAGAGAAGAGGAATTAAAGATGGCAAAACTTAGGCTTGTATCTCCTGAAACTGCAGGCAGTTCAACCTGAAAGTGAAATAAGAATGGGGAGAAAACATTTGACCACAAGACCCTTAAATAAATGCTCCATGAAAATCTATTAAAAAGATAATGTTGTCTCACTGAGTGTAACAGAGCACTAATAAGCCCTAGTATTTGAGTAGCATACTCTCTACATGTTTCTGAGATAACTACGAGTGTTTTGCTGTTTCATATTCCATTCTTGCAGCATCTTTGGAAGTATTGAGGTCTTTAACCTGAATCCAGATAAAGTCTCTGAAGTGCACATTTGGCTCATGCAAGACATTGGGGGACCTCAAAGGTAAGTCACACTGGGGCACAGTGGTGAGCAGTGTGTGGAAGGCACAGGGCACAGCTCAGGTCTGACAGTGACACTATCCTAAACCCATGAAATCTGCTCTACATGCACCTTCTAAGTGCTTACTTTGCAGGAAAGAATAACATTTGTACTGTTGTTTCCCCGAGTGTTTTTTGTAGGTACTGCTGACAGTTTTAGCTAAAACACAATGATATCTCTCTTGCTTTCAAGAGGTCCCATGGCCTTTAAGCTCATTCCAACCCCACTGAGCTCTACAGATCTTTGCTATGGGTGCAGCACTGAAGTCAGAGACCAGGCTATGTCTGCAAAGATAAACATGTCCATGTATCCATCCAAACAGTAATAGTATAATTATGCTGAGCACAGCCATTTTTGAATGCCAGAACATATTTTGGAGTCTCCGTCTGGGGATATACTCAAAACCTAACTGGGACCTAGGCAACCTTTTCCAGCTCAAAGATGATCTCAAGCAGTCCCTTCTTACCTAAATGATTCTGTCATTTTAATAACAAATCTGTAGTTGAAAAGCTTACTATGTCACATCTGAGTGATCTTTTTCATCCCAATCAGATTTTTTTGCAGATCTACCACATTTGAAACACTAAGCATTGAGGCTCTATGCCTTTGACCTCATTTCAGAGCCGGTTCTGTGGCTCACATGGTCATAATGCACTGCCACAGTTTTTCCCATTCCGAAGGATCTCCATGACAAACAGCAGCTTTGGTGCCATGGATCAGGAAGCAGGCTGTGATGATGCAGTGCAGCTCAGGAAAGAGTGTGTACCTTGCTCAGACATTCTCACTCACTGGCACAGTTCCAGCTCCAGTGTTGCAGCCCCTCCCTTAGCCCAGAAGTGTAGGTGCTTTCCACATGAGTTTTATAATTGCCATGGTTCACAGGTGTGCCCCTATGCTGGGGTCAGCACACCAGACGTACTCTTGTGGTCCTTTGAATAAAGGTTTGCTGAAGAAAAGGACGTTGAGTAATCTTTATATCAGTTTCCCCAGACCTGGCACTGGATCCTTTGTCCCATGATTTCCCAACATCAGAAAAGCCACCATGTTCCCCCTCAACAAGGCAGTGCCCTGCCAGCCCTCTTGCTGGACATATCCTTCTCCTGTGACAAGTTCACAGCAATTTCCTTTTTATTTCCTACTTGCTTCTAAGGAGAGAAAGGGAGGGTAGCCCAAATAGTACATATTCCTTTTATCTTCTGATTTGTATTCCATGTTGAATCATTGATAACTTGTCAAGACTAGTGAACAAAAAAAGAGGTAGTCGTGCTTTCCACCAATGTCATATGTTAGGAGATGGATTTTTCCCCAGTAGTAGAAGTGTGCCCTATACTCTGGATGAGAAGATGATTTTTACCTTGAGGTAATAAGTCTTTTGTTTGTATATCTGTCTGTGCCTATGACATTTGTCAAACCTCTCACTACTGCTTTGGGGCCCTCAGGCTATTTAATTAAATTAAACATAGAGATAAAGATCTTGAAGGTATAAGAGTGCTACATGATTCTTGAAACCTTTATCTGGATGGGAAATGAATATGCAGCTTAGGGCTCCTACCAGTGCTGAAGTGGTTGAAAATAAATATTTTGGCCCTTGCCGAAATAAAGCAGCAGCAGCAGCCATAAACTGAGTCAAACAGTCAGGGGGTGCTCGTAGCCTGCTTCCTCCCATGCTTTCTATCAGTTTCCTCCTGTGTTACTTCCCACCTGGGAAAGCTGCTGGCTTTCATGATTGGCCTTTTCTTGTCACGCAGAGGACCTGATCCTTTTGCCCTTTGACAAATTTAAGTAAACCTTGTATTGTGCTTCTGTGGATGGAAGCCACCAGCAGCAGTGGAGCAGTTCTAGGGCACTCTGAACTGTGAATGGGATGAGTCATTTCCCACAGATGTCCTCCTGCACAAAGCTCTCATGCAAGATGCACAGCTGAACATCACTCAGTTTCTACCAGCAATGGTAGCCAAAGCTCCACAAACCCAACACCCTTTACAGCACATTAGCAAGCAAGCTTTTGAAGATTCTTACCTCTAATAAAGCAGTGACATAGTGTGGAATTTAGGTGAGCATTTTGTACACACAAGGAACACAAGTAACTGAGGTCTTCTCTTGACAGTGAATCCTGCTCAGGTCATTCCATTCAGAGGTTAAAAAGCATTTTAGAAGAGCGAAACTTTAATATCATCTGTGAAGACAATTACAGGTAATTATCCACTCTTATTGCTGATGACTTTGTTAGCATAAAACTACTATTGCAGGAGCAAGCTGGAGCTGGCTCCTCCTTACTGCCATGGCAGCCCCCAGTGTGGCTGGGTGTTTCCAGGGGCTCCCAGCCAGGCTGCAGCCCTGGTGTTCCCTGGGTCTGGGGCTTGCTCCCTGCCCTGCACTTCCCATTGAGCATGTTCAGTTGCTTTCAGGGAGAGAGCAATCCATCCACCAGATTTTCTTCTCACTGGGCTTTTACCTAAAATAGTCTGAACCAAACAGGCAGCTTTCCTCCCTGCTGCCTACAGATAACACAGGGTGCCAAGGGTGGTCCTTACTTCCTTCATCACAGTTTGAGCCTGCTTTCTGTCCTTCTGCTTTCTCAGAGAGTGAGGCATGAGACACAATAAGCATTACTAATTATTGTAATTTACCATTGTCAGAAGCAAAAAACAGGAGTCTGGGAAACAGCAGCCCAGGCCCTGACTTGCCTGAAATCTCCATCTTCCTGCTGAGGAAATACAAAAGCTGGACACCCTTTATCCCTCTGTGTGGGTTCAGAGACCTTCACACTGAGCAAAATTATTCTTAAGAGACATTTAAAAGGCAGCAAACATTCAATATTGCTCATATCTTATCTGCCAGGAACAGCTTTTCAGTGTCAAGGACTCATACTAGGATAAGAACATTTCCAAAATAAACATACATTTCTATGAACTTCTGAGTTTGTGACAATAGTTTAAGTAAGGAAAAATTGGTCTGCAAAGGAGAAAAATGATAGATCTTTAAATCTGAAGGCAGAGCAATATATTCCCGTCTGGGTACTGCTGAACCCGATTAATGTGTTCTCTGCACTTCATGAAAAAATTAGTTCTGCTGTGGTGCATAAAACTGCCAAATCGTGTGCTTACTTTCTCTTTGGGTAAATGGAACCTTTAGCTAATACTCCCAGGACCCATAAGTAGGTACAGATTATTTCATCCCATGAGAAATAAGCTACAGGATGAGGCAGGAAGGGGATATATATCATAGCTCAGACCCTTGTGGCTTAGCACAGGGGGGTAACCTGACACACTCATTGCTGGGTCTCACAACTCACTTCTTAAGTCAAAGTAACAAGGAGGGCTTTTTGTCAAAGCTCAAATAACACATCTATAAACAACTGGGTTGAGCAACAGGGAAAAATAATTTTGCTATTTTATATGCAGAACTATAATAAAATAAGAAATGTGCAGGTAAAGCCAAACTACGGGTTCGATTGTGTAAGTTGGCTTCACTCCCCTGCAGTCATGGCAAACAGAACCCTGTGGGTTCTGAGCATCTGCCTTTGCACGCCAGGTGCTGATAATTTTCTCCTGCTTTTGCCCATGTCAACAGTGTCTTACAGAAGTAACTCTAAAATGGGGTTCACTGGATGAATTAGAAGAAAAATCTCATCATATCTGACATTCATAGCAACAGCTTTCTGTTGCAGCAGTTGGGGTTATCAGTGAGTAAGCCAGATGGTGAGCTTCCAGCATGGCAGGAATGCCACAGTCTGTGCAAGAGATCTTTCTTCTTTTTCATAATTATTTTTTATATTGCAGCATAGTTGACATGCTGTGAGGTTAGATCCTACTTTGTTTTGTACTGACTTGCCCTTGTCCCTAAAAACACCAAATTATCTTCTGCAGCAAGATCAAAAAGAATTACCCTAAGAAAAGACATCTGCTTGATAAACATGGGTGTAGCACGCACTTTGTCTTTCACATTGCATTCGGTAACTGTGAAGTTACTCTGTTGTACTTGCAAAGTGATCATTAAATATTTGTTTGGGTTTGTGTGTTATTTCAGGCCTGTTCAGCTCCTTCAGTGCGTGCATAACCCTGACCACACAGACTGCAGGCTTTGCAGCAATCGCTCAGCAATTCTGTGAAACAGAGCCCTCTGCACTGCTGAAGAATTTCGTTACTCGTGTGTAAAGCTGGAAAAGATGTGGCTACATAGCTAAGAGTGATAGCAGTGGCATGGTGTGTACTGAGCCCATAAATCCTTGCAGTGGTACTAACAGCCCGAGAACAGGAGGTGATCCCTGAGGTGTGATGCTGTACACACACACACACAAACACTGATTCAGACAGGGCAGCGACTGAGGGCAGATGCTTTGCCCTGGTTTGCTCCCTCCTATGCAGCTCCCCACTGGCACAGAGCAGGGATTCCCTGGGGCATGCACAGAGAAGAAAGAGACTTTCCAGGAGAGCAAAATCTGCCCACATCAGTGCTCATCTTCCTTCCTGCTGAAAGGTTAAGCAGGAAATGACCAGGGCATGCTACACTTTCCCTACATCCCAGTGCACCCTTCCCCAGACGGGAGCTTTGCCCTGTGGCACGTAGTATAAATCATGGCTTTCCCAGGTGCTCTGACACTTCTGACCAGGCAGAGCAGGCAATGGAAGAGGCAGAGTGGTTCTTGCCTTTTAATGGATATCACAGTAACCAGCTGGTGGGAAGACAGCTGGGCTGAGCCAAGAAAAAAACAGAAACTGCTCAGAGGGTTCCCTGCACCTGTAAGAACTGCCGAGTGTGCAGCTGGGAGAGAAAATAGTGAGACTAACTCAGATAGCTGCATAAAATCCTACTGGATACACCACTGCCGGTCAGATTACATTTTGTTCTTAATATAGCAGTGAACACCAGCCTTCCAACTTTCATAAAAGGTCCCTCAGGCCACAACTTGGCCATCCACTGGAATAGAAACAAACATCAAATGGTTGCCACAATAAGAAGTCTCTCCTGACCTCAGTTTCTGCAGTGAAAGGTGATGCCTTGAGGTGTATAATTCACAAGCACCGGCACGCCGTGGTTTCACTGATTTTCTTTGATTTCTCTTTTACCAGTCTCAAGTGCAGCATTCATAGCAAAACAAGACTCTGAGGCCAGCTTTTAGAGCCTCTGTGCAGTGCCTTTGCCACTAAGAGAACGGAGCAGGCTTTGCTAGAGATGTGCTCCTAGGTGCTGAGGGACAGTGTACAGCAGCTTCCAAGGCACGAGGCAGCCTGGGCTATCCATGATCCCACAGGGAGAAGGTTGTACTGGCACATGTCAGTGCCTACCCAGACTGCAAAACATCACTGTGGAGCCACACAAGCTGCTGTAATTTTTAGCATCCCTAGATACACCTTGTCTCTATAATAGCAATAGAAGGCCCTCACTGAGCCTGGCTGGACCAACCCAAGACCTCACCCGTAATGTTTACATTAAGTGAAATGTATTTTTATTTGCAAGCTGTTATGTAACTATTTAGATGCATCAACAGAGACATATACCAATACTTTCAAATAGGTTATTTCTGACTATCAGTTAAAAGTTTGTCTTCATGCACACTTTTGTACTTCTGTTGCAATATAAAATATTGACTGTAAGATCAAGATCTATAATAAAATTGCTGATGACAAATTCTCTTAATTCAGTTTCACATTGTACATAACCTCAGAGAGTTAAGAAGGAAGGATTCTCAGAAGACCAAAATAGGCCACTTCCTAAAAACATCTCAGAAATCTGTCCAATGTATGAAACACTATATGCAAGCACCCAGGAGAGCAGAGAAACAGAGCACATCCTCCCCAAGCTGTATTCTCCATCTGATACAGAGAAATCGTTGTAGGTGGCTGGAAGTGAAGTATCCTGAGTGTTTATCTTGAACACAGAAATATATATATATTGTTCTTGGCCATAATTATTAAGAAAGATTACTGTTCTTGTCAGTGGTTATGTAGTAAGATGCTAAGAAGCAAACTGCTTTTGGAGGCTGAGGTGCACAATTAATATGGGCAGCTGTGCTGGAGTGAGTGAAGGCTTTGTAATGCTGGCAAGCCTGGGCTGCTTGGATCACATACATGGCAGAACATGAGCAAGCTCATTTCCAACAAACATTTTTATTATGCATGATCACACATCTGAAATGCCGTGCACAGCTGCCCTATCAGACAAGTATACTTGCAAATCCTATTGCTCTACTGAAGATTTATCAAGCAAAAAAACCCTCCCAAACAAATACAAAGTGTCCCAAATTCACAGAAAATAAATAAAAGTGAAAATAACTACATATTTTCCCCACCATGTGAAATAAATGTTTCTTAATATGGTTTGGAAAAGGTTGGGTTTGGAAAATATGCTTTTAGTCTGACAAAGCTAACTCTCATAAGTTGTTCATAAGGTAAATAGGCTGGCTTGTGCCTCAGGTCCACATCAAACACTGCTAAAGTGCTGCCCAGAAACACGAGAGGAATCTGAGTTACTGTGTGATAAGGTGATATCAACTCCCAGATAAGGTTATCACTCCCAGAATCACACAGGGCTGGAAAAGCTACTTCTATGGCCCTATCACAACAGCATTGCTGCTCCCCCAGTCTTTGATGCACTTCACCTGACCAGAGCCTTCAATCATTAAACTTAATAGGAAACAAATTTAATATAGAAAGATTTGTTCTCCCTGGCAGCCAGCACTTGGCCTTATGTTTGATTTCATATAATTATAGAATGGTTTGGGGTGGGAGAGGTCCTAAAGATCACATAGTTCCACCCCGCCTGCCATGGGCAGGAACACCTTCCGTTAGACCAGCCTGCCTTGAACACTGTAATATGGGGAGAAATCTTTGAGGGGGATTTTAATTTTGTTTATTGTATTTTATTTTGTTTACTGTATTGGCAGCATATTGTGCTGTGGGTCTGGGAACCCCTGGGCTCTGGCAACTGGGGAGAGGGTTTGGGTGGAACCTGATGTAGTGGCAGCACTGCATTGCTAGGCAGTATGAGGCAGAAGTTTCCCCTCACTTTTTCTGGGCTACCCATCACGCAGGTACCTGGGAGGACTCCTTGATACTCAAAACAGTGACCCTCAGACACTGTCTTACATAAAAGAGCTCAGTAGAAAGAACAGAGAAATGAGATCAGCAAGTGTTCAGGTAGGAAACTCTGTGAACAGGCTGAATTTCAGAAACTTGCTCTTAACAGCAATATTATTTACAGGCTTTAAATGACAATTAAATGGACTAAGAAGCTGCTCTTTCCTATTAAATAACCTGAAAGGAGCACAGGCTAATCCAAAGAAAATTCTTTGCATGTAAAATATGAAGGCTGGTGAAAAGATTAAAAACAAATAGTATGTCTGAGTGGTTATCCCTCTGCTGTGCCAACAGAAACATTTCATGAAATTGCTGATGAACCAAGAAAGGCAAATGATCTGGGATAATACGTTTTTCCCTGCTTAGAAAAAAAAAAATCTTGTATCTAAGTGAAAAAAAAAAAGTTTTTTAGTTTGAAGAACAAGTTCATTTCCAGCACTGCACTGTGGAGCAGGGCACAAAGAGCAGCATGTGCTCCATGCCAGCCCATTTCACAGCAATGCAGCTGCTTTAGCCCTGATTCCCTTCATTACTGGGGTTTGGGTGTGCATGGAGGGAGAGTAGAGCAGAAAGGGTTAAAATCCATGCTAAATACTTTCAATGGGGCTTCTGTCACTTAAGGTTAGTCACCTGATTGTACAGGTGACTGACTTTCTCTATAAGCAAAAGAACAAAGCAGGCACCTCCTGAAAGTTCTTATCTGCTCTGCAGCACAGGAGGGATGATCTGCACTCCAACACAAGATCCTTATCTCTCTCCACTCCCTCTGAAAGTTTCCTAGATTATCAGCTCATATTCATAAAACTAGCATAAAATTAACCTCAAACGTATTTCCCCCGTGAGAAATATTATAAAGCTGGAAGGGACATCTAAGCATCCTCTGAAATGGAGCAGATAAAAGGTTTTTGCAAAATATTTTAAAATTGTCATTTCACAATCCATTTTCTGAGTATCTAAAGCCACAGTCCTAAAAATTGCTGACAATTTCAGGAATTGATCGTGTGATAATGAAGTCTTTTGAGCGTATCAAATGCAGTCAATTAGAAAATCTGCATTCTCCTAGAGAAAAACAAATTGTTATTAATCTGCTCACTCTATTTCATATTTTGTTTTCTGTTGACTGCCTGAATTTCCAAGATTAAGATCACATTTGCTTGCTTTAGGGTTTTCTTTTTCTGCACATGCCATACTTGCTTAGATTCTTAGCCTTTTTTTTTCCAATTTAGTTACAGAAGCACAGCTAAAATTGCCTGCTAGAAAAAATCCCCCAATTTCTTTTCTATGGCCTAGGGGAGTAAAAATGCAACAGGTGCAAATTATATTTACCCTTTAAATAGCTTAAAGGGTAGCTTAAAAATGGATAGGGTGGTTTCTCAAGGATTCTAGAAATTAATCAGTACAAGAGAGTGACAATAACAGTTTGCAGAGGACTGGGAAAACTCTGGGGGAAAACATTTTTCCATTCCTACTCTTCTTGGAATACTGATCAAATCAATAGCTCTCTGCTGCAATTGGAGCTGGGACCTCTGCAGCTGATTCTGAACCTTCAGGGGATGAACAAAAGGCTTCTTGACTGAAAACATCAGCAAAATCATGATCTCTGTGGGTCAGACACATAGGGGATGTGCTCCTCTCTGGAGAGTCATTTGGAGTCCCATTGGGATGGATGATAAACTTCTTGATGGTGAGGCCTTACACAGAGCACAACTTTCTGCTAAAATAGGCTACTTCCACCATTAGGTGACAGAAGGAGACAGCTTGGTTTTCCTGAGTCAGACTTTCAACAATATCATTTTGTTGTTATGTGCTTGGTTTACAGCAGGGAAACATTAAGACTAAGAAGTGGTCTAGACACAGGTAAATTATAGAAACAAACACAATTTAAATTCAGATTACTCATTCCCTGTGCTAAAAATGATACTAAAAACAGAAAGCAGGAAGACAGTTTCCAAAATTTTTATCAGATGTTCCTAATTTTCATGAGTAATATCAGACATAGCTGATATGTGATATGTGGGGCTGCTTCATGTGAACAGGTAAAATAGTAATAAATAGCTTGTTAAATTTAAGCAGGTCGTGGAATGTTTAAATCTTTTTTTTCCTTAATCAACTACATTTTTGTTTGAGCTGTAGCTGCATTGAATGTACTGTGTAGCCAGGGATTAATTTCTATGGCTACTAGGGAATTGTTATGGGACACTGGGGAAACTTAATCTTCAGATTTGAGATTTCCTGCCTGAATGGGTGGCATGATAAGCTAATATTTTACAATTCATCCTATGTCATGCCTCTATTTTATCCCCAAATTGTTCTCTAGGCTAGCACAACCTTTTCAGAGCAGCTCTGGTCTGGTGCTGTCTGATAACATGAGGCAGGGAAGCATTCACTTTTCATCACAAGCTCTTCCAAAAATTGCCTACCACCGTTACTGGAAATTGATTTATAATTTGCCTAAATTGGCCTGGTTGGATGGAGTTCTGAGCAACCTGGCCTAGTGAAAGGTGTCCCTGCCCATGACATGGGAGTTGGAATTAGATGATCATTGAGGTCACTTCCAATTCAGGCCATTCTATGATTCATTCTGTGATTATTCTCGGGTGTTAACAACTTCCTCTTGCCATCCTGTGTTAAAGATAATTACTTCTGTGGGGAAGGGCATATTCTCCTCCTGATAGGAATTCCTAATCCAGGTACTTCTTGCACTCTTTCCCTGATGAATTAGAGATCAACCTTTGTAGACATTTCAAGATTATATATTTGCTAGAATCTGTGTCTTTTCACTTCACTCTCTCCCATTCTTTATTATTCTTTTAGTGCAAAGATTCATGTTGTATTCCCTGTGCCCTATTGACTGACACAGATAGACTGAAATTCAGTCCCTGCTTTTACTGTGTTTATCACTATGAGTTATAATAAAATGATTACAGAAAGTATTCTCAAGTTTGCTGGGGCAAAGTTGAGAGGCCAGTTCTCTACTGTATAAAACCAACCCAGTTGCTATAATAACCACCAGAAGTGGGTAGACAAGGATCTTCTCTTTCAAGTGTGTCTTTCATTCAATCCATTTCACACATTGTTTTTCATAATTAATATCATGGCATCAATTAACACTTTATAATGGGCAAGATTTTTTTCAAACTTACACCAGAGTACTTTCTTATCCTTTGACCATGGTTAATTGATTACAAAATAACCTTTCCCTGTAATTATTAGCCCAAACATTCTAGTTTAACAGAACTATAACAAGTTGATTTTTTCCTAATCCAGACCTTTTGTCACTCCATCCTCTTTGAGGAAAAGAATTCTACACAGTAATAGACCTTCAAGTGCAAAGTATATGTACCAATCTTTACTTATTAGCCTTCCTTAAAGCCTAAAATATCTTATCAGCATCAATATTTCTCTATCTCAATTTAACAGGAGAAAAATCGTAATCCTGGGAAATTAGGGCTCTCTATACCAATTTATTTCAGATTTATTTCCTAATCTGAATATTAAGTTGAAGCACAGGAAATCATGGAAACATAGTTGTAGACCTGAAGATGCTCTGCAGTCACTTTTAAGTTCCCAACTCTGCTCAAGTGCCACACTTGTGTTCCATAAGTGTTCCATTCGGCCATAATTCTACAAATTTTTCTGTTTACACCCATTTTCCTCAGTTCTCCTGTAAAACAGAGATATCCATAAGTAAGCTAAATGGAAGGCACAGCACATGGACTGTGGGATATAACCGAACATTGACGTCAAAAAGAGATAATCTACATTTCAAAGAAAAGGAGCAAAATTACTTAATATCTGATGTCCTTTTGTTTTGGACTTTTTGTGTTCAGTCTCACAATATTGTCTTGAAGGAGCAAAGATAATTTAATGGGAGATGACTGATTTTGATCTCGGGATCTGCAGCATGACAAATCATGCCAGTTTAAAAGTAATTGCTTTTTAAATTACAATGTCAAAAAGAATACAGTCCACAGTAGAAACATACCAGTCTGCCTCTCTAAAATTGCCTTTCACTCTTTTCACTGACATAATCTGAATTAGTTCAGGAAAGGTTGCTGTGGTCACGACTTGACATGATAAAACTTGATGTAGTAAATTAAAAATGAATAGGAAATTATTCATATATCACTCCCTGTGTTATTTTCAGCAGAGGGTGAGCTGCTGTGAATATTGATGCCTGGGCTGTCCTGTGAGCTGACAGACACCTGCGGTCAATGAACCCACAGCAGATCTGTTGCAAAACATCCCTATCCAGAGATAAGAATGTTGTTATTACCAGAATTCAGTTAAAACTCTGGTTAGTACTGACAGGGGTATTCCAGTTAATCATTACTGAGCCAGAGTCCAGCCTTTCCTGCTGCTTTGTCCCCAGTTCCGAGTCCAACCAGGAAATAGCCCAGCCCCACACACGTGGATGGAGCAGAACTTCAGTGTCTTGGCTCTCCTACAGAGACCCAATCCATGGCATGCCAGGATTCCTGATGAGCCCCATTGCAAAGAGCAATGCTGACAGTGGGAGATTGCCCAGAGGAGGAGAGCATCAGCTATTCCCTGGGCCTGCTCAAACCTGAGAAAGAGGAAACAAGAACCACTGCAGGGAAAAAGCCCCAGTGGCTGGATAGGAGCCCTGTCCCTAGAGACCTAGCATTTCCCAGAAATGAGAGCTGCAGGAGGAGTGAAGAAATATGATGCATCATTGGCAATGGTGAATTTCTATTCCCTGTGTGATTGCCAGGATTTTTGATTGCCTTAGAAAAGTCAGTGCTTGGTAAAAATTTTGTAATCTCTGAGAGGTTTCACCATGCATCCTGCAGCTGAAAGTACAGCCAGAGGAGAGGGGGATTAGCCAGCTTCTCTTTCACACTTAACAGCCAGCAAAGCCCTCCAAACACATTTTTTTGATGGTCAGCAAACGTAGCAAATTTAAACCAAAATTCATTGTTGGAATAAAATAATGCATATTTATTTGAAATTTACACACATTATGATGATGGACTAGCATAATAAAGAACTTTTAATTTTGTAATTATATATTTCCCTCTTTTGGCTATGGTATCTTAACACAGGTCTCAACAAAACCACAACTCTTGTTACCAACTGAAACAGAACAAACTGTTCCCTATCAAATCATTGAATCAAGGGATGTTCCTGCCTGCAAAATTCAAAAGATGGCCTCAGGTAGAGGCTCTTTTCCTGGATATAGTACTAAGCAAACAAAAGCTGATTAATGTTGGATTTGACCTGTCAGCTTCAGTTTTAATTTTTTTAAATTTTCTGCAATCAACAGGTTCTGTGGAAAGTATGCTGCTTGAAAGCCATAGGGTGATTTTGGGTAAGCCTCTCAATGAAATAACAGCAGTAACAGAAACTCAATCTGTGACCTATAGGACCTTGGACAATGGCACACATCAAAGGCACGTGTCCAAACTGTAAGAAGCACAGATAAGATTAGCATTGGTGTCACACACTGCTAGGGCTGCTGAAGTCTGTCTCTGCTCTCTCAGTTTCCTCTAAGAAAAGTAACATCCTTAGCTGTGGCTGCTGGTGGCATGTGAAGTGACACAAGTTTGTCCAAATTATATTAATACATTACTCATGTGTGGTTTTCCCTCAGCTGTGTTTAAACTACAATATTTAAACTACAGCATGAATGCTGCCAGTCCTTGGAGAAACCCAGGACTACATTTCTTGATGGAAAAATAGGCGAAGTTCAGGCAAGGCCATGCACATTGGTCTTACAGTTTATTACCCCAAAGGAAATTTCCCAAAGGAAAGTCATGCTGCAACACGTTTCTCTTTCCCCCTATCTTTATAGTTTTTATTGTAACAGGTTTCTGCTGTTACTAGCAAACAAGGTAACTAGCATCCTCAGGTAGGATGAGAGTGTCTGTGCAGAGCTGCTGGTGAGCAGAGCCTCTGCAATCCGCCCCACTGGCTCCTGCAACACTGCTCAGCACAACAATTGCTGCTGCTCTGCTGCTGCTAATGAGTTCACATCTTATTCCTGTTCCAGGCCTTGCTGCTGCTGATCCAAAACACCAAACCCTTGCCCCATTAGGGCACTCTGTGCTTGTAGCTAAGCACAGCAAATATTTGGCTCCATGCAGTCAAACACGTCCCTCACGTCCCAAGGCACTTCACCTTTCTTCATTAGCAGGTGATAGAGAATGAAAGAGTAGTGAATAACTGCAGGCTTTTGGCTAAACTGAAGACTTAGGTGTGACTGTTTGAATATTTAGTTCCATATTTGATGTCTGAATATTTAGTTCCATATTTGATCCACCTCTTAACATGAATGGCCATTACACAAAATGTCTAGCACAGGTATCATTATTTGATTCTACTGTTACATTATTACTGTTCTTTGAGTTTTTAAAAAATAAGGGTGAAGGCAAATATTTTATATGTACAGCTATGCGGGAATTCTGGTGTATTCCAACAGCATTTAACTTGAGCTTACGTCTTTCATGCAGTTGAAGCACAACCAAAGTTCAGCTGTAAGGTGTATGAGAGGGATTAATCCATCCCTGGGATCTTCCTTGGAATGTGGTGCTTTGCATGATGAATATTGCAGAGCTATCAGTGTAGTCTAGAAATCCGAAGAAACAGTGAGGCCATGGCAGTTATTTCTTGCAAGATACAGATTCCAGTAATTTAAATGTGGATGTAGAAGACATGAAACTTTTCAAATTGTATAGAAAATTGTAGGTTTTTGCATGTACATTTTAAAAGTGTGCACACAGTGGTGACTGGAATTGCTGGCTTTTATTTGTTGCATCCATTGGTCATGGATGTTGGGATGCTGACCACAAAAGAGCCACATGAATTTACTGGTGGGTAGAAAAGGTAGTTTCAAACTCTTTTTCCAAACTGAACTTTACCTAGCAGCTCACCAGTAGCGCTATCTCCATCAGGCAGACTTCACTACCTGTCAGCCTCTCAGTGAGACATCTCCTTAAATCTCAATAAAGCAAACTGGATTCTGGAAAGAGTAAAGAAAGCATTACTCATATGTCCTCCTGTTGCCAGAGAGATGCATATCCAATGTGCAGTAAATCAACTGGGTACAAAAGGAGCATTGGTAATTGTTTTTCTACAATGATTTTCAAAAGAGATTTCTTTTATAACTCCAGCCTAGAGCCCCTGAGTCTCCTGAATGGTCTTCACTGTCCAGATTGTGCCTGTTATTTGTTGTTTTCTGTGCACCAGTAGTATGTCTGTTTGGTGATTTAGTACCATATGATTAAATAGAACACAGTAGAAAGAGACCTAAACAGCCTCCATCAGAGCTCTGATGCATAATTCAGCTCCCTCCAACTCATCATCCGATGGATCAAACCCAGAGACTCCCAGATTCCATAAAAATATCTTTTTTGATGGCATTAAGGGTTCAGAGGCCAAGTTTTAGAGCATGTTGATTGACTTCTGAGAATCAGAGACCTTTGGAAACACCATCATCCCAAATAAAGGAGAGAAAATAGGACCATGAAATTGCCAGTCTCGAAAATGTTTCATACAAACATCAGATATGTTGTGTAGACTCTTGCAGACTTGCCATTGATGGATGAAATCTGAGGTGACTGTGATGAGCAGTAACTCATCATAAATGGCTGCAAGTAACAAGAATATTTAAACCAGTGGGAACATGCCTGAAGAAAGCAAATATTTCAATTGTTGCTGCAAACAGTGAAATTTGTTTCCTTCTGGGTTTAAATTAGGAGGAATGCTGTGGCAGCAGCCCCTGGGTTAGGCTACTGTCACTGCCGATGACCAGTTGAACTTTGGGCTGCAGGACAGTAACACTCTTAAGAATGTTCCATCATCAAAAAAATCAGGAGCCCCCAGTCTAAGAGTGGGATGATCCATGATAACTGGATGTGCCAGCCACAAAACCAGCCAGAATGAATATGTTGGGATCTTTTTAGGCAGCCAAGAGTTCCCAGTGCTTCAGATCAGGTACATTACCTCCAGGTACCAGTGGGGTCAGATGGACTGAAGCTGTTGTGTCTTGTATTCATGAAGAAGCCTAAGAGCAATGGCCTAAAATACATGACATATGAGAGTGTGGAAAGACAGAGATGTTGAGAGATAGACATTGATTGTGCCTCTGCTACTTTCTCCTTTGATCCTGTTTTCAGTTTTTCAGTTAATCCTATTTGCAAGCACCTAATTATTTGTCAATCTCTGACTTACTCATCAATAGTAAATTACAGTAGCTATTTCAAAAGATAAAATTATCCCTAATCATAGCCAGAGTTACTTCTGAGCTGTGCTGATGCAAGTCCAGAGGAGCTTCGTTAGCACTGAATAAACAGACATATGTCCTTAAAACAGTGCTCTTTTAAATGGGTGAAGCTCAGCAGGAAAATACAAGGCCACCCAAGGAATACAAATGCAAAGAGAGTCAAATTCAACATTGAAGAGATAGGAAGGATGATATGTAGGCTGGTGTAGGTGGAAAATAAGAGAGATTTAATCTCCAAATATGTTTCTATTCTTCCAAAGGCTAAAGTCAATACACCAACGGAAATGTCAGCTGTAGTCCTGCCAGACCTGTCTACAGGAGCAAGTATGGGGAAAATTCAGATGAGCCAGGCAGGAATGATCACAAGCTCTTGCATTACCAGCCTCTGTTTTCTGACAGTTATACTTTTATTTCCCACTAAGCATCACTCCTACAGAATCTCATGTGATCATTCATTGACATTTCTTTTGTCACTCCATTTTTGCTCCTTCATTTTGAAAAAGTCCACTTACAAATGTAATTTCTACTAATACTGCTCACATTTGATTGCCTGGAATCTCTCACCTCACAGTCTAAAGTACTCAAAAGTTGTGGATCACCCTTATGAGATAAGATTAGAAAGCAATTTTTAAGGTAATAATAAATAGGGGGCTCTTTGTGTTTGGAATCTGGCGTTTGAACCGCTGGTGCCGACTGAATTTATGTTTTTAAGCCTTATTCACACTGGGAGGGCAAAGATACTCCCATTTATGAAGGATTCTGTGGATTGCAGTATAAAAGAAACTTCAAGCATAAGGATGTTCAAGGTAAAACCACTGGATACGAAGACTGTGTTTCTAATTGTTAATATTAAACCCGCCTCTCTGAAAACAACAATTTTTCTGCTTTTGTTTTTAAACCATCACTATTTTATTTTTTAATGTCTTCTCTCTAAATAACAGAAATTGTCTTAATAACTGTCCTCCTTCAGACCTCTGGGACTTCAGTAAACATTATCCCAGTCCCCTGCCTAGGTGACATCAGCCACACCAGAGTGTTGACAGTCAGAACACAAAGCAGTTTAAGGCAGTGAAGCTGCATCTGATTACGATTCTGAGACGAGCTTGGGCAGCACAGTGTGATTGCCTCTCTGGACGCTGGCCAGGACATCATCAGCCGATGTCCCGGCTTGCAGTGAGAGTGGCCTGGCAGCTCTAGAGACCCTGCATGAGCAGAACCTGATCAGTGACCCAGCTGGGGGGCTGTGCACCCCAACACCCCAGCTGCAGCAGCAGCCTGTGCAGCCCATAGTACTTCATGTGATGCTTCCTTTGGAGACAATATTTCCTCTGGAATTGCACAAAATCCAGCATCCCTGGTGTTCCAACTGCTCTCTGTCTCCAAACTTACCCTTTAGCTCTATTCTGTGTCATTTGCAGCTGAAAGTGAGGAACAGAGCATCTCTGGTTTAACACTTACCTGGAGGCCTCCCTACCAGACACTGAGGGCTGCAGGCTTTGAACAAGCTGAGGGAGCAAAGCTGCCACGGCACAAACATCTCTGGGATTCAGCTGCTGTGGAACAGCCCAAAAGCACTGCAAGATTTTTCAGGGAACCACACCACCTCTAGAGTGACTCTAGAAACCACAGCACCTTCAGGCAAAAGATGTACAGGAAACTTGTTTTATTTAAATAGTATTCTATTATGTATGCACACTTATTATGTATAATTAATGCACATATTATGATGTATTGAATACATTCCTGTTAGGATGTATAATAATATTGTAATAGATAATATTGTAATTCCTGCATTTTAGGATTTACTTTAACATCAAATGTTCTAACTGGCTGGAACAATCATCTTCCTTGGTACTCACAAAGCATCACAGAGTTCTAATATGTGCACACTGGTGGGCAGTTTTGAACATGTCACAGGTTTTCATTATATAACAAAGTCCCTTTGATGTATCTGTTTTTTTGGAAATCAGTGTGAGAGTTACATGTTCCAGTGGGAGCTTCAGGATAATTAAGTTTATCATTTCCCCATGAGGCCTGGTATGATCTGTGGCCAAGGCAGGCAGGTAACATTGCCGAGATGGGAACTCTTCACTGTTCTTCCACCTACTCACTATCACTTCTTTAAAAACCAGATATTTCCTGTGGGGTTGATAAGCAAGAAGAAGAAATTCTGGTGGCTAAATAAAACACATACTTTACATGGATAGCAGTATGTTTCCAAAGAAATCCCTTACCAGAGGTAAGCTGGGCCCTAATGCTTCCTTTCCTGCTCAAAGCTCTGCAAACAGGTAAAAAACTCTATGACCTGGCCAGTGCCCTCTCTTTGCTTGTGCCCATGCATTGCCTCACTGCAGTAGCAGCAATGAAAGGAGCAGGAGAGATATACAGATGCTCCTCTGAGCCCTCCAGGTGTTCAGTGTCTGGTAACCCTAACCTTACTGGGAGTCTTGTGCTCTGCCTTCTCCTCTCTGGCTCTTTGAAGAGAGGTTCAGAGTTCCCCTGCTTGGTCAGGGAGGGAGCAGAAAGAAGTTCCAGGGTGTTAGAACACAGAAAGATTTGCAGCATTTATGATGATAAGAGGCAGAGGACATGCATCAGGAGCATCATCCACTTGACAAGATTGCAAGGAACCCCTGCAGGGTGGAACTTGCTGAATTTCCCATCCTTGAAGGTGGATTTTTCCTTTTTATCAGTTCCTGGTGTGGTATCACTCTCGGAGGCACAAACTATATAATATATTGAATTGGAATGCAAACCTGGCAAAGGCAGCGTGAGGTGCAGCAGCAATGGACAAGTGTTGAGCTGCCTTGCTCAGGGCAGCATCAGGAAAAAAAAACAAGGCAAAAGTGGAAAAGGGGGGGGGGAGTTTATTATCCAGGTTCAGCTCTGTCTACACAGAGGAAGCATGGCAGTGTAGAATTTGTCTTGTCTGAACACAGACTCCGCCAGGGTTGGTCAGCCCCAGATGAGGTGATATCAGGTGGCAGACACCCATTGGCCCCCTCGGGGGAAGAGAGGGTGGGGAACTCCTGGAAGAAGGAAAGTTGAGTCACTCAGTTCTGCTCTCCTTCAGGCAGTCAGGCAACATATGAGATTAGATATGTAATCTGTCCTGTTGCCAAAGTGGTAAATGAATAAAGGAGGTTGCAAAAGGAACGGAAACTCATTCAAATGAAATGGTGTATGAAAGTGGGCATAAAATACACCGCAGTAAATAGTGATGAGTAAAACTTTGAAGGAGCTGAAATTTTACAGTTTCCTAGGTAGTGTTGCACTGTGAAAACTATTTGCTTGGTATTAAAAATGTCTTCCCATTTCCTAGTGAATACAAAGAAACATGTAACTTTTTCCAGATAAAACCATCACGTTAGGAAGTAACTGTTGAAAAACTCTCTAATTCCAAATTTATCTCTTCTCTTTTTAATTTATTTTTAATATTTTCCTAAGTTTGAGGAGAATTTAAAAATTTGTGGAGTATATGGGGGTTGGGTGCATCTAAAAAGATCACCCATAATCTGAAGCATTTACCAAATGTATAAGTATTCCATAGTGCAGGAGAAGAGAAACTCCCTGAAGCTTAATCTCTGAAGCTAAAATGAGTTTCCTGTCTTCAAAAGTCCTATCTTTCTTCCCAAGTAAATATTCAAATTATAATACTCAGGGTTGTCTGGAAAACAAACTATATCGACTAGAGAGTGAGATAAATTTTCACCAAGGTACTCCTAATAATTTTAAAATACCTAGAAGTTAGCAGGATAACTTCAAGAACAAATCCATGAAGTTCTTGTGCAGAATGGTCTAATCATGAGGCGTGGGAGAAGGGAACCACTGGAACTCTAGACCTGTCTCGCTGCTGATCCAGCCGCTGATTTTCTTCCCATGGTTGTTAAGGTCATCCAGCCTTCCTGTACTTTGTTTCCCCAGGTGTAAAATCAGGCTGAATTTTGCATATCTCACATTAACACTAAGAAGGCTGAGATTGTTATGAGGGGACTGAAGACTTGGGCCACGCAGTCAGAATTTAAGCCCATTCACTGTTTTCCTTCAGTGAGGTCCTGCCTGCCCAGTTAGAAAAGTTCTTCAAACGTGAAGTTCTGACAATGACAACTGGTGCACCTGAGACAAAGAGTCAGAGAGCCATGAACTTTTTCACAATGATCAGAGGTCCTAAGATGAACCAGGAAATGTTTTATTGATGTTAAGTAGCTTGACTCCAGAATCACCAAAGTTATACTGACTTCAGTGACTCTGTAAATGCCCCAAAGAAAGACTGATATGTGATTGTTGTCTGGTGATTGCTTTGTGGATGCTGGAAACACAAGGCTTGATAAGGGCACTGAGACCTTATGTCCCCTTAGCCATAGAGTTGTGGTCAGTACAAATATAGAAAAGGCTGTAATGAAGTTGGACTCCAGATATATTTGTCTCATGCCCTGGTATTCTGAAATGCTCCCTTCTGAAGAACATTCAAACTACACACTCACAAAGGTAAAAATTCCATACTTAGGCTGAGACACTTTTGAGATCTTCACTCTCACCTTAGCCCACCTTCTGAGGGAAAAGGCTGCACAGAGATTCCTTTTCTCCTGATGCTCCACACTGTCCTTGCACAACTGCTTGCATTGCAGGTGAAATGCACCCATGAAGTGCTGAGAATGTTTTCCTCCTGCAAAGAGCCACACGTGAAGATAGAGGTCAGCCCTGAATGGAAACAAGAAGATGAGGCAGAAGAAATATAAAGCATCCCAGAAGAAATATAAAGCATCCCTGGAGAGGAACGTGCAACTCCAGCATGTGGGTCCAGGTGCTGACAGTCCTGCACACAGAGATGTAACCCACAGGTATGGAATCCCAGGCTGGAATTTGCTCTGGGATATGTCACTGGTGTGCCTGGCTGGCAGCCTCAGGGAGAGTGGTGCCTTCTGGCAACTCAGAGCAGAGTGATCCTGCTTCAGGCAACCAAGTCCTCACCACAGTGCTCTTGAGAGTAACAGCAACTGAGGGTAGATAGGATTGGGCGTTTTCCAAAATAACTGGAGCAGGTGAGCCTCTTAAGTCAGGCCTGCCCGAAGCCCATGGTTATAATCTGAAACCAATAGAAAGGTGTCTGTATACCAGAGCAGATATTAATAATTAATTACTGCAGTGCATGGTTGCTTGGGCCAAATAAAGCTCCTAATACTTTCTCTACATTTTTGACTTTCTTATCTCAATCACCTCCTAATGTGAAGGGTGTAGGCCAACACACAGAGTGCCCAGCAGCTGCAACTTACCTGCCCTCTCTGTATCTATGTATCTCCCTTAATAACAAAGAGCTGGTAGCTGTTTTCCCACCCTACTTGGCACCAAAATGGCTGTGTCTTCCAGCCTCACAGCTGTTAGTGTTGATGCCCCTTTATACTGGAATTTTGTTTTGCTGTGGGCACCAGTCCATCCAAATTTATCCTGCATGGCCTGCTAACAGCAGTATTTCTGCAGGGCATGCAGAGACTGGAACTTCGGTAAGAAGAACCAGCTTTTTTTTGCCTTTTGTGCTCGGTAAAATACATCTGAATCCTTCTCAAACACAGTTTGCTTGACTCATAGAAGCATTCCACATTCAACTCAAAACTATCCATCTTAAAAATATTCTAGCAATGACATATTTGCAGAAGGCAACAAGTTGTATTTTCTCAAGAAACAGAAATGCTAGTTTAATTTGCGAGAAATGGTCAGGGAAATTGTTTTCCTTGAAATAGCAAGTTTCTTCAAGAGGACCACTAGCAAAAGACCATATTCCTGTGCTCAGATCCACAAGAAAATTATAAGTTGTATTTTACATTTTTTCCAGCTGAAGTTCCAAAAGTTTGCAAAAATCAATTGCCATTATTTAGCTCTACATTTTCTAAAATCTCTGTTCTTGAAGGTTTGGGTGGGGTTTTTTGTGGCGGGTTTTTGTTTGTTTGTTTGTTTGGATTTTTTAATACAGAGGAAGTTTAATGATTAGAAAAATATTAGTATAATATTAGCGTTGTCTGTACAGAAAGATGAAAGAATATGGACTTTCAAAATACCATGCAGGCAGTGTTGAATATGAGCTCTTTATTTGTTGAATAAGGGATCCAGTCCTGGGCCTATGTACAAATTTGTTAACTCATTGTACCCATGTGTCTCTCTTTACCTTCCAGAAAATTATTACAATATTCTTCAGACTATTGGAGAAAAGAGGGAATTGATGTTTTCAAAGTATTCTAACATCCTTTGGTGAGATTAAAAAACTGAAGATTTGCACATATTGACAAATAGGAAAATCTTGTTGCCCTTTATTACTACGATGATGAAAATCTTACAATAGTGTAGCTTACTATCAAAAGTCTGCAAAGCTGCTGAAGTATTCTTAAAACTGCTTTATAAACAGCATTTCACCTAGATACTATGAAAGTATATTTAACAAAGGCTGACCACTTACAGATAAATCTAATAAAACACTGAGAGAGAAAGAGAAAGGGAATACTTTTAATGTATTTTGAAGTTTATTTCTCTTAATAATTTTTGGGTCAAAAGCATTGTACACAACCAAGAAGTGCATGGCATTGAATTCATCACTTTGGCTAGCTCAAAGAGGCCAAGGAGATGACTGATTCACTTCTGCACAGAGCACGTAACACTGGTTACACATTCACTGGGGAGCAAGCTGTGGGCACAAAACATCTACAACATCTTCAGCTATGTTAAGTGTAGTCTGTTCTGTATATACAAAATCAGAAAAATATATTCCTTCTTGCTTATATACACTATACAACATGAGAATAAAATCTGGAATGGTTTCCAGTAACTTAAAAGAGACCAGACTTTCACAATTCAGAGCTTTAGAAATACCTCCTCAACATCGTTTGTCTTGGACCATTGTGATAAAAAAGTTGCAGAAAGAAAGCAAGCTTTCTGGACAGTATTCCTCAGCCACCTTTTTCTGGTCAATGTAATCTACATCTTCGACACAGTCTTCAGGACTTTGTTCTAGCCTTTTTTTAGTCACAGAGGCATCTGCTGGAGTCTGAACAACTTCTTCTGTGTGATGCACTGTGCTCTCTTTGGCAGAACCCACTGCTGTCAGTAGGCTTGACTGAGTCAACCTGAGGTGAGCACTTTGTGGGCCTTTCCTACATAATTTAGATTTTAGTACACTTTTGGGGTCCTGACAGATCTGCTTCTGTTTCTTTAGGGATCGGGCGACTTGCTTCCAGTAGGATTTCTGATTTGCTGCATACTGTGCACAGCTAGAAGGGTCTCCAGAGAATTCACACCAGAACTCACTGTCCCCGTGCTTGCACTGCACGTGCACAGTAACTGCATTTGTGTCCGTCACTGACCAGGTGCACTCAGCATTTTCTTTGGTTTCAAACTTGCCTTTAGGAGATGATTTTCCTCCTTTGGACTGCCCTTTTTCATTCCTTGGTTAGATTCTTTTTGTTTTTTTCCACCATGCTCTATGCCTTGTCTTCCCTTTTTTCTTTCCTTTTGTCTTTCACAGTTGGCCAGTAGCACCTGGGAGACCAGCATCAACACACAAAGGAGTCCAAAGCTTTTCATCCTCATGGTCTCTTTTCTGATTGTTATCTGCCTTCAAAACAAACAAACAAACAAAAACATAAAACATTTTCACTTAATGCTAGATTACATTTAATGGTCAAAGTGTTTCAGACATGGCATTGCACTGCTCTTTGGTACCTATTAAAGTGATGTTATCAGCAAAATGATCTGTCCTTTCTGTAAATAATACCTGGTTTAAATACAATCATGTATTATCCTTGTAAGTGGCCATGGAGTAACTTTCAGTTAGTTACCTTTGCAATGAGGAACAGAAGAATCATTGCCAGGACTTACTACTGCCCAGTGACTGAGGTACCTTAATTAAAATCTCTTCTGCAGTCAGAGAAGGAATTTGAACCTGAGATTTGTCAATCTCAGATGGATATCTTAAGTTATAGCAATAAAGCAATTGTTCCTCCAACTCTCATTTTGTAAAATGATTCATAAGCATTTTTGACGCCAACCTCTGGCTATTCTTCAAAAATATGCCAGACAGAAGGGAAACCTTTGGTTCAAGTTGAGGAAAACTATTTTGTAGGCACTCTGAAAATCATTGTAATTCACTGGTTTTGCCAGTATTTCAAATATGCTTGGAAAAAGTTATGCCTTTCCAGACATAAAAAATAACCATTGATGCATTCTTTTCCACTTTGACTGCTAAGCAAACAGAACTACCATTTTGCAGATAACCTGCAGTGTACTGGGCTGAGTTTAAAGATGCCAGATTCCAGGGATAAATGTGCAACTTCAGTTTTGAAATGTAGCTAGTTAGCAAATTATTATCAAGGTGATCCCTGCATCTGAACAGAGCATGCTTATTTTGCAGGTGTTTGCCTTTATAAAGCAGCTTTCTGGATCAGAGAGGGGTTTAAACCTGGAATTTTGGTGATTAAAACCCTAAATGCATTTTTTAGATGTTTCCATTAGAGTCATTTCTGTAACCAAGTTTTTGTATCAGAAAGCAGAAATTAATGTACAGCCACACTAATAAAGAATCTATTTCAACATTTGGTTATCTGCAAATAACTTTAGTTACAAGAATTTAGAATGTAGAATGCACAGGCAGCAGCTTATGTGAGCAGGCCTACTTAGCTCTTACTTGACTTGCTTCATGCCTTATACCATACACAAGTTTTCATTCCATAAACCCCTCTTAAGGGAGCCACATATGGCATTACAGTTCTGTTGCAAACAGCAAATAACAACAAAAAAAGGATAAAGCTTTGAGAGTAACCTGCTGCTGCAAGTGGAACAGTGCAAAAACAAGATAACTAAAATTCATACCTTGCTCAGAGCTCGGAGACACCAGAGGCAGCTCCTGATGCAATTCCCCTCCTTCAAAAGAGCCGGAGCTCGTTAGGAGAGTGCCCAGTTTTTATAAAGGCAGGGACACACCTTCGGGTCCCCAGAAAGACTGTTACAACACAATAGGATCCTTCAGTGCCTTGTTCACTTACCTCTAACACACCTCCCTGGAAAAGGGCCAGTTCTCATTCTCAGTACAAAAAAAGAGCCGGGCTGTGGGGGTGACAAGGTATGCTTGCGTAATTCAGGTGTTACTTCGGCCAAGTCCTGCCCTCCTCTTGAACAATGATAAGAACTTTATCAGATCATCAACTTCTCTAAAATGTCTTTTACTAGCTATTGAGGGATGTATCCTGCAACGCTGTCAGCATGTTGCACTATCATTGTGTTTAGCAGAATTTGATAATGACAATGAAAATTATTCCACAAAGCATTTCAAAATTACCTTTCGAACTTTTTGTTAACCTGAGTCACAAAAAAAAAAAAAAGGTATTGAAGAACTTTAAAAACCCCAAATAAAAAACTATTTGAGTAGCAATACCAGCCCAGAGGAGGGCCACTAAGTAGATCAGAGAGCAGGAGTACCTCTCCTGTGAATACAAGCTGAGGCAGGCAAGTCAGCCTGGAGAAGAGAAGGCTCCAGTGAGACTTTACAGCAGCCTTTCAGGACCTAAAGGGGGACTACAAGAGAACCAGAGGGGGGCTTTTTACAAGGCATGTAAGGAAAGGACAGTGGGTGATGGCTTTAAACTGAAAGAGGTAAGGGTTAGATGAGATATAAGGAAGAATTTTTTTCATGATGAGGGTGGCGAGACACTGGATAGGTTACCCTGAGAGGCTGTGGATTTGTCGTCCCTGGAAAGGTTCAAGGTCATGCTGGATGGGGCTCTGAGCAAACTGGTCTGGTGGAAGGTTCCCTGTCCATGGCAGGGGGTAGGAACTAAATGGTGTTTAAGGTCCCTTCCAATCCAAACCATTCGAGGATTCTCGGATTCTGTGACTGCATTTAGGACAGTGTTATTTATTGTGAGATGGTCATAAGCACGAAACTCAGCAACAAATTCAAGCTCCTGCAGAATTAGTTACAGAGAGATCTAAGGTTCCACTGTGCATGAATGATCTCTGTTCCCCTCTCTCTGCCAACTTTTGTGTGTGTAAAGGTATGGGTTACATCATGAGTGCTCATTATGGGAGCAAACTGAAAGAAAAAGCGTTGGATAGATATAAAAGCATTCAGAGCTGGGGATAGGCATCCCTCTTTGGAGCTTCATTGCTTCAGGTGGTTTTACTGAAGAAATGTGAGGCACATGTGAAGAAATTTGCTGCAGATTCTTGGGGAATACCAGAATAAAAGAGAGATGCAAGAAGGGAGAAAAGCAGAAACTGGTGAAAGATACAGGCAGGTATTCCTCTTTGGCTCTTTCCCATCCAGTGTAAATGGAATGATACAAAATGTCAGAGCTATAGGCAAGGCATTGTCTGGACTGGTTTGGCAATGAGGAGACTGTTAACTTTCTTTTAAAAAATCACAAATAAAAATTAGGAAGAAAAAGTGCAATTCTGTAACACATGCAGGACAGAAATGTGGGGAATGGGATGCATTTACTTGAAATCCAAAGGCTTTGATCTGTATATCAGGACTGTCTCCTAATCTGTGTCTGTTTTTTTGATCGAGTTCAGCCATCAGATGTGCCTTGTGCACTTTTAATTGGCAGGAGTATGTATGAAACTATTTGCAACAGTCCACTAAATGTGAAAGATTTGTAGTTAACACTGTCAAGGAATGATGAATTAGGGACAAGGATGAGTCAGGGATCAGAAAATATATAATAATGTGTCGGGTTGGAAGGGAATCAGAGAAGTAGGACAATGTAAGAGGTAAGTAAGGGAGGCACTGTCATGCTCAGGAATCCTAAACTAATAGCACGTAGTAGGCACAGCACCATCTGAAGTATTTTGTGTTTAGTTGGGATCCTCAAAACGGTGCAGCTGCATTAGTGAGGCTGTGTGCTGCAGCTAATGAGCCTCTCATCAGGGCTAATTACCCTAGGGACAGCATAAAGCCAAAGTGCTATGCTAACCTCATGTTCTGGTACAAATTTAGGTGCAGTTTTAACATGCCAAATTGCGTGGGTAAACATACTATAAATTGAATTTTTTTTTGACAGATGAGGGTATAGGTTCATCTAAAAGAGCTTTGAGAAAGCTGCTCTTTTGGCAAGGAGCTGTCAAAGCCAAAAACCTCACCAAACCACCAAGACACACCTTGCTACTGTAGCTGAATGTCTCAAAACAGGTAAGAGAGGACGGCTACAAGTTTGTAAGGAGCTATGGCAAATGTGGCCAAGCATGGGATTTACAGGAAGGGGCCATGTGTTCCTGTCCCAGCTCTGTCACAGATTTTCTCAGAGATATTCACCCGGAGATGCCAGATGTTCTCAGCCTGGAAAGGGAATTTTCTTGTAAATGATGTAGCAATGATTTTTTTGTCATTGTTTACAAAATGCCATTTCTTGGTGAAACCAACCACAAGGTATTGAAAATATTTAGGCACATCACTTCCAAAATGGCCTGTTTTGATGATTTTGACAAGCAAAGTAAGTTTCAATGTCAATCTCATTGCCCCGTTGTCGACAGGACACATCAGCCTAGTCCAGCCTACTTCATAAAAATGGGGGAGGACAGGCAGAGAAAAGGCTGCAAAAGTGAAGATCTGCTTTCTACAGCTTTGGTACTCCCTCCCCAGGGTTGTGGCAAGCTAGACATGTCAGGTCTTCCTGCCTGTAGCGTGCAGAGCTTCTGCAGAGAATTCTGCAGTCAAGTGTTTGTTGGCGTGGGTGCCAACATCCTTGAGATAATCTGTCCTGAGCCAACTGCAACTCTTACCTGACCTGCTTAGATGATTTAAAAATCTCAGTAAACCAAGATTTACATATTTAGGTGTATAAAAGACAGCCTCAGTCTATGGAGGTTGGTCTGGACATTAGGCAGTTTTATTGCTATGCCCTCAGAATATCTTTTCAGTTTATCTTGTTTTCATTAGATATGAACTGATGTTTTGTTGATGTCTTCTGCCTACTTGGGCACATTGTACATATTCATCCTGTACATCAGAAATCCTTCTGGGAGCTGTCCTATCAGGTGATCAGAACAGTCTCTTTCTTCATCTTTCAACTTGAAAAGAAAGTATACAAAATTAAAGTATGAGCTCAGGTGCTTAATTAGCACCTAATGGCCAATAAAAAATTGCTGCAAAAGCCTGTTTATGATATGATTTCCAGAAAGCATTTTTTCCTTTCTGCCATGCACATTTGAAAATACACCTTAGTTGTGCCCTTTACTGAGCTGAAATGCTATTTGCTTGTGAAATGCAGGCACAGTTTTGCCACAGAAAAAAAAATGCAGACAATTTGATTTTCAAAAGAAAATTTGATCCATGCAATAAACGGTGAACCTGAACAGCTAATTTGGCAAAGTAAAATTTATGGAGAGCTGTTTGGTTATTAAAATAAAAAGGCATAGGGAAAAAAATTTGCAACACTACCAAATAAAGGTAATCATTGAGAATTACAAACATGGATACACAAATCCCAGTGTAAATTCTGTATGGAAAATCTCAGTTCAGAGGTACTCCTGGGTCTTCTGACTGAGACTTCAGACAGCAAATTAGCATCTTTAGTATTTCATCAGAACTGTTATAATGAAATCTATAATTAAATTCTGCAGTTTAAGCAAAGAGAAGAAGAGGTTTTATCTTCATTCCTAGCTTTGATTCATTGTTGTGGAAGAAGTATATTATTCTCTCAGTTCTTATTGCTGCTTAAATATTATGAACATATATGTATTTTTGTATAGGAAATTACTATAATTCTTATACATATAATTAATACAATAATTTATACTATTAGAGGAAGTGGCACATTCTTAGCAAACTGCAGTTTCTTGTGGTGTCATCTCTGTGATGTCAAGAGGCTCCTGTTCATTCATAGTTCTTTCCTCACAGAATAAAAACTAAATTTTATCTACAAACAGTAAAACTTTAATTTATGAATAGTAAATGGCTGATTGAACCGCTTTGACCACCTACAAATGTGGCTCCATAGAATTCCAGCTATTTGTCAGTCATAGGTGTGGACAGCAGGATGTTTCTCTCTGTGCAAATGCTCAGGCAGAGTGAATTAAAACAGATCCAGCACCAGTGATGTGAAGAATTACTTACATTTCAAATTCAGGTCTGTGAGTACTGTCCTACAGCATTCAAGCAATTTTTGTTATCTAGGTACCCACATCATCAATATGGAAGTGGTACTGTAATTAAAACAAAGTAGTTTGTTCTTCTGCTGTTCACTAGCAAAGTCAATGAGGCACAGGCTGTAGGTGAACATCATTTCTCTGGAAATACCTGCTGGAAAAATAAGTGTGTTAATAACCAGATGTGGCAGTCACACCTCTACATCCCAGTGCAATAACCTTTTTACAGAGGCTGTGGGCTGTTCTCTGGCACAGCAATCCCATCCCTGGGTAAACAAGCTTCGGGCAAGGAACTCATAACTTCATTTCCTTCTGGATTTTGTGAGTCGAAGATTTACAAAGCCAACAGTCCTAAGTGCTGCTGCCCTTCTACACAGCAACAAAATACTTGTCACACAGGCAGTGACACCACTGCCAGCTCTTCTGCATCTCACTGCCTGTGCCCAACACTTCAGAAGAAATTCCATGTCCTATTGGCATTTCTCTGGAAGAGGCTGTTTAATTGAAAGTGTAGTGATGGTTTCAGTGCACTGAGGCCTGCTAATTAATTATTCTACATGGAGGCACAATTATTTGAAAGAAGTGGAAGCAAACTCATCAGTCAGCAATTTTCAGTCACTTCTGAGCTGGGGTTAAATTCATATTAGTTAAATAAATATGAAAAATAGGCATTAGGTTCTCTCTTCACTAAGCCTTAACACTGTCCAATTATTTCACAAGCTGGCCAAAAATGTCAACTGAATTTGGCAGAACAGCATCTAAATGAAAACTAATATCATGAAACCCAAATTAAAAGAAACAAACACTAGTTAATGCAAAGAAGTGTTAACTGTAAGTTACTCACAGAATAACAGAAATCCTACGACTGCTTTAATATTTTGAGATAATAAAAAAGTGCACTTTACAAGATTAAATAGTAAGATTATTTTATAGCAAACTCCAGTTCTCTGTGAAGCAGAGGTTCACATTTGCATTTAAGAACTAAATTCCTGAAACATTAGTAAATTAAGTGAACACTGCTGCTTCATACAGTGGTTGTCTCTAACTGAAACTAACAGCTCAGTCATTTTATCCATCATTTGCAGGTCTAGTTTATTTTCTCTGTCTATGGAGTTAGTAGTTTTTACTTGTAGTGTTTATTTGCTTGATGCATTGTGCTGGCAACATTCTGATTAAGAAATCCTGACATTCATTCCTGCTAAGGTTCTGTTCAGCAGAGGTTCAGCCCCCTTGGCTCCCAGCTCCTGTGTGGCAGTCAGCAGCTGCTGATCTGTTACTGACCTGCTCCCTGAACACACTGCCACATGCAGCTGGAATTGCTCTCAGACCTGCAGAGCATTGCTTTATCCCTGTAGGCAAGGACAGCAGTGTTTCCACAAAAATATAAGTGTGGTTTTTAACTAACTAGATCCAAGTCCGTGATGGAGCATGGCCATTAGGAATGTTTCTGAAATAATGAGGAAATTCCTCTTGCTTAATGAGATAATAGAAAAAAAAAATCACAAATTATACAGAATACCAAAAATTTTGATGCTACATGGAGTTTGCAGTGTGTTTTGCCTTGGCAGGAGCAGGCTGTCTGAATTCAAACCAGGGAAATTTGAGATGCCTCCTGTCCTGTAATTTTATTGTGAAAGAATGTCAGAACAACCTTAAAGAAAGTTTGCCTTCACTTTAAAACAATTCAAAGAAGTATAAATATTTACCACTAAATAAACATGATTACTGTCTCTTCTATACAGGATGTTAAATGCTGATGCCATGATAAAAATGATTGTTAGTATACAGGACACAAGGGCTGGTGGTAAACATACCCAAATCTAAGCAGACCCTAAGATTTCGATTGCTTCTGATAATGCTGCAGGATCACCAAATAAGAGATGGTATTTGATAGATAAAAAACCCACAACTGTTTTTTCATCTTCTGTAGGATTTATCTTTCACAGAACACAAGGGACACATTTTATATAAAAAGAAAAAAATCTCAGAGGGAAAAATAACATTAAATAAAGGGATACTAGACTGAAATGTGTTTCATAGTGATTTTTCCAACATCAGGAAGAACTTATCCTTAAGACCTGAATTTGTATATTTTAATTTACTTTTGGCTCTAGTACCAGTTAATCACTTCTCTATGTTATGCACAGCTAAAGATCCTCTGAGAAGGGTAATTTCAAAGCCCTGTGGTTTTATTGGAGCAGGCTGGCTGGTAGACTTATTAGCATAGATTCAGGATATTCAGGACATGATCAAGTTGGTTTGGCAGCCAGGAGGAACAATTATTGACTAATTGCTGTCTTAGTCTGCTCAGGATTTCATAGCTTAGAGCAATGCAAGAGCCTGTCTGTCTGACCAGAAAAGCTTCAGAAGTACAACCCTAATCCTAACCCTAAATCCTAACCCTAACCTTAAACCTAACCCTAACACTAACCGTAACCCTGACACTAACCCCTAGCCCTAACCCTAACCCCTAACCCTAACCTATAACCGAAACCCTAACCCTCACACTTAATTTAACCTTAACGCTAACCCTAACCCCAAAATCTAACCCTAACCTTTAAACCGAAACCCCAACCGTAACCCCTAATCCTAAACCCTAAACCCTAACCCTAACCCAAACCCTAAGCTTAACCCCTAACCCTAAACACTAAACCCTAACCCTAACCCCTAACCCTAACTCTAACCCTAACCGTAACCCCTAGCCCTAAACACTAATCCCTAACCCTAACCCTAACCCTATCCCAATCCCTAACCCTAACCGTAAACCTTAACCCTAACCCTAACCCTAAACCTTAACACTCACCCTAACACTAAGACTAACCCTAAAACTTAACCCTAACTCTAACACTAACCCTAACCCTAACCTCTAACCGAAACCCTAACCCTAACCCTAACCTTAACTCTAGCCTGCTTTGGCGAGGTGTAAATAAATGTCTTTGCATCACTTTCTGCTGTTTCTCCCCTTCCCCTCCCTTCACTTGTTAAGATGAATTTGTCTCTACCCACATTCTTTCCTCTCCATTTCTCTCCCAGTTCTCTCTCCATCCCACTGGAGAGAGTGAATGAGTGGCCATTGGAGGCTTCACTGATGCCTGGGATCACCACAGAGACCTCACTCCTGCAAATTACCGATAGGAATTTTTATTCCAGTGCATTCCAGATGATGAGGAACCAACACAGGGTTCACTTCCAGAACTTTTCTGTCACTAAAAATACTGATGCCCAAGCTACACTGGCACTGCCTTGGCTCCTAAACCATGACAGTTATCCCAGCAAAGACAACAAGAAGGTGCAGTCACAGTTGTGACAACTATTTTGCTGAATTAGATTATAAGTTCTTTTGAAGAAGTTATTTCAGCTACAAAGTGGTCTTGGGCTAACACAAGCTGTTCCTCCACAAGGCATGTCAGCCCAAAGTGTGACCTGTCCACTGGCAGTATTAGCCATTCAGTTTATCCTCCGTGACCCTTGGTTATGCCTGAAACATGGAAAAAGCTGCAAGGCTCCAGAGCTCACAGCTGGAAGGGGCTCTGAAAACCCCTGCTGAAAGCTCAGCAAGTCGGAAGAACAACCATAAAGGTCTGCATTTCACAGCTGCTGTGTGGGCTGGCAGCTCTCAGCATTTCCACACCTGACACGACCCTCTGAAGGCACAGAGCAAGGACAAAGGAAATGGACAAATCTTATTTGCCATTTTCATTTCAGTGATGTCAGCAGTTTCAGGTGTCTGTGAATAGAAGCCTCTAACAGAATAGAAAATTTTCCTGATCCATCTTTCCAAGTTTTAGTGCAGCTTGTTACAGTTAGCAAAAGCTGAAAGCATGTCCATACCTCAGCATTTATAATAGGTTTGGGGGTTGCTCAGTTAACCTAGAGAAGATACGACGTCTCTGAAGTGTTTTTTCTTGCATCATTTCTAACTCTACAGCTCCTCCATGTGGAGGTCATCAACAGACAAGAAATAAATAATCCTAAACAAAAGGTATTAATACTTTTTTTTAAAATGGTTTTGCAGAGAATTAACAATATTCTAAATATTTAGGACATTTTTTAGAAGTATATAGTCCTTTTCAGCCAGAACTTTTCTGAAAATGGGTGAAAAGCTGTGCATCAGAATGTCATTGCTGAAGCTGTAGCACTACAATTCCAATTCTAGTTTAAAATACCTCTTTCTCCTCTGATATCATATGAATTGCACCAAGTAACCTTTTACACATTTTTAATTCTATTTGTTCTTCTGTGCCTGTAGAGGCATCTCACATCTATGTCCTACTTCATGCCATCAGGGAATTCAGGGATTTCTCTCCTCTATGTGGGCAAAGAGGACCCAAGTCCTTGTTAAGAAACCTGCTGGTTGGGAACAGGGCTGGAAGTTGTATCTATTAAAGAACAGCCTTCCCATAACCACTTCCCACAGTGCCTGTCCACAACCTTCAGGAACTGAGTCTTGGACTATTTAACACAATCTTTAATTCCTAGATAGTGAATATTATCCTTGTATTATTGATGACACCATCCAAATGACTCAGGCTCTGCAGAGGGATCTGGACAGGCTGGGTCAGGGGGCTGAGCCCAAGTTTATGAGGTTCAATAAGGCCAAGTGCCAGGTCCTGCACTTGGGTCACAGCATCCCCAGGCAGTGCTACAGGCAGGGCAGAGTGGCTGGAAAGCTGCCCTGGGCTAACACAGGAAAAGGTCCTGTGGGTGCTGTTTGACAGTGACTGAACATCAGCCAGCTGTGCCCAGGTGGCCAAGAAGGCTGATGGCATTACAGATTTTATCAGCAATGGTGTGGCCAGCAGGACCAGGGATTGTCCCCCTGTACTGGGGACTGGTGAGGCCACACCCCAAATCCTGTGTTTACTTTTGGGCCCCTCAGTGCAAGGAGGACATTGAGGTGCTAGAGCATGTCCAGAGATGAGCAGTGGAGCCAGGGAAGGGTCTGGAGCAGAAGTTCCATGAGGAGAAGCTGAGGGAGCTGGGGGTGTTTAGCCTGGAGAAAATGAGGCTCGGGGGAGACCTCATCACTATTTAGAACTATTTGAAAGGAGGTGGTAGCCAGGAGGGGGGGTGGCCTCTGCTTCCAGGGAACAAGTGACAGAACAGGAGGTCATAGCCAGAAGTTCTGCCAGAGGTTTAGATTGGATTTTAGGAAAAATTTCTTTGTTGAAAGGTTATTCAGGTATTGGTGCAGACTGCCACAGGGAAGTGGTGGAATCCCTATCTCTGGAAATGCTCAAGAGGCACATGGGTATGACACCTGGGGATAAGGTTTAGTGTTGAGTACAGAGAATTTGACCTCAAATCTCAAAATAAATTGAGCTATCCAATTTCTTTTGACAACTTTTTTACAGTACAGTTGAGCTCAGCAAAGTGCCCTTAGACCTGCCTCATTTCAGCACGACTAAAAGCCAAAAACTGCTCCAAACTTGGACAAACTGTTGATTGAAATGTTCCAATGGTCTACACCAGAAAAGGGCTCAATGGCTGACCCACTGTGTGAGGGAGAGAGATGGGGAACACCAGGCAGGATCAAGAATAAATACTACAACATTTGGACAGCTTCTGAAAGGACAAAAAGAGATTTTTGAAAGTCAACAAAATTCATGAAATGATCTCACAAAATAATTTCAAACCATAATTTTTCTAAGCATTACATAAAATGGAATAATTACAGAGGGCAAAAGCCACTTTATTCATTGCTGTCTTCTTGCCATATACACACTTGTAAATTTTAGTTTTGGAATAATCAATGAAACCTTGGCACCATCAACAGCCCTTTCCTGTTAATCCAATATGTTCTCTGTTGATCCAGCTCCTCCAGACCAGCTGCTTAATATTTGCACAAAGCTTTTTTAAAATATAAAAACACAGACTAGGTTTTAAATATTATTTTTGTTCTTCACCTTATCAACTTTTTCTCCCTTCTCCAAATCATTATATTTAAGGTGATGAACAGAAAGAAGTGAAGAGTAATGGTTTTAATCAAGTATAAACAAAACTAAACCAGAGCTACACTGCTGCATTCAGATGGGAGATTTCTATTAAACTGTGTGCTGGCACACTTAGGCAGGTCTGTATTCACTGGGCACAACATATATATTAAGGGCACACTAGATATAATAATCTGCACTTTGCAGCATGACAGACTGATGCTTGGAAGAAAAGCTATACAGGCAGATACAACCACAAGCAGCAGGACCTGAGAAAGGGAAGGCTTGCAGGACAGTGCTGTATCCACGTGCATCAGCCCCTGGTGACAGACACAGCCAAACTGGGACAGGCTGGCTCTGCCTGGGAGTCCCACTGCACGTTTGAGGCCCAAAGCTGGGCACGTGAGGGACAGCTCCCATGAGTGTACTCATCTAGCAGAATTACAGAACTGTGAGTTAAATTTTTGTTTCTGCTTAAATAGACACAGAGAAGTGTTTAACATCCTAGTTTCTGTCAACACATCTGCTGTCAGAGGCTCTCTTACATGTCTCTTTCCCAGCCTTTCAAAGATGGATAATGACACATATCTATGTCACACAGATGCAAGAAGCCATGTTTATATTCCTTTTTTTCATTAAACATCCTGAAATGTACAAATAGAAAGGGGATGTGGAAATAAAATGCATTACAATTTTAAACAACATCTAAAACTGAGAAATTTGTAGCTGAGGACAGTATTCTGTTGCACTGTTTTCCTTTCCAGGTCTATGGGCTAACAAGTGATGCACTCACAAAAAGCTCTTGTAGAAAGCAAATAGAAATTAAAATATGTGTCTTTATATGGCAAGAATTATTTTTTAATAAATTTTATATAATGCAGAAGAAAAACAGATATGAAAAATTAATTGCCTGAGGATGCCCTTTTCAGGTGGATTTCTTCCTATCTCTCAGATATTTAAAATGTGCCTTTCTTCTCACAGATGCTAAAGTCAGTTTTCTACACTTTCTAGTCCAAGAGAGTAGACTTTTCTTTGCTCATGTAAATTAAGCTATAGCTGCAAGGTAGTCATATACTACTCTTTGCTATTTGAGTTAAACTAAAATTTAGATCTTTAAAAAGGGCCATGATGTACCCAGAAAAATAGTTTGTCTGACAGTAAAGATTAAAAGTAATCTTTAGTTTTGGATCCTGCATTTTTTTCAAAGTCAGAAACACTTAGGACACAGTCCTCCACAAATAAAAAAAAAAAAAAAGAGACTAATAGTGAGGAAGAAAAGAAATTGCTTGTTTCTTCAAATCACAATGATTATTTCTATTATGCTTTAAATGAAGTATATTCCTGCCAAAGGACATGGCTGCAGTGAAATACGTAGAGTTCTATAAAAAGTTTTATATTTCCCTAAGGCAAAGGGAAATGATGTTTCTCATTTCTTTCCGCTGCTGACTTACCCTGAGCTTGTAGAGAAGATGTCCAGATGCCATGTGATCAGTACAAAGCAAATCCAAAGGACACTGAGCTGATTCCAACTATGCAAAAGATTTCAGGCCCAGGAAGGCAGGGGAGAGAAATGACTGCTGGTGATGTTTGTCATTTAATGGCTCTTACCTCTCCTTGTCTAGTATATTGTGAAAACTACCTTCTGTCATCCTGGAGTAGCTTCCCCTTGGGGCAGACACCATGTGGATTTGTGCAGGAGGGCTTTAACAAGTCTTAGAGCATCTCTCTGATGAGAGGAAGGGCATGGGATGGGTCAGGAGCACAGCAGTATTTGGGGAAGGTCTTGGGGAATGACAGACACCTTGTTCTGAAAAACTACATCTCTACCTGCTCTGGCACCCACCTTTGGGGAAACCGACCTGCCCATGGCCCAAGCTCACCAATGTGACTTGAAAGACACTGGTGTCTCTCCTGCTCTGGCCTTCACCTTCTGCCAGCCTCACAGCAGCTCCCAGGCAGTGCCTGCAGAGCAGCCAGAAGAGCTGGCATCACAACCCATCCTCAGCACAGTTCAGTACCACAGAGGCACAGTCCGAGCCCAACAGTGCAGCAGGGTCTCACACCAGCAGCCCCAGGGTGGCACAGCCACTCACTCCTGCAGCAGCTCACTCTGGGGGAGCCCTCCTGGGCCAGGTGAATCCCCCATGCAAAACCAGGTGTGGCTCAAACACTTTGGCTTCAGCTTCACTTGGGCCCTCTGAGGCACCAAACAGCCATGACAGGTTCAGGTGATGTTTTCTGCACACAGATGGGGACACCACTTCATGGTCCTACTCCTGTCATCCTTCCCACACATTATTCCAAGGGCATCCGATAACCCAGCTGCAAACACACATTTAGGCATTCCCACGGTTAATTTCTGGAGTACAGAAGACAGGGGGTCATCTCAGTACCTGGGTGAGAGCACCCATGTGGTCTGCATGTGCCCTGGAGTGAGGGGAGGATAGGGGCAGCAGTCTTGCCCTCCTGCTGAGCTGTTTGGCAGAGGAAACGGAGAGGTCAGAGCCTGAATTTTGGTCACCATTACCTTCTAGCTGCCTTCAGTCCCCAGGCAAGTTCTTCACTTTATTACAGCTGCATTTGTTGGAGGGCCCTCATGTTACACCAGTAAGACAAATAAAGGGGCAACCAATGTCACCACCAGCACATTAATTTTTACGGGCCACAGCAGAAGTGACAGAGTAATGCAGGGTTCTTTACATCTGCAGCCAGCAGAATCTAAAAGGACACCTCTGTTTCCCCTCCTGACTACAACCATTGTGAGCCCCGAGGCAGCAGGAGCCCCCATGGCCTGTGGCGAGCAGTGGGTTATGCAAACAGTTTTATAACCTGCTGAGGAGGGCAGCAGGGAGGGGACCAAGAGCTTCTGCTCCAAATCAGACACCAGCTCCATTTCATCCTTGCTCTGTACATACAGTAGCACAGCTACCCTGCAAATCCAGACCTGGCATATCCTTCAAGCAGTTTAATTTGTATTCAAGATGGGGAAGTGAACAATGTGTTCATGAGATAACACCACTGTCCTGTCATCTACTGACTGCACCTCCTCTGCTTGGAATTCTTACTCCTGTTTTTGTGTATGTATCACATACTTTTTGTCGCCGTAAAATGATCTGTGAAGTCTGATTAGGACAATTCTCACTAGTAAGGGGAAAAGCAGAGAACTCAAAAAAATCTCCTGTGCTGACGCCTCTTCTGAGAAGAAAGCAGAGATTAGGAAAAGCAACAGCAAAATCAATAGAAAAAAAATAATTGACAATCATAAAGCTTCTACAGAAGTAGGAATAGCAATGGGAAACTTTGGGGAAATTTTAGTTTTTCCTTTGTCCTTTTGTGGGAGATATCTAAAATCCATGCCATAATAACTATGACATCTACTGAAAAATCAAGAATGCAAAATTTAATGCTGAAAAAATGCAAAAACGGCCAGAGAGCCCACCTAAACAATTCTCTCAGAAAACACCAGAGTGCACTACTGTGCAGTGGTAGTCAACTCAGAATATGCTGCTTTAAACTTTGTCCAGTTGGTCTTGAAAAGCTCCACAGATGGAGATTCCACAGTTGCTCTGAGGACCCCACTCCTGTGTTTATCATCCTTAATGTTTTCCATTTCACTTAGTCAGAACCTCACCTCTATCCATTTTTGACCACAATCTCTTCTCCTATCACACACATCAGTGCAGAGCCTGGCTCTGTATTCTCTACAGCTTTCTCACATGGATTGAGGGGCAGCTATTAGGCTCCCTCCCAAGTCTTCAGGCTGAACAAAACCCATTCCCTTGGCCTTTTCTCACAGGAGAGTCCTCCAGTCCTGACCATCTCAATAGCTCTCCATTAGACTTTCTCCAGTCTTTTTTAGATCTTAACTATCTGTGTCAAATACACATCCTTGTATACACAGGTTCTCCAAATGCTTCATTTCACTTTTATTGGAGGCTTCTGTAATCAAAGTAGAAAATACTTGTGATGCTTCTATGGAAACCTAAACATGAGGATTCTGAGGCAGGTGGACAGCACACTCTTCACTGAATTTTCAGTAGGAGGCCTGGGTATCAATGATCTCCCCACTGGCAGGAATCCAGACAAGCTTTTTTGCCTGCTGTTCCTCTGTCAGGAAAAGACAAATGCCACCTCCACTTGTATGGATTTCCTGAGGTACCTGCATATACAGACTAACTACTTCACCTAAAAGGAATGGAACAGCAGGTTTCATTCATTCATGAGGTACCCAAAGATTGCACTAAACTCACCACAAACACTTCTCAATTCATCCTTTCATTAATGAATAGCACTTTCATACTCTGAAGGAAACGGAAATGTCACGACTGTACGTTTCTGGTGCTAAACACAACTAAATGGTAATGTAGCCAGTACACTCACAGCGCAGTTACACTGAAGTGAGGAATTCCGTTAACATCCAATTTTTAAACATTTTGAGAGCAAGATCATTGTATTTAACTGACTTGCTGAGGGTGCATAGCATTGCCTATGAAGTGCAATCCATGGCATGCAACCCCTTGGTCCTAAAATCTTCACCTCTTTCTAAAATGTGGTGCTTAACTGCAGTCCTGAGGATGTTACAAAAAGCATTTCATTAGAGGGGGGCCTATGGTGCAAGAGTTTGATTTCTGCTTTCAACAGTGAAACTTCAGGTGGTCACTCCAAGCAGCCCAGTACAGGGAGCCCTTTGCAGCAGAGCTCTGCTCCACTGAAATGAGACACAAGCTCTCTGGGCACCCGACTGCATGCTGGTGTGTGACATTTGTCCTCTGCTGAGAAGAATTTTCTCCTGCCTGCAGTATGGTGGGTGACTGGTTCTCCCAGACTTCTCCCAGTGCAACTCATTGTCCCATTTCTGACGTCAGTACTGTTGTGGATAACTACTGCAAAATACTCACTCTGCAGAGCAGATTTTGCATCATATGTAACAGGAGCTTTAAAATGTTTAAAAGGCTGCCTCAAGAAAACCCTCAACCTCCCCTTACCATTGCAAACAGTTCCCTAATACCACTTTGATGCATTGTGCATGTTTGCAAACCAGACAATTGTATTAATTTCTATGACAGAATTAGGTGAGTAGGAGTACTACTACATTTTTACTCACAGTACAAGAGCCTGGCAATGCTAATTGAGATAGTAAGTGAAATTTTAACTACATTGGATTCATAGCAGAGAAAAATAGTTTACACATTTTATCAGTTACAACCCTGCTGCAAAGCTCACTTGGGAACAAAAGGGATCATTGTTAAATAATAATCTGAACGTGATTGTGTTGTAATCTGACAACAGGCCATTACGTCTTTTGTTTTATGTTTTGAGGAGATTTAGGCAAGTGCACAAGCTGCCAACTGAGTTACTTTTCAGAGTATTCACTTAATCCAAATATAAATAGTACCACTAACAAACCCTATAACAATGAACTCTGCAGATGCATCTCTGATCAACACTTTTGATCAGCAGAAATTTATCACTACGTTACTCTCTTAGAATTTCCCCAATTTTTTTCCATGCTGGCTGAAAATCATTATTGTAATATAAACCTCATAACATTGAAAACATTAATATTCATGCAAACTTGTTCACAGTGGGAAAGCAATGACTCAGACCTGTAACTTTTCTTACACATTCTACCAATAATCTCTTAAGAAACAAGTGTCAAACACTGACTTTATACAAACAATACCAGTTAAAATTTCCAGAAAGGACACCAAGTACCTTTTCAAAAATCTTATTTTTATTGTTTGCACTAACTGTATCATCACTAACTTCTTTCATCTAAGTCAGTACACACAAAAATCTATGCAAGGTGAAGCAAATCCTTGGTTACATAAATGCAGTATGCCTTGGTGTGTAACAAGCCTAGGGGCAGTTAGTTCATTCTATCACTTCATGCACAGCAGCTCTAGTTTTGTGAATTTTTTGGAGCTGTTAAAACGGTTCATTTTTTCTTGAGAAAGGAAACAGCTAAAAGATTTATAGAATGTACTTTTAGACCAAAATTATTATGTTTAAATTATTAAAATGCAGCAAGGATCCCTCTTCAGCTGTAATATCATTGCTCTGCAAAACAAACAAACAAAAAAAGAATTAGTCACTTTGCTGTATTAGGCATAAACCCTCATAATTAAGACTGAGTGCTTGACAGCTCACACTGCATATATTCCCATTTCTGTCAAGTTTGCCAGGTTCATTCACCAGCTCCTGGCTCTCTCTCTGAACTGGAATAGAATTGGATAAAAAAACCAATCACTTCTGCAGTAAAGGGCTTGGCCTTTTTAAATGCTGACTGAAAACCTGAGACTTACCAGACAAGTGCCTGCATGCGATCCTCTATTGCCTCTACAGTAACAGACTTGCAAATCAAGAGAGCCCACTTGGCTTTACTCATTTCCCCAAGTGGTTTATGAACTTATTTTTTAGACTACAATATTTCATTATGAACCAGCATTTTTGATGAATAAGCTTTATTCTCTCAGTCTCTGAATGCAGTTCTAACTGATGCATTTGGCTGGATCTGATGCATTTGTTATTTATCTTACTTCCCTGGCACCAATCCAGAAGTCAGCACAGGCGGGAGGAGTGACAGAAGGAAAAAAATTAGCCCAATTGAAACAGAACTGAAATACCACAGGATTAACCCAGATAGGGCAAACATCTTACTACGTACTGAAGACCTCACAGGAGGCTGTAAGGGAATCCTGCACAATACAGATCACTGGAAATTTAAGCTGCTCAGCCCCTCAAAAGCCACAAAACAGGCCTTGTAACGTTAGATTTCAGCAAGCAATCTTAGCACCTCCCAGTCTGCATCCCTAAGAAACCCCCATAGTCAAAGTACAATAGAATTACTCTCAGATATGCTCTTCTGTGCTTCCAGATTAGTTTTACCTGAAGCAAATCCTTAACCCCTGAAGATGCCAATGATGTAGGAGCAGACGCCATGCAGGGATTCCCAGCAATGTTCTCGTGCCAGTTTCATTGCTTCCGTTTCATTTTCAGACCCGTGACCATGCTGGGTTGGATCAGAGTTTTGCCCCGCTTCTCTCATAGGAATGAAAGCTTTCTGGACTGATTCTTCCTGGTTTGCTGGATCTTCTGGTTCCACACCAGCAGCTATTTGTCTCATGAGAGCCTCTGGGGGAGCCTTTTGACACATGGTGACCTTCAACACTTCCATGGATTCGCAAGCGTGCGGGACTTTTCTGAGTTCTGCGGCGATCTGGTTCCAGTAAATCTTTGGGTTATTTCTGAAAGCACGACAGACTGATGGCTTGCCAGTGAATTCACACCAGTAGGACATGCCTTGGCTTTTGCATTCAATTCTAACTTTCATCTCCTCATCATCGCCACTCACGGTCATTGTGCAAACATCTTTGGTTTTAGTCCGAAATTTGATTTCTTCACCATTGCTTCTTTTCTTTGGCTTCAGCTTCTGTGCCAATCCTCCCATGCCACAGATCACAACTAGGAAAAGGAGAGCAAAACTCTTCATGGTGAGAGGAGTGAACCAAGATCCTTGAACAACACGATCCAAAGAAGTGAAAGCAGTAAGTAAATGGCTGCTCACAACTTAAAGTGCTGGTGCACAAAGAGCCTCTTTCCAGCAGAACACAGGATATAAGGGCTGGGCATTTTTATAAAAATAATAAATCACACTTCAGTAGGCAAGTGCCCGTAATTTATAGCCTGAGGGAGTGTCGAATAACCTTGGGAGTGTGAACTCCCAAGAAGGTAACAAGACAAGTCTTGTAAATGCAGTTAAATACAGAACGATAGTTGTGTAACTGAGAAGCACATTCCTACCCAGGATGAACATGTCATATTTGATTTTTTACAGATATTTTCCATTCTCCAGCTGCTTTAGAGCTATCTTCTAAATACAAGCTAGAGCCTGTAAGACCGTATCAAATTAAAAACAGATAAAAGTGCCAAAGCAATCTCTGCAGCTACATCTGAACCATTATAAATGTCTGGTAGTGTCAGTATCCTGGTAAAAAAGCTGGTTTGTGGAATGGGTTTTCTGTGAATTTTCACAGCAAGAACGCAACTTTAGCACTTCTTTTTGCCTGCACATGACATGCACTGGGTATGCATGGAAGGACTGACTGCACATTCTTTGAGCCATGGAAGCAATACGTAAGCAAGAAATAAAGCTTGAGCAAAATAAGGCCTAAACACACACTTGTAAGTTTTATCATCATCTTCACATCACAAGTCACTTTCAGCCAACAGAGCAAGACAGCAGAAGTTACTTCTCTCAGCAGCAGGGAACAAACCACAGTGCATGCCAGACAGATATCTGTGCTTCATCACTTTTTTTTTTTAAAATAGGTATTTTCCTGTTCCTAACAAGTGAGCTGCAAAAATGCTGAAAAACAAAGGCAGGAAAACAGAAGTACTGTAGTGCAGAATCCTATCCTAGCAGTTTCTGCTGCAGTAACTAAAAACAGAGCTAAGGGAAAAATCACTGTGACTCCCTTGGCACTCAGGTTATGAGGAAAAATTCCTCCCCTGCTGTGGCAATCCACAGTACTCTTCTGCCTAATAAGACCCCCACTAGGCACTTCTTCCAAAGACATAAATGCTACAGCCAGCCTGACCTGACCAGCTCCTGGAAAGGGCTATTGGATTGTGCAGGTGTGCTTCAGTAACCGTGGAGTGCTGGAAATCCTGGGTTTAAAGGTAGCCACACATAATGGAACAGAACAGCATTTTGTGTAGTCACTCACTAGGTAGTGCTAAACAAAATACCATGGCAAAAGCATTCCTTTTAATGCAGATGGCAAAGCAGAAAAACATCAACCATAACAAAAGCTTCTTTAATAGAAGAGGGACAAGAGTCCCTTGCTGCTGTGGCAGCCCAGATAACCTGAAAGCTGCCTGCTTGAAGATGCAGCCACCTGAACAGCCATTCTGGGTATCCTGAACCGTGTTCTTCCAGGCACTGTGCCATCAAGCTTCCATGACAAAATACCATTTGACAGAGAGAACCACCTTGTTTTCTCTTCATTCCCTCTCTATGGCTGTTTTAATAACATTTTTAGCAGAGACCTCATCTTGAGCTCTTTTCCATTAGTTCCTCCTGTCTCTTTCAAGGCACAGTGGTGTGGCTCCAGTCAATTCTTAGGACAACAATGGCATAAGCCTAATTAAGACTTACCATCCACTCTTCTGTTGTTTTCTGCGGAGTCTTCCACCCTTCACCCAGCCAGCCAGAAGAATCTGGTTGCCCACCCACACTTAATTTCAAATCCCTACTGCAAGCACTCAAATACCTCCTAATATTTGACAAACAAATGTATAGCTTACACTTTGTTATGCACAACATCACTGAGACTTTTAGATCAGAAATGAAAGACATCTGTCTCTCAAGCTGTAATAATTGCTGAAGAGTCCAAAACAATTCAAAAGTTGATTTATACCAGTTTGAGATCTCTTGTTCCGAGTTTTTCAAGTCTAATCATGAAAATAAATAAACTACAAGGATAAGGAGAAACACCCAAGCTTGGACTCAAATATATTTATGTGTTACAGCTACTATGTTACCACAAAGTGTTTCTGTCACTCCAATGTGACATTTCAGTCCTGTCTGCCTCTGCTTCAGATTAAACAGTTTGTAGTCTCTCATATCAGTAGAAAACAATTGTCCTTTTAAAAGGTAAGTTAGGATGCCAGCAGTGAACTGTGGGGGCTGAAGAACAAGCAAATGTTTAATTTTGCTGGCAGTGCTATATAGAAAAAAGGTTATATGGAATTCCTGCACAGCTCATTAGCTTGAATCCTACCATCTTTGTGTAGTTCACATCCTTGGTGGAAGTTGGAAGCTCCCTCACCCAGAGTCAAAGTTCTTTCAGTCCTTCTTGCTGTGGAAGTCAAATATAGCAAAAAAATGTAATCAGGGTAAACAAATTCACTCTCAAAAGATTTTAACTCGATGCAACTCTTCTGAGAGATGTCTGCACAGCAAAACAAAGGAGAATCAAACATAAGATAGTTAAGCAAGTTCTTTTTTATTTAAATGAACTGGGAACATTTTCTCAAATTAAAAATAGAAACTTTTAAAAATCTGCAGTTCTGAACATTACATATACACATATGCTACATACTCTCAATTAGAAATGTTTCCATTTATGACATAAAAATGAAAAATTTAAGGTTATTCCGGATTAAAGACTGGTATCACTTTTCAGCATTTCCTTAAAATTATATTAATGACTTACAGAATTATCTCTACTTCAAGACAATAAAACCTGTTTGAAACAAACTTAACAATACTGATAGATGAAGAGACACTATTTTAGATCAATATATTTACTACTTCACCTGCTGGAAGGTTTTACACTGGTAACAAAGTTTTGGCCTTGTTGATAAATTCTGTTGTTAACTAATTCAGCAATTCAACCACATGCCTAAATTCAAGGAAATAACTCTAAACGGTACAAATGTTAACTCCAATTGCTGAACAGATTTGAATATCAATATTGTAAATATCAGTTTAATATTATTTAGCGAAAAATACTATCACCACCTCCAAAAGAGCCACAGTGACACTATTAAGGACATTACAGAAGTGGGTATGAAAGAAGAAAAGGAAGATGAAGAATATAAAGCGTTCTAAAAATTGCCAACATAGGACATCCCTCATGCTCTTTTTGAGTACTACTGAACCCTAGAAAGCTTAGCCTTTACACTGTATTATGCATCCTGAACTCACAACCCTCCCACCCAAAATTTAAAAACAAACTTCTCCAGAAAGTCCCTTTCTGTTCTATACAGCAAAACCCACTAAATATTAAATAATTAAGGGGAAAAAAAAAACCAGGGAGAAAACAAAACTGCAACTGAGCTGCTCAGACACACAAAGAGACACTGTGGACCCCATTACAATTCAAATTTAGTCCAATGTAGTCATTCAAGAGCACCAAATAGCAACACTGATCATGCTGGTAAATTCATTTGTGAGGAGTATTATACAATACTAAAATCTTAACTAAACACTTAGAAGTTTTAAGAAAAATGTATATACAAAAGTCTCTGTATACAAAATGTATTTTTATGTAAACGTGTATGTACTGTATTTAACACAAATTAACAATTTAAGATAAGAACTTGAACAATTGTCAGAATTTCTAGGCAAAGGCTGTTAATCTAATTAATTTACATACTTTGATGTAAGGTAGAAAGCCCAGTGTAAAAAAGTAAAAAAAACAAAAAAAATTTTAATTCAAGCCTTGAACAGTGGTATTTGAGAGGCAGTGCCCTGATCACAAAATATTCTGTACAGTAGTTTATGGCATAACATTCAATAGTACATTTGGGATTTACAGTACAGCTGACATAAAACAAGTGGCTCAGGATCTGTCAGATGAATGGAAATGCCAATACACTTGGAAGAATAATGATGTACTCCCACAGAAGAGTCTTGAGCCTCATTAATATAGCCTAGAAATAATAACAAAAACAACTCAGGAAAAATTCATAAAGACTGAATTTTAATGTAATTTAACAGAAAGAAGGGATAGATTTTAATATGAACATCAATATGACTGAATAACTTTTTTTTGTTTTAGACCTTATAGCACACTCACGCTGCAGAAATCAGAGCAGCCTTCCTAACACAGTAAAGAAGTAACAGATCTAGACTTGATTTAAACTTATTACTTACCCCTTAACATTTCCAGTATGTGTTACCACTGTTCCACAGAGCTACATGAGAAAAAGAAAACCACATTAAACAAACCCATCATTTTCTTTTGCCCACAAATGGAACAGAAATACTGTGTCCAGCTTAGATGAGACAAGCTCAGTTTGCCTAAGACAGCCTCAATTTTTTACTCATTTAAATAAGTATTTTTCGAACAAGAGGAAATAATTTTCATGGTTTTGTCCACGAACCTTTCAGGTTATCTTTGTTTCATGACATAAATAAATACTTGGATTGCCTATTCAACATCCCTCTTTTGTGAATTTAATCCAGCCTCACATTTTGCTCTCACAAAAATGGTGGCTGCATTTGAGGTTATTTGTGTCTTTGACCTGTGTATAAAAACTCCTGTGTGAGACCCACATACCTTATGTAGCTCTCACTTATACTTACATATCTTAGTGTTATAAAAATATTTGCACCACTTTTCAACAAAATTATCCAGCTGATTTTGAAGGGTAAAAAAACCCCACACCCAACCCTATGGAGGTTCTTTAAACTTGCAAAAGTTTAGGTGGACAGAGAGCTATTCAAAGTCGTATCTCTCAAAGTATCTCCAAAAATAATTTGTAGGAAATGAGAAAAATCAAGGATAGCATAAAAGCAAAGAGTATGCTGAAATGAAAATTAAAATCAAGATTTTATTCTTCTGGGAATGCCATACTGAGAAATTCAAAGTATGTATACCATAATTAGCAGTTTTTCAAATTACCTCAGCCCATCAGAAGACAGCACTGCATCAAACCGAATCTTTAAATTTCATGCTTTTATCAAAATGAGTCAAGACTGAACTAGTGGATCTTTGTGTAAAAGATTATTTTATGCTAGCAATTTTTAGGTTTTTCAGCAAAGCTGAATTAAACTATTTATCAATGACTGAAGTATCATAGGAAAACATGCTATGAACCTTGAGAATATTAAAAGATCAAAAGATCAGAAAAGGACTTCTAAGGCCTGGGAAATTATTCGTTTTCTCTTACGTAAAATATTGGAAGCCATTAAGAGTCCTTAAATATGCCAGTGGAGTGTTCTTTGGACTAAAACTTCTTGTCAGTTAATTTGGATAGTAAGCACCCTTAAGCTGCAGAACAGACCACAACAATTGTGATCATAAATATCACTAAAAATATTGTTATATAAAGACTTCCTTCAGAAAGAGATATGGAAGAAGATTTGGTCAGTAAATAATTATTGCAAAATACAGTTCTAAGTAATAATAATAACCATCCTCATCATCATCATCATCATCATATGTAACCATGAACTCTGGCAAGACCCAAGCTTTGAGCTCTCTGTATTTACCTATTATTTAAAGCATAGTGGTATCTTCTCTATAATATTCAACCTATACATTCAGTCATGAAATTGCAAAGTAAGGCACTGTGAGCTACAAATTTCAATCAAATTTAAACTTTTCTTAAGCAACTTGCAAATTTTGCAAAATCAAATAATGAAGTTGTGGGATATAGAACACGATCCCCCTGGAAACTGAATCTTATTGCTAGCTAATGTTTCACAGCACAGAAGCTGTAGACAGAAAAGAACCCAAATGTCCTCCTTTTTTTAAACATAACTTAAGCTTCTTGCTTTGTGATGCTACATTCTAGTCCCACCCATGCACAAACACCCATTTTCTGTGTCCATGTTTTCTACATACCTGAACCCTTGTCTTTTGCAGAAGAGATCTCTTCTCACCATTTAAAAAATAGAACTACTCAGGAGTACAAAGGCATTCCCATCCTATCAATTTTGTCTGCTATCTGAGCTTTTTAATAGGTTTATAACTGTAGGACCACCCACTGTACTGACTAAATACCTGATTACACAGATTTTAAGATCAAATTTACCAACTGCTTGAAGTTGCAGGAAATCACTACTGTATTTGCTGTTATGTAAAGACTATTTGAGAAATATACATCATACAGAATTTGCTATAGTGAACAGTCATGCAAAGCACCAAACAGAGAATTAAGAGATTCACTTGAAAGCATGAAGAAAATTGAAAATGTGATTAAAAGAGAAGCTGAAGTAAGGACACATGAAGGCATGCAGTTTCAGACTTGGTTTACCTTGTAAAAACAGGATTGTGTATACCATATAAATGCTCTTTATGATAACCATTATTACCATTTTCCGTACTGTAATAAAATAAATACACCAAGAAAGACCATGTTAACTATAAGATGCACTACGTACAATATGGCTTCTAAGACATGTACATGATGATGGCATTTTATGCAAAGATAAACTGTGTCTGTACAATAGAATATAACTTTTCCTTTGTAACATTCAGACTTACGATATAATTGTAATTTTACATTTTATAGTATTTTCATATTCTCCAAAAATTCATTAATTATTTTTCTATTCTTGAGTTGGAAACTCTAATGTAATCTATCAAATCTGGCAAAAGAGAACATTACCTCTTTTGAAGTAACAAGTTACATTAAAAATATAAACCCTCCCACATTAATAAAATAATTTTAATAAATATCAGCAAAAATGTCTTACTTTTTCATGAGTATATTTTCAAAACTAAAAAACACAGAAAAGGAGGAGTAATTAACTAGACACTAATAAGTGAGTAATTTCAGCTGTACATGCCTTTTTCTGCTCTACTGACTTGTGAATGTGCAATGAAAAACAATCATTGTGAAATGGGAGAAATGCAGTGCACAGGCTAACCAAACAATGAGCAAAACAAGGAGCAGAAAAGAAAATAGTAAAAACGGACTGGAAAATACGTAAGAATAGTTATCATAAAGTAAAATGCCAAGTCCCTGAGACAGAGGAACTGCAATTGAAAAAGGGAAGACTGGTTAGAAATAACTAAGACAGCAAGAAAGCAAGTAATTAATTCAAGGAGATCACAAATCAGGCACAATTCATATTAACAGGTTACTTAAAGCTAATAACTTGCACATTTGGAACTTCTCTATACAAATGCTGCTCAAAAAGCTCTGAAGACCTCATTCTGACATGAGATTGTCGAAGTCAGAGCCAGCACTATCTGCAGTCATGGCAAGACAAGGGTACCAAAGGCCACCTGCATGAAGCACTTTGCAGGCAGTGACCCAAACCTGCAGCATTACACATGAACATGAAGCTCTAATCCAGTAGCACAGGGTTAAGGATTATAAAGCCTTCATGTGAAACACTAGAAAAAAACATTTTAACCCATTTGCCATTTAGCTTATTTTGGAATGTATACTTACTCATCATACACATCCTCTGTATCCATCCGACGATAGTATTTAGAGAGTTTTACAGCAAAAATTATGGCAGGAATCAGAAACATTGAAGAGCCTCCCAAACCAAACCAGAAGGTATTCTGAAACAAAAGCAAAAGCAAGAAAAAAAAGGTCATGGAGAAAACTAATTAGTAAAGTACTGAACCCTTGCTTGATATTCTAACCATTGTTACCAAAAGAACACAGTAGAAATTAGTTCTTGCAGTTCTTGTCAAAATATTACCATCACTTTCTCAAGGCACTTCATAACTTGCTAACTGCAGCCCTGTTTGTGTAACTAATTTCATTACTATACAGTTGAACTGAGTTATCACCTGGTGTTAAAGTGATGATTTTTCAAATTTGATTTGTATTGGCTGGAGGCATTTTGACTTCCAAGTGACTCAGCTAAGTTCTATCATCAGGAAAATCATGGTCCATCTCTTACCAGATGGTTAATGGCTCCACAAAGGAGAACAGAAGCTCTGTAATGTATGAGCTAACCAATGAGTGTAACACAGATTAGGAGGTTTTCATGGTTAAGCATTATCAAGATTAAACATTTCGTGGTTAAGCATTATCAAGGCTAGAGTGTTCTGGCTTTGACTGATTACATGTATTACTGGTAGTGTCATTAGGATCTGGCTAAAAATGCCATAAAGCTAAGTAATAATTAGGAGGTATTTTACTTCCCAGGCACACGGTGTCTTGCTTTACTTTTACATGCTGTCCTCTTTCCAAACCCTTTTGGCAAGATGAAAAAGCCAATATTGCCCTTCTATCCTGCTACTTAGTGTCTCCAACACGTAGATATTAATCAAGATCTGTCTGCTAAAAATCTAGTGACAAAAACTCACTCAGGTTTTTTAGATTTCAGGAGAGATACCTGAAGAAGTTTTTCCTTGCTATTTTCCACTTGTTTCCTGCCCACACCTCACCGCTGTAAGTTAGCAACAGTTACAGATGAACCTTCAGATCTTTAAGTTTTTCCATTTTCTATTTCAACGTAGTTCAGGATCAGTAAATTTTATAGAATTCTTGCTAATAGAAGCTTAAGTTTAGTGAAAACCTAGAAAGTCCAGCACTGGTTTGTCTTTGGACTTAATCCAGATCAGAACATTTTCCTTGCAAAACTTTGTATGTGATACTTTATTATCTTACTTCAGAATAGTCTAGCCAGAATAACTAAAGGCACATGTATATTGGAAGAACTTCTGCCTTGATGCCCCAATTCTGAGTAAAGAAAAGTTTCTTACCACAGAATCAGCGATATAGCTGCATAAAAAAATATCTACTGCTGTATCTATCACATTGGCAATAGGCTTGCATGCTGCTACTTCCATGGCAATCTGAAAAAAAAAAAAGATTAAAAAATTACAGTTCAAAGTATCTAATAGAATAAGAATCTCTAAACTTGCTTACAGTTATGATTTACCAATTTGTTATGTCTTACCCTATCAAAACTCAAAATAAACACCAGTAGGATTTGCTATCAACTGAAAGTCTTTTAAACATCAGCTTACTTTCTCAAAGGCCGCAGCTGAAGAGAGAAAAATAAAACAAGATGCTAATGACACCAATTTGAACTATGCAGGGTCAGGTTCAGTGCAGCATCAGTACAAATGGTAGATTTCAGGCTAGCCCTGAAAATGATACTGTTAAATTTGTGCTGCATTCCAACCAACACAACTCATCATTTCCATTCTGCAAATGCAACAAAACTGTAGGAATAGTGATTTTCCCACTCACAATAAATACAAATGTATTAAAATCTGAAACTATAAAGCACACTCTTGAAGTAACATTACTATTTTTATTAATATTGCTTAGCTTTTTAATTTTTTTTAAATGTAGCTTCTCTCAATGAAGGAAATGGACCTTACCGACACCTTGACCCACGCAGTGTACTGCTCAAAGTACCCAATTATGGTATCCACAAACTTTTTTGTCTCCTAGGACCAGACAAAAGAGAACAAAAGCAAGTTAAGCTCTATCTCTGTGACATCATAAATTAATGTACTTTGATCAAATGGCGCTTACCTGGACAATAACTTGAGAAGCGTTGTTATTTATGAGATTCTGGGCAGCATTAACAGCACTAATGACATTTTTCACCTTAACCTGGAGAGGAAGAGATGGTGTTTACCATAAACAAACCTCCTTCAGGCTGTTGCAATGGCTCTACAGCCACTGCCAGGAACTATTCTCTTGATAAACCAGTGTCACTGACTTGTCAAAACCTGACAAAAAAGATGCAATTCCAGACAGAACATGAGCTTGCCTAGGGATTCACGATCATCTCAATATTCTCTCATTACTGAAAAACGATGTGTCAGTGGTTACAATTTAGTATCTTTTCCTGGAACCTACATAACTAATTTACATACTGGGATCCATTTTATCTTCCACTCTCTTTCCTTCTTCAAGTGTAGAAATACTTAAATCAATGTCTACATATACACAACACACACACACAGTGCACAGGAAGAAAACAGTGGGCCACATACTATCACAAGTCTTGATGACTGAAATACGACTCTGTACAGCCAGAATATGCCCCAATCAATATCCTGAAGGACTGAGATGTTTTTTCAATATATGCACAACCCTATAAATTCTCTCACAGAACCCACAAAGGACAGTGTACATAGTGCCTGAAAATGTAGAGATGGTTTTTAAATATACTTTAGAGTCAAACATCAACCCTTTCTTATCAGCACTTTACATCACGGCTTCTTCCCTCCTCACCCAGTTACAAACCACAGATTCTAACAGATCCTTAGCTGCTCTGCTGCTGTGCATGGGTGAAAACTGTAATGGGAAGCACTAGGTAGGTATGGCCCATAAAGCTGACTATGATTATGCCACTAATGTGGCAGGATTCTTGCTAGCAGAGCCAAGGCAGGCTGGTGGCTGAAAGCTTTTCTTCCAGGAAAGCAACCACTCTCTGGCAGAGCAAAGCCAGCTGGTCTCACTGTGGTGCAGGCACTACTTAGAGGGGAAACGTGGGCTGCCCTGGAAAATGTAAAAGTCTCTATACAGATCCAGGATCACAGAGCAAGGCTGATGGTGTAGAAGCAGGAAAGTAATGAGTATAACCTAATCAGACCCCAATGGGAGCTGGGCATGGAACAAAAGGTGGTTAAGGATGTGAGTCACAAAGCTGTGCTTTTACATTGTGTTTTGTGGTTGCTCCCCAAAGTTTTGCTTTCAAGGATTCTAGAAAAGAAATCCCTACATTCTGAAGAAAATGAGTAACACATTATACAGACTGGCACTGAAGCTTATTTTATCACCTGGCAATTCAGTTTACAATTCATACTCCCAAAATCATCCTAAACATTCTTTTTTAATTTTTCTTTCCACACAGAAGAGAGATCTAAATCCTTGTTACTACCTCAATGCGTGACAATCTCTTGCAATAACAAAACAGCTAGAAACAGAAGAAAACTGTACTGAAAATATGTCATGCATAAGTGGCAGAAGGATTTAAAAAACAAAAATGTTCTTGTTGCCAGAAAGAAAAGCTTACCATAAGTTCAGATGATGTCCTCTTCAGTAACCTAATGCTCTGATTTAAAGTGCTCTATTAGAAAGGAGGGGAGAAAAAAAAGCTTCACGTCATTACTACACGTAAGAGCCCACTTGCTTTAAGCTTACATTCATGCTTTGATCTTCTATAATTTTGTTATTAATACTACATATCACATTGTATACAACAGTAACAACAGCTGCACTAAAATTAATATATTGTGGGTTTAATCACTGAATCAGTACTTCACCAACAGCACTGATTTAACTAAAGTTAGATGCAACAAACTAAGTAATATTGGAGGGAAGATGGAACAGTTAAACTCAGACCCAAGTGTTCAGAGAATTCTGTATTGTGCAGTTTCTGAAGGGAAAAAGCACTTACCCTAGCTTTAACATATTTCTTGACAGTCAGTTTTGTAAAAGAAAAAAGAGATGAGAATAATTAGGAGTTTATTAGGAAAGAACGGCATAGAATCAGAGTGGACCAGAAGACCAAGTATTTTTTCTGTAAGTGGTACTGACACAATATCAGATGCTAGGATAAACTAAAAGTCTTCATGTTACATAGAAGAAAAAGCAACACCTAACATGTAGGGGATTGACAGCTTGATACTATACAAGTCTGAGTCAAAATCAGGCAAAAGAAGATCCTTCACAACTTTCACAGCATCAATAAAAAAGACTTTGGCTCTACACACTACTCTCAGGAGCTTCCAATTCCAGTACTGTTAGGTGACTGCTAACTCCAAGAAATAGTGTCAAAGTGATAATGGCATTTATTACTGAAGACACATGATTAGCAAAAAAGAAAATTAGTGATTGAGTACATTTTAGGGTTAGAGATTTATAAAGTTCACCCCGCTTCTCCTTCTATTCATACATAATCACAAATAGCTATAGAAAAAAAATGGGGAAGAAAAAGACCATTATTTTAGACAGCATTATAAAACAGTAGCATTTAAAGTAGGAAAACTATTTATTAAACACAAACTTTAGCCAGATTACTCCTCATTGACATAATCTGTGCTTATAGAAGTCCAGCTTTCTAACCTCTTTAAAAGATTTAGAGATTTGTATTTTCTACAAGAATGTTTCAGTTTGCTTTAATGTTTTACCATAGCTTGCTCCAGAGGAACAACTTGCTGGTTATGAATCATTCGAATGTTGTTTGCGTGTCCTTTTAAGGCATTTTCCAGTGCTCCTTTTGGCTGCAAAAAAATGCAATTATGCAGTATTGTTCAGTAATCTCAAAGCTTTCCAACAAAGCAAAAAACAATGAAAGTTACACATCCACTCCAGAACAGCCCATGCTAAAAATGGGGTATGGCAAACTGAATTCCTCAACACAAGAAGGGAAAAATAATAATTCGAACCTCAGCAACCAAACCAGATAGACTACCTTGCTTTTCTGGCTATATCCTTATCAAGAGATTTAACTGAAGACAATTTTCACATTGTGCACTGAGTAATTTTAAATACAGAAGAGTGAGCACATTTCCCTCGCACTTGCCACAAGCCAAACTTCACTGCAAGAACCCTGCAGCACTTCATGCCAGCTGGGACAAGCATCTCCCAGTCATGGGTACTTGCTTTTGTTTAGGAAATGGGGACATCACCCTGAGGTACCCTCTACTTTCTGAGGGGCACAGAATTTTAAGTATTTTCAGCCAGCCACTTGGAAAGGCACCTATAAGGGGTATTTTCTGTATTTGTGGCTCCCATGTTTCTGTCAGAAGATGTGAGTTTCTGCTCTGATTTTGAAGTCCAAATGCCTGTCTGGAGCTCATGCCCATTGCCAAACCCTATAAAATTTGGGTTTACTCTCAGATACAAATTTATTTTCCATTTCCTTCTGGTGGCAAAACCATTTGGCTCCCTGCATACACACTGAATACACATTAACTCCATTTTGGATGTGAAATAATGGCGGACCTCAGAGATTAGAGATGTGTTTCCTTCCTGTGAAGTGCTCATGTTCAGTGGATCACTGAACAGTTTCAGGATGCTTCATCTCCCATACTGACACAGTAAATTCATTTACCTAACACAACATGTTGGTGGTATTGCTCCCTCCTCCATACCCTACCCCTTGGTTTGATCCAAGTTTTATTGCATTTGCTCCTTCCACTCTAAAAGGCTATGTTCAGTTTTGTGTAAGGTGCCAAAAAAATGCAAACTAGACACCTAAAATTAATTCCATAAGTTTTTAGTTTATTTTTTAACTGATGGTTCTAAGAGCTATCACTAATAACTAAGGTTGATTATAAAATAGCCTTGGAAACCAGTACCATTTTTTTAACAATCTACTTTTTATAGTATGTTAGATTATTGAGGTTTTGGCTTCTTTAAGACATTTCACAGATTACTGATGCTACTAAATAGCATCAGTAGCATCACACAGGAGAAATAAGTGCATACACTGTAACACTGAACTTTTGCTTATTTACACAATTATTTCTTTTCTATGAAATAATTACTTAGTACGGAATTTAAGAAAATGTACTTTCAAAGTAGAAAAGGTACAAGAGTATACAAAAATCATTGATTAGCCACACTTAAATTACAGCTCATATGCAACATTGTTCTTCTTATATTGTATTTCTCCTCACAAGGCATTGCACCATGTATGTAAGCATTTGAAGTACAAACATTCTCCCATATAAAGTCTACCTTGCCACATATTTATATTTTATGTATTATTATATTGCTGAATTGTACTTACCAACTGGTCTGCTCTTGCTTCTAAATCATTAGCAAATGTGAGAAGATCAACCTTGGTAACACTTTTATTGATCTGAAACAAGATGTGAGTGGTAAGAAAGGGAGTATGTTGTTATTGCATTACACGCTGTTTGCACTTTACTACACCATCTATTCTCTCTACTCTTTATTTTATTTATTGACTTTAACTTTTGATGGGATTTTTTCTCAACTTGTATGAACCTCCAAAACATGGTGTTTCACATCAGCAAATTTTGCTGTTTTGTCCATTGGCAAACAAACATTTTATTTTATATTTTGTCTCAGTCATGTCTCTAGCTGACAGTCTCACCTCTGTCAGATATGCTGAAAAGTCTATCCCATCTATTCCTGAAGAGCTGAAATTCAGTAGATTCTCCTTCCCAATTTCATCCAGCAGAATGATTTTGCTGAGGTTTATCTGAATGTGTTCAATTTTAAGCGTTATGTCTTCTGTATACTGAGTAAAAAACAAAAGAAAGTACAGAAGTAGTTTGCAACCAGTACATACATATTCTGCTACAGCCCCTGCCCAAAGGATCCTGCTTTTGCTGACTCCTCATTTCCATGAAGAAGTACACACTGATTTTTGCTCACATTAGTTTAATACGATGAAGTTGAACAGAATCCACCAAGTAATGCTGGTGGTAATGTTCCTCCCTTCCCTGCAGTATCCACAGTACCTTGCCATGCCATATTCTAACCTGCCTTTGTCACTTTCATACCAATGGATTACTTGCCTTCTATTTTAAGTAACATCCCTCCAGGAAATGCTGTCCTTTAAGAACATTAAGTTTTACCCTGGTCCTAATTAGAGAAACCTAGAGAAGCCAGGTTCTCAGTTGTGGCCAGGACAGACACTCTTTGCCACAGAACTGGGTAAGACTCCTCCAAATACCTTTAGTGGTGACTAAGCAGATAGGTTATTGTTACCTGAACCTTTCAGCGCTGCACCCAAACTATGTTATCTCCACTGGCTGCAAAGCTATAGTTGAGGAATCTGAATATCTGACTACCCTTGCAGCCTCCTCCATTAGTCCACTGCAGAAACTCAAAGTAATTTTCCCTCTTCCTCGATAATTTTCATCCTCTATTATCGGGGGCAGGGACTGTATCTAATAGGTGGCTACAATGCCTGGCAAAATGGAACATGTATCCCCCAAGGGGTTGCTGTAATCATGATAGGTATTATGGACAATCCCAAAATTAGTACAGTCCTGTTATGACAGTGCAGACATACATTATTACAGCTTAACTGAAAAGACTATTTTACCCCAACTACTTCCAACCCAATCCAGAATAATTCTTAGAACCAAGGTATATTGTATCCTGGATCAACATAAATCTGATTGGAATCAGAGAAGACACCAAGACAGGCGTTTATATAAAAAGAAGACTACTGAACACCAGAAGCAGTCTTTGGAAGATAAGACTTCAATGTTCCACACAAGTTTCAAAGTTAAAACAAACATTATGATCAGCACATAAAAGAAGCACATCAGAAAATCTTCCATGGCCCACTGAGACTGGTAAAAATTATCTTATTTGTAAATCAAATTCTTTCTTTCAGAATAGCTTGGACAGCTCTTGCCTCCCTGTAGGATGCTTTGTGTATAAAAACCAAAATCCCATAAAACCCAGACATGCTATATGGTGTTTTAAGAGCTGATATCCTTCAGAATCATGCACTCAGTCATAGTTTCTTTACTTACCATACTAATATTTAAAAGCTCATTGATATTAAACAGATGTTCTAGGTGAAGGGAAGTATAAATTCCTTTGTTTTCCTTGCAATCGCTGAAAAAATACAAATAGACATATTAGCCTAAAAAACTCCTTGAGGACCAAGTACTAATAGAATGATAAACAATTTTTCTTATTCTAAGAAAATCAGTCCTTTAGAAAACAAATACTGATTATATTTTTTAAAGCTCAGTCAATAAGAGAAGTGATTAACAATTTCTGAAAGATGTGAAGTATTAATTAGCTATCAATTACCTTGACTAGTATTGTCATACAGTAGTATGCTGACTATCTCTAATAACTCATACATAGGAACAAACTACTTTTGCCTGTGAATCACTAGAAAATCAGAATGTCACCTGGAACACATGTAATTTTTGCATGTGCCCAAAATAAGAAGTGTAGAAGATACCATAATACCAGTATGTATAAATTGAATGAAATAAAAAGTTACATATGAACTGAATTAAATCTTAATCATAACTCTAATACCTGTACACTTTTTCAAAAGTCAAGTTAACATCTGGATTTTTAAAGATGATGCCAGCAAGATAGTTTTTCCAGTGCTGATTTAGTAAGTAAGGTGTATCCAAAACCTAGAAGACAAAATACATTAATGTTACTGTTAATTCCAAATTCTTTATGTATTTATTCCTATGTGGTCTTTTGAGACATAATCACATCTAAGCTTACCACCCAGAAATGAAAATACAAGCAAAACAGCCAATTCAAACTCTCTGATGCAGAACGTGAATACTAAAGCTCCCCTTCACCAAACAACAACTGAATCAGAAAAATCTGTCTCCAAAGGAAGACAGGCACGCAGTAGAAACACTGCAAAGCAAATTAAACCAAGAAAGGATGAATGTCTCTATTTGGTTTCTAAGGAGAAAGTAAAACCAAATTCAAACTCACTTAAAGTGTCCTATAAAAATGATATGCCATACAGAACTGACAAAACCACTGGGACTCATGGGGATTCTATTAATTGTTTAATAACATGAATAACCTCACCTTGAATAAATTTTTATCTTCAAAGGGCTCACAGACCAATTTTTCTACATTTCCACCTGTGACAAAGGTGAGCACCACTACAATCATCAGCACCCAGGAGAAAAGAAAACTGAATCCAACACCACTGAAAAAGAAGTAAATTTTTGTTTTGTAAGAACACGGTGTGTATACATATACTTATATACCCATATAGTTGGAGCAACAGTGAAGTCAATAGTTAGCAGCTATAACAGAGAGATGAAAACTGATTGATGGTTGATTTAGTTCTAATTTCCAAATATGTTCTTGCCCTCTGAAACATCTCAAATGTAAACTCTTCAGCTAAAATGCAGTTGAAACCTCACATTAGCACTGGGCATGCAAACTGTTTTAAGAATTACATTTTAGGGCCACAAATCCATACAATTTTCTTTATAAATTCAACTCTCTAGCCTTGTACTCTCAAAAAAAGTTTTAGATTTTCAAATGTAATCTTCTCCTGCACCCAGTAGAAATGACATTAAACCACATCTAGGCACTTTTCAACCCCAGATATCCAGGAACACTCTCAGAAGGTCAATTGTTTCTTATCTCCTTGCATGGTTTTTTAAAAAACTTTGAACAAATGTTCCAAGTGAATTAAAAAGTTATGAATTTCCCCCAATATATTCTATTGTCTGTCCCGAGTTTTTGCACTTTCCAAAGGGGATGCACAAAAAATCATTAGCCACAGCACTCGCCTTATCATGATACATTTAGAGATTTTATCCTTCAGCTGCAAACGTCAACGAAATAACAACCCCAAATCCCCAAGTCCCTCAGTATAAGGATTTATTTATATTTATATTTTCCTCAGCAGATATACCTAGGTAACAAACCAAATTCTTTTCACATCTATGTCCTTCCAAAACTCAACCAAACCAACCTTCTACAGGTACCTTTATTTCTTTTTTCACTGATAAGTGAAACTTACGCCATAAGGAAGTTTCCTCCAGTGTTGGAGATACAGCCTCTGGTGGTTGGAGAAGCATGTTTATCATAACCACAGGTGCCACACAGCAATCCAAGGTAGTAAAAGACCAGAATCAGGACCAACATGCAGCACAGAATGAGACAACCCAGCCACCTAAAGAGTAAAAGATAAAGTTCTTGGTTATTTTCACATGAAGAACACACAAGAGACCTTCAGGGGACATTGTGCAATACTGTATTACCAGATGTCCCACTTAGGGCTCTGTTTGAGCAACCAGTCTCAGCAAAGATAAAAATACTTGCTACACTAGCATGTATTTTGGGCCAGCACACACTGGATTGCAATCAGCTGCTACTGAAGGACCAAGGAACAAGCACAGGAACAAGGCATTCCCAACCCCAGTTAATGCAGGTGGACTGTGCTGAAGCACCAAAGTGCTCCAAGGGGAGCATGGAGCAAACATTTACTCAAAGAAAGCAGATGTTCAAACAACAATTTATTCAAGAATCAATGGAGAAATTTATGAATGTGGACTGGCCATAGGTGAAGCAGATAGTTGCTCTTACTGTGAGGCTCTCTAACATTTTGCACACTGTATTAGACTTGTAATTGCAAATAACTATATTTAAGGCTGTAAAAACCCAGGCTTTACGTGTTTGTGCTGGACTGCTTTCAATGTATGGAACAGTTAATGAAATTTGATCAGGAGAAAAATCATGGATATTTCATCTTTATTAATTACATCACACAACAGTTCTATCTGTCCAGTTGAAGTGTATCCATTTATTCACACATTACATATCTATCCTTTCATTCTCTCCCAAGTCCCTCTGCACTTCTTTTTCCCTTCTGTTGTAACTTCTTCCAGCTTTTATTTTTTAAGTTCCCTTTTCTCCTCCCTGCACTTTTGTAGAGAAAAATCTGTAAAAGAAATATTGTAATGAACATGCACAGCCAATAAAAAAGAAAAGCATGAATGCTGACAGGCATATTTATAAAAGGATACTTATTAAGAACTATGAATAATGTACCTGCAATTAAGAAAGGAATAGATAGAAAGTAATTTGGACAACTACAGGCTTATTGGTTTCATTTGTACTTTAAGTACTGTTATGTTAGGTTTGACAAAAACCAGGCATTAAGTGCCACATAGATAAAATATGTACTCCTATAGCATAATAAAATAATATATTAATTTGATTATATGCAATATGGGCTTCAAAGAAAATATAAAAAATTGGTCAAATTAAGGCTCACCACAAAAACTGTCACATAAGAAATGGGCTAAGGTAAAATTCTAAGCAAAGTTCTAAAAGTTCGATTTTCTGTTCACTTTTATTTATCACTGCATTGAAGCCAGCCACACACATTCTGTAGCAGTGAAACTGATTATAACATAAACACAGAAGCAAATATTGATTATAAAGTCAACTGAAGTACCAAACAAAATGTAGGGAGAATTTGATGAGCTTGAGGACAGAAATGACTGAATCTAGACAAAGATAGAGGGTGTGAAATGAAAAGCTTTACACATCAAAATATGAGGTTACTCAACTATAAGAGACACAGAAGTCTCAAAAAATATGTTTTTCTCAATGCATGAAGATTTACAAGGTATGAAACAGAATCCTTGCTACTCCTCTGCAGTACAAAAGGTGCAGTAACAGTGGATTGACTTCAAGGCCTGTCTGATCCCAAGCCCTCACGATTTAGCAGCAACTCAGTGGAAACAAGACCTAGATAAAGGGCCACTCTGGCATTATGAGCCAATCAGCTCCTTTGGGTGTTACATCTTTGACATCTACCTGTATTCACCCTTACTGAAAAAGACCTTAAGGTCTACAGCACAGAAACTCCCTCTTGCTCTGTGGTGAAACAGTACCCAGTTATTGATTAGCTCTGTTTTTCACTTTTACCAAAATGCCCAGTACCAAACAACAGCTTTATAGCATCTTTCTTCCACTGTGTTCATCATTATAGTTTACTTGCCTTTACAGAACACTAGAATATTATAAAGTACTAACAAGACCTGCCTTATTTCTTGTACATACCTGTAGAAATCATACTGCTCCACTACTGGAAAATAATCTTGAACATATGTCTCACTCTGTGTAAGATACACCATCAAATCTGCCAGAATCTTCTGAACAGGGAGCGCTTGTGTGAAGGTAGTAATATTTGAACCAATGGATTCCAGCACACTTTTGATATCTAAAAGAAGAAACATATTTAACTCTTACAGGTCCATAGAGGATATTTACATTCCATGTATGCATTATAAAATGCTATTAAGCCATTTGCTACATGTAACAAGCAAGCCATGAAGACAAGTGTGAGGAAGACATAAGCAGGCAACAAAAGCATCAAATTTCGAAGTAGCACAATGGAATTTCAAAACGCACACTTTGTTTTTAGCATTCAGTTTAATGATTAAGGATATAGATGTTGAGCCAAAGTTCTTCCTCTTTCCTCTGATTATAATGAATGTGTCACTTTTTATCTAGCCAACCTAAATCTTGCTTTTCATGCAATATTGCAAATGGGAACTCTGAGTAAGACAATTAGCCACCAAGTTTACAAAGGAGAAGAACAAATCTATTTAAACTCCATGCCTTGGGAATAAAACAGTGTGAAAGAAATTGGACTGCTTATATTGAGAATCTATACTAGTTATTTTCAATCTTATTAAAAGAGATTACTTAAATGAACTCATTCCAATTAGTAAGCAACTAACTCCTGAGGAAACAATCCTTTAAGTCATTTTTCCCACAGATTATGACCAAATATGCTACCCTCTACTTACAGTTTAGGTAGACACTATTTAGATATATGTGATTAATTCACTTATTATACATATTGTCAATCTGTAAAATGTAGTTTCTCTATACTCTTCCCTTCCTTCAACTGGAAACATACTTGAAAGAGCAGGATGTGTAAGTTCAGGTTGTAATTTCATAGCAGGCAACACTTCTTTCTCAAAAAACAACTGGACATGCATTTGTCTGTTTTGATGATTACTCCTCAAATCCAACCAGGTAACAAATCATAGTGTTTTTAGAAGTTTACAGATAAATTCAATATTTTTTCTAGTAAACATATTTACTTTATTTGCTTTTGTAACTCAAACTCAGTTTTCATACAAACAAAGCCCCAACAATTTATAAATAGATAAATTAGGGTGTTTTGTCTGTGTTTACACATCTCAGATATGGAAAATGAGTAAATCTGCTCTAGATTCCCTAATGAAAAGTGTAGTATCAGGTTTAGAAAACTGGCACATTACAGGCACGTTAACACAGTACACTATGCTTATATCTATACTGTGCTTTATTTGGCCCAGGAGGGGAATTAAAAAAAAAAAAACAGAAAAAACTTACAAGGAACAGCTGCTTATATATAATGCAGAACAGGTCCACAATGCAAGAACAAAAATTAAAACAGATTAGTATACATATGCTATATTGCTATACAGGTACAGTCAAAGAGCAAAAAGTATAAAGCCCAACTAACAAAACAACTGAGACAACCATTTAAGTTATCCTTAAGGCATATTTTGAGTTTCACTTCACCATTCACCACATTTTAATACAGCAGCAGGGAGGGTCAGTGTTTCTAACATAACATCCCTAAATATGCCAGAAACACATCAGTCAAGGAAAATTAGTTTTTCAACCAAATAAAGCATCAGTGTAAAGTGAGGATCAAGAGACTTCTCATTACTTGAGCAGTAAAGAAAGCCTAACAGATAAAACTCCACCATAAAATTCCATTTGGTCTGGTTTTAGATTTAATTTAGAGACCTCATCAAGACACAGTTGCTTTCTATGTTTTTTACCTCTGGCACCAAATTAAAAAAAAAAAGTTAAGTTTCACATATCCATTTTTAATGATATTCAGCCAAGAAAATGTAATACCAATAAAAACAAACAAAAACATTAAACAATCAAAGTGAAAAGATAGTTTGTCCTCACCCGATAAAATGTTCCTGGTTTGATTCACCACCAAGTCTGGAGTATCATTAAATGCTGCATAACCCTAAGAAAAAAAGGTTAAAAAATTATGGCACATTTCTCATTGTCAAATTGTTTGCAGGTTTTTTTTTCCTTTTATCCAAGGATCAAAAGCACATACATACTAAAATGTATACAGTAATACTAAGAAAAATATGGTTTTATGATTGCGTATTAGAAAAGGTAGGAACTCTGTCTATAATATGAAGTATATTTCAGATTTAGCTTGGTCTCTAGAATATTCCTCGCAGGAAAAAAAAAAATCTCCATTTAAATACACATGAATCAGTTACAGACATCTCAAACTTTGCCACCTGTCAGACCTATCTCATCTAAAATCCAGAACACACATACGAAGATTCACTAAGTGAAAGAAGTTACTCTTTACCAGCCTAACACCTCCTGTTTGCAAGTCTCTGCCTTCCAAATGTGAAATGCATATTACGAACAATGAAATCCAACTGCCTCTAAAGACACTGCAATGCTTTCTTCAGGGAGAAGGGAAAGAAGGGGTCCATGCCATGGAGACCAAGCTCAGAGGTCATTTAGACAGAAAGGAGAAGCTGTGGCAGTGGATACTTGAAGCTTTACTCCGTGCAAGCCTGGTCGCTGCAGAAGCAGGAAGGGGTCTCAACACAGCCTTTGGTTTCAGAAAGTGCCTTCTATTCCTAGTACATGTTCTCAGATTGCTAGATTTTTCAACTGAACAAACTAAGCCATTCTTTTTCTAGGTTAAAATCATAGTGTTCTTTGGAAAGCCTTGCAAAAATACTAGTAACAATTACACATGGTGCACAGCACCAGATTAAATCACAAAGAACTTGAAATAAATATTTCAAAATAGCTGGAATACAATAAAACTGATTAGGAGACCATGGATTTTTTTATTTCTTTAGTTTGAACCAAAAAGTACTGGATCCACGTTTCAGTCATTTCATTTTTTAAGGACTGTTCCTTCAAGCAGACAACTTGTAGAACATTTTAGATTTGTACTATCCTGGAGATCCAAAGCACATTCGTATTTTCAAGTAAGTGTTAAATCTTGGTCAAACAATGAGAGATATTCACCATGAAGTAGGTTGAAGTGGTAACAAATTAATTCTGCTTGAGAAACCAAGGAGAAGTAAGTGATACACATATTCCAATTTATTAATTAACAGTTTAAAAATCTGTCAAGAAACATACCTTTTGAACCAGGCTAGAAAGGTCTATTTTAAGGACATCATTGACCTTTGCAAGCTGTGAGCTCACACCTGGCAACTGGGAAGGAAAAACATGCCTGAGTCACACTGAAGTAGCAGTTTTGCTAATTCAGTAAATATTCCAAAGTTAGAAGAGAGGGTAAAGAAACTAGAGGGATCTGTAGGAAAATTTTCCTAAACACTCATGAAACCTCTACTGTACAAAATCCCTCAGCATTTTTGGGAGGGAAGATTATTTCCCTGCCCAGAGCAGCAGTTTAACATAGCTGCTTGACGCACATTTTATTCTTTTATACATAGAAGATGAAAACAGGGACTGGAATTACTCAGAAACACAGAAAAAGGGAAGGTCACTTATCTAAAAAGTGGCAGCATACACCAAGCCACTGAGTTACAGAAATACTACTGGGCTTATTCGAGGTAATCACACTTAGAGAGTCTGAAAAATATTATTAAAATATCTTACCCCACTAAAATTGGCACTGATGTCCAGCTGACCTAATGAATTCCTGATGATATTGCAAGTTGAGGCAGCCTGAGCTGCACTGCATGCAGAGTCATTGAGGGTGTTGCTTAGGTGCATTTTAACATCTGTCAGGTTTGCACGAAGTCTCTCTGTTCCCTCCTGCAAAACCTCTACAGAGACACTCACATTTTCCAGTGCTTCCTTCGTTTCTCTGATAGCTGCAAGGATGAGAATTTTTTAAAAAAACCAAATCTGTTAGAAAGCAGCCTATAGATACAGATACGAAGAGAAAGTGTACATGCACAAATGATACTGTCTTCTTTACAATACTGATTTAATTACTGCCACCCTCCCAGAACAACCCTCTAGCACAGCATATGTACTTATTGCATGTAAAAATACACCACTTGTGCTTTCCTACAAAGAAATTAATATGCTCACATTACTTTTCTTGGGATTTCATCCACTTACCACTTTTCTACCATTTCCCTACCTCTCCTTCCTCAGTGGTTTCACTAAAGAACTTTAACACTTGGTCATTAGAAACTAAAAGCCCATATCCATCAAATTTTATTTTCAGTATTTTGCTTATCATCCAACTCACAAATCATACAGCTGCAAGATGAAAGGTAAGGAGATCATGTTGCATTAATGAGTGTTCCACACTGTCTGGCTTTAGATTCCATCCCAATCACACCAAACAAACAAAAGAAAATGAAAAGAACCCCAAACACTGAACAGGGGTTTAGTACACAAAGAACCACACAAATACAACTAAGAATACACAAAGTAACAAAAATAAAGTGCACGTCACACCACACAAGGTTTTATCACAGTTTTTACCTTTGATAGCCCTTTCCACTTTGACTTCAAGATAAATAAGAGAAATAAAGCAAAAAAAAAAAGGAGAACGATGACAAGTGAATGAGAAAGAATTCGCGAGTAAAAAAAAAAAACCAAAACGAAAGTGACTCAAGTTCATGGGTGCCTTCCCTTTGCTCTATAAGCTGTATCTAATTCCTGAAAAAATAAGTCTTAAATGGAAAAATAATAAAGGAATATCTTCTCTAAGGGGAGAGAGAACTAAGAATGAGCAATGCCAAACTCAAAGATACAATGAAGAAATGCTGATTAATACCCTCATAATAATTCTGGCACCATATAGAAAAAAATCCCTGACCTGTTGAGGACTAATCTGCAAATAGTTACGACTATAATAACTATACAGCTCTAAAAGGACAGTTTTCCTAGTCTCCCTTCTATTCAACAGAAAGGGACAGCAATCTGGAGAAGGAAATTCAGATTTCAGCTCTATTCAATGATTGCCAAAACTAAGTATCAACAACAGCAGGTAAATTTTGATTTAGCTTTTAAATGTATCTATAAATCTTAACATGTCTGAAATCCACAGTTTAAAAAAAAAACCAAGGCTTGTAGAAAAATGGTAAGTTGGCTCAAGGTACTGCATAAAGCTATTGCTTGCTGTGCCTGTTTGTCAGGCAACATGTACATCTTTACCTCCTGCCATTGTCAGAGCTGCATCGAGTGCAGGACGTACTTCTTTTCCCAGCTGTTCTTGAACTCTGATTCCAAGCACAGGTCCAACATCTGTAGTATGGAGAGAGAAAAAAAGCCAACACATTATACACTGGTTCAATTTAAACTCTCTCTTAAACTACATGCTGTCAGGCTCTCTACTTAACAAATAAATGTATTATTTATATACATATAGATATGTTTATATATCTTATATATATAATTTCATTTATACATATAGAGACATATGAAAAAGTATACATGTAGTATTGAAATTTTTACAGGGTTGACAGTCAGAATTTAAGTGACAGAAGATACTGCAGGGACACAGTTCCATTAGCTAACTATAGGCCTATAAATGAAAGAAGCAAATCAAAATATGGTGGAAAACACTCATTAACACTTGACCACACAGGTAAAGACACACAAGAGTTTCAACTAACTCCACAATATGTACTTCACTGCATTTACTGCTTTTTTTGGGATCAGGATTTTTTCAACAATTTTTCTTAAAGAGGCATACTCTTTCACTACACACTATGTTTTCATAATGCAAGAGAAACTAAAAATTGGATTCTTTTCCTTTCTCCTGTTCCTTGTGTATCCAGCAAGGTCACCCACAAGCCAGACCTGGCAGCCAGCCCTGCTGAAATCCCTTAAGCACATTAAGCACTGTACCCTCCTGCAGTGCACCCAGCACAGACACTCAGCCCCAGCTACCCCCATCTCCAAACCCTCCAGCCCCACTGCCCACAAACAGAAGTGAACCTTAGCTCAGCAAAGTGACAGAGAAACGCTGAGCAGAGCTGGGTGAAGCATTTGAATGTGACACATCCTTTAGGTAATCACTGAGTCCTCTCCATTTTCAGATCACAGTAAACTCATTTTTTAGTTGTTTTCCTTCTGATGAGAAGGGCATGGTACAGAAGCATCCCTTACTGTCAGCACTATCAGGTCTGGCTGGGGATGAGAATTTTTACCACACAGAAAACATTTTTTGGCTTTTCCTTAGGGTGGTCAAACTGAATTCCTCCACAGCTCTCTAGAGATTTCTGGTACTATTGATTCCCTTAGGAAAAAATCCTGTACCCTAGTGTCACACACTTAATTCTGGTATTTCAAGAAAATAAAAGTTATCTTTATTTAATGATTGCTCTCGTCACAGACCCCTTAGGTTCTGTTAACTAACAAATTTGCCTGAGAACAAACATTTAATCTGAAATTTCAGTTTGGAGGGGCAGGGAAGCTTCAAGCTACTACTCAAAATACAAACATGAATTTTTTATTATTATTATTATCATAGACGTAAAGATTACATCTATTTTCTAGACCAGAGTGCTCCTGCTGAGAATTGAGTAGGAAGACTGCTTAATTACTGCTACTTCTACTTTCACAGGCATATTCAATGTGCAATAAAACCTCACACAGACAAGATGCATTAACCTCAGGGTATGCTAAGTTGGCTGCATTGAAAACTACCTTTAAAATACATTTTAAAGCTACACAGAAGCTGGGATTCTGGGTATGAGAAGCCAATTTATTACAAGTGGCACAATGCCACAGTTGCACAGTTTGATCCCAGCAACAATCACTCAATCCAACAACGCAAACCTGTGTGCATTTATTAACACCTGCTAACAGCGCACCTTAATTCATAATGTGTACTGACTAAGGGCTATGGTCAGCTAATCTTAAAATTAAAAAAAAAAACCCAACAAACCAATTTTCTGGTTGTTTTTGTTTACTGAGCGCTTTAGAAGTGCCTCATACTGTAACTGTGCTGAAGAGTAAAGGGCAGCAGTTCTACTTCAAGTTTTATCTCCTGCTCTTCAACTGCTCATTCTGAAACAGCAAATGCATTAAGCAGCTTTATAAAGAAGATAAGCTTATACCTCAACTCCTTGCTTAACAGAGGACAAAGGTAGAACAAGAAAAACAAACAGATCTCTCTCATTGGAACTATCATAACTGCTAGTAGCTCTGTTCCTTGATATTTGGCTCCAATTTAAAAACTGAGGACAAATAGTCCAAAACTGAACTATAAAAAGGAAAATAAAATATTAGCCTGGCTTATTGTATAATAATTTAATAAAATACTTTTATTACAGGAAATACTTTGCATTATACCAGTCTGAGACATTTTATGTGAAAAGGATTTTAGTTTCATTTACTACTGAAAACAGCACTTCTGTAGTCTCATAAATGAAGTTTCACTTTGAGCTAATTACATTATCTTATTGAAGCTTTTAAATACACACTGCTAACCCCCTTTAAACAAAAGTACTTACTATTTAGGTCAGAGAGTGCTTTATCCTTAGTTGTGTTGTACTGGTTCACCAAGTAGTCAATTTGCTGAGAAGACAATGATTAAAAAACTATTAAAAGAACTGAAAAAAAGTAATGCTTCTGAATGTGTCAAATTGTCGCTTTGAAACAATCAAAATATTTGTGCAAACTCTGGCCTTCTACTGTTTTCAACTAAGTATTTTATTTGCTTAACAGAGCTGCAAATTAAAAAAGTATTTAATTGGAACATCTCTATGGTAAATCATTCAGCTCAAAAACACTAAGCAGCCGGAGCTCAGCCCTATGGAGGCTTCAAGTCAGTCAGGCCAGTAAGGTCTTCCATGTCTTCAACTCTGTCACTTGGTTTTCTTGTGGCATTAGCTCCTCCTTCATGGAAAGACATAGCACTGAACTGGTGGCAATTTTGAAACAATTCACCAAGCAAACTGATTTGTATTTGGGCAGCCTCTCAGAGCTTCTGTTGTGGAAAGGAGTCAGTGCTCTGTCCTAATACAAATCGCTTTCCTTACCCCCCCAGGTGGATCTGACCCCATCTCAACTTGAGCTCTATCAAGACACCATAACAATACAAACCAGCAACTCAGTTACCACCAAATCCTGGGTTTGGAGAAAAGGCTAATAAAGAACCATCCCAAGTGGTAATATTATACTAATTTTGAAAAGACATTAAACAACCTTACTGTTTTCTGCATGTTTAAAATAATGCACTATAAATTCTACCCCATCCAAGTTGAAGCGATGTAAAGGTTAACACACTTGACAAATGGATTTACAATTTTAAGCATGATTCAAATGTGTACCAAAGTGTATCTGGGTTGCAGTCTCAAACTTTCTGTGAAATATAGAAGACAAAAAAAATCCACCCTCAGAACAACCTATTGGTCATTTAATAGTGAATCTAAATAAATGACAAAGTATGAAGTGGACCTTTTTCTAAAATGAGAAAATATCAGGGAGTTTCTTACTAAGGAGTTTGTCAGTATCTTTTTGCTTATTTATTTTTTTGGTCTACCTAGGTGAACCAAAGGACTAAAATTTTGCAGGGCTACAGGTTTCGCAGTCTCCGGTAATGTCACAGACAAAAGGCAATTCTGTACAACTAACAGTGTTACTGCTCAATACAATCTGCAAATCTCCTGTGACACGAACTCTTAACACAGGACTTCTTTTTCAAATCCTCTTATATGCTGTACACACTTCATACTGATGAGTCAAGGACATCAGTTCGAATTTCAGAGCTTTATAGCCAATTAGTTGGATACTAGAACCTCTTTCAAAAAAACTGTATCTCTTCTCCTCTCCTAAGAAATTCTTACAAATGTATGTGTACACATGACACTCATGCACCTTGACTGACAAAATTACTCTGGAGATACAGCTAATGATTGCATGAGCACCTAGTCTAAAAAAGAAAAGGTAATAATCCCACACTAAGTGAGACTTGGACTAACCTCTGGCAGAGGTGTTCAAGTCCTGACACTTTTAAATTTAATAATTCAGTGTTTTTATAAATATTTTAACTAGTGTCTATTTTTTCTCTATTAAGGTGGTTACTTCTACATAACAGATTTTCTCCTCTGATGCTTCCAATTGCTGGAACCCAGCACATTGTCCAGGGGACTCTGGTGGCTTCTGATGTGACTGGATTGATCCCAGTGTCAGCTCCAGATTGACGAAAAGCACTCTGTTTCAAGAGGGATTATTGGCATGTCCTCCACTTTTTGCCCTACACCTCCACCACCCATCTGTCACAACATCACAGGCAAACAAGTTTGAGGAACAACTCTACATAGGAAAACATTAGAGGTATCCCCCAGATATCTCCTGTTCTCACACAGCCCTGGTCAGCAGAAAAGCACCCCAGAGTTACTGTGCCTGGGATGCCACACTTGGGGATTCCAGATGACTGCATGAATTCCACCTATTTCAAATTTATCAGTAACATGAAAGTAAAACAAATTCATAAAATTGAATTAAAATAATTAAAATTATTGAAAGCCAAGGTAATAGACTTTCATTACTGCCAGACTTTTTTCCACCCTACAAATTCACAAAGAATTGAAATTGCACATCATCTACAAGTCTTCCTAACTAGCATTTCTTTTTCTTTTTCCTACACAAAACAATATATGCAGAGGACTGCTTGTGGGACTCTAAGGAAAATCTAAAATAAAAGACTCTTTCCTGTTTAGTACAGTACAGGGTGACTCAGAAAAAACAGTAAAAAATATTCCTGGAAAAGAAGTTATTATGGCTCTGTCCGAGAGCCCATAGAAGCATGCCCAAAATACAACAAAACATGAAGAAGCAACAAGGAATCCAAGTCTTCATGTCATACTTTTTAAAAAATGTCTTCCTTTTAGACCCTTTTTTGTCCCCAATTATTTATCTTCTGCTTGTGATCTACACTAGTTCAGCAGGAGGAAAAGGGCCTACAAGCATCACAGCAGCACACTCCCAAAGTACAGCTCAGAAGCTCTTCAAGGAATGCTGATCCATCAGGATAACTCCCAAGCACTTATTGCTGTGTGAAAACATCTTACCTTGCACTGTTTATTCTACTTAGTGAGACCAACATACAAATAATAAACAAAATACTGCAGGTGTACAGAAAGAAAGAACTATTTTCTGCAATGTTTCTTATTTATACCTCTTCCCTCCCACCTTCATTCCCCATAAATAATAAGTTCTTTACCGCTGGAGTGTCGTTAAGGAAAATTTTCAGATCTTTAAAATTACTGTTAACCAGTTTCTTTGCTCCTCGGACTTGGTTAGTTAAATGCTGGTTGGCAGCATATGCACAGAGCACTCCAACACTACAAAAAATATAGATAACAGGTATTTGTAAGTGCACATTCTAACATAAAACAGAATCAAAAACCTATAGCAAAAAAAAAAAAGTCAACATTATTGAAAGAAAGAAAGGTGCCCATAAATTTACACATTCTTTTTTCTTACAACAGGTTCTCACATGCACTATGAAGCAGACTATAAGATTGAGCCAAAAGGGCCAATATTGTACTACCAATTGAAAAAAGGAAAGGGAAAGCGATGTTAACCTGAAGTCTTCTGAAGTTATTAATGTACAACTACTAATCCATTTGCATGGGTTCTGTCAGAAAATATGTACAGCCTAGGTAAATTGTATGAGACTTAGAAACATTAGGCTCTTTTACAAGTATCATTAACCTTGACAGCTACAAGCAAATGCTTCTAAGTTAACTGTGAAAAGCAGTATTTTCATTTGATAACTTCAGCAAGATTTATTCACAATAGCACAATTTATTTACGTAATTGCATAGATTTTTCAAAAGCAGACAAATAGTCCCTATTAATGCTAAAATAATAAGCATTTCCTGAGACTGAAACAAAATGTGGAAAGTGAACTAGACTTCCTGCCAGCAGTGCTGATGATTATTTTCTATTTGATCACTCCTCACTGTAAAGTTCTCATTATGGCATGGCAGATCTGCACAAACAGTAAGTTAAAAGGCAATTAAAGGTCCCATGAGATACTTCAAAGCTCTGTTATCATATATGGATATTAGTTTTTTAGTTTAGCTTAGGTGTAAAATACCTTAAAGAGAAGGATGACGTTTGTTTTTAAACACCTCACATTCACAATAGCCAACCTTGCAGACAAGTACCAGGAAAGACAAGAGTAATCATCAGAGCAGTAACAGTCTCAAAATCAGGCTGACTAAACCCATCTGATGGACTAAGCACTAACTGTGAGATTTAACCAGGAGACAGCTGAGATCCACCCAAATTCAAGGAAGGATTCATCCCCAAAGGGCAGACACTGCCTTGAGGCAGCAGTCCGGTGTGTTACAGGCAATTCCTGGCTGGCATGTTTGTTAAGTCTCTTTGTTGTCTCTTACTTTGCACTGCAATTCAGCAGCTCAGTACTAGAGAGGCAGTACCCTGAAAGGCCATTGAGGACACCTAACACAGATGGGAATCACTAGCACAAATGGTACTGTACTCCTGCCCGACTGTCAAACTTCCCAAGATGGGGTGTTGAGAAGACTTAGACACTAGCATTTTTAAACAAGACTTACAGAAAACCTAATCCAGGCTCTCCATAGGGAAAAAGATACATGGTAAGTATAACTCTTATTCCAAAGTATAGGCATTCAAAGGAAGCCACAATACAGCCACATAAACAAAATGCTGGAGAGCTAACAGGTACCCAAAATAACATGACTTGTGTATCCTGGAAGAGAGAAGCAAACACCTTGATTTCTGATGTTTGTCTCCTTCTTCAGTGAATCATTACCAAAACTTTCCTCTTTATCTTGCTTTTTCTACTTAAGCTTTTCCAAACAATGTAAAGGCTTGTTCTCCTGGTAAAACTGGTCACAAGTACAAGAATTTGTTGCTCTGAAAAACATTCTCTGAAGGAAAATTCTAATTTCAAAGCAGGATTCAGGGAAAAATGTCAGGACTATTTGCTACGGGTTGGATCTATTACAATTCTTTTACTAACATTTTTCTCAATATCCAAAAATATTCATGACAGGATGACAGAGTTTGACAAAGAGATTGCTTCTCTATCCAAAATTTCACAGCCATGCTTTCAAAACTGGCTGTTAATTAACCTCCCAGAAGTCACTATGGAACAAAGGGACACACACATTTATCCTCCTACTTAACCTACAGCAAACGGTATAGTTTTATTTCCACTATGAACAACACTCAAGCAGACACTATTACAGCTACCACCCAAGGAATGAGAACTCAGAATGTCTAAATATCAAGGAATTGAATAACTTTCAAATTCAAACCATTCTATAATTCTATGACAAGCATAGTAAACAGTTTCATTTTGGATGTAGGCAATATATTATTTCTTCTCATTCTACTGTGATGGCAGTTGTTATCAAAACATTTTTTAGCTTTTCTTTGTTAATCAGAAGACAAACTATCACAAGCTATCAGGAAAAGCAAACATTTGTATATTGCTCTGAGGCTCAGAGTTTATACATCCTCGTTCTTTAGACAGACAGTGTTTTTATGTGCTTTCAATTCTGTGCTCCCTGATCAGAAAGGTCAACTGGAAGCTAACAAAACAGTACTTTGTAAGGTCACAGCAGAACCATGTTTCTCTTCAGCTTCCTAAATGGAAGGAGTGGGAGGAAACAAGACAGTGGAGATACTTCAAGCAGCCAAGGTACTCAGAACAAGTGTGACTATACTCTGAATGAAACTAAACAGACAACGTAAGAGGAAAAATCTATTTATTATGTAACTGAGCCTTGAGTCAACATTCAATAAGCAGCTACGAGGGAAAGTTGTCAAGCAGGAATAAAGAGGATATGCCTCCCCTGTAACAGGTTAAGAAAAATTGTTTGAACAATTCTTCAGGAGTCCAATACTCCACGTTCAAATTTCTTGTCAGATTTCACAGAGGGATATAAATGTTACTAAACCAGTTGCAGGGGGGGAACCCAAGCTTTTCCTTTAGCTGGGCTTGCAAAAAATTTCAAGCCACAAAATAGAAACCCTGAGCTCATTTACATACTGGAAGAATAACCCCTTCCTCACTACCAGATAACGAATTTAAGAAAATAAATGGATAGAGATTTTTGTATCAGCTTTTCCACCAATTCTTCAGATAATGTTTATTTACAGGTTCCTAACAACATGTACTACCAGTCCTACAAAGCCATGAAGACAAATGTGAAGCCTGATGAGGTTCACTTGCCAAGTTGCCAAACACCATTTCCTTCTTCCAGACTTGGCTTTTCCTAACACCTGTTACTTCAAAAAAGAGGTTATAATACAAGCTCTCTTGGAGGCACTGAAAACTGACTGTGTGTTTTTCTATGCCACAACCAGGACATTTTCTATTACCAGCAAATTCAGTATTGCAATATTCTTTTTTAAAAATCAAGTGTTACTCCCTTGCCTATTCAATACACAGGAACTATTGAAATTACATTTCTTTCCCAGAGAAAACATGCTTGCCTAAGCTTGCAGATGACTAGTGAGTAAGATGTAATAGCAGGTATCTGTCCCTAACCTTTTAGTAAACACTTGAAGAAAAGCTTGTAATTGTTTTCATGATAAGTCTGGAATATCAAATCTACTTAGCTACGTATTTGATAGATTATTTCTACATTCTCCACTCTTTTGCAATAGAATCCTACTTTGTAGGGAAACTTTCATTTATAAAAGCTGTAAACTACCAAAAACACTGCATGTAGTTTTGACTCAATCTATAAAGAAGTATTTCGAACAGAAAGTGCACGTATTGGAAAATGGCACCCTAAAGGCCTATTAAGATAAAAAACTGCGTATGTAATCACGATTTTCTGACTTTTTTCTTACACCCCTTCTTGAGGAAAGCATACTTCTCATCTTAAGCCCCACTGGCAGAAAGTATATCTAGTCAGAGCTTTTTTTTTTTTTAAATTGAAAGAAAAAACCCCAAACTTTTATTTCCTTTACACATCACTCCAGTAAGCTGAGTCAAAACCTCATTCTAATTACCAGAGCACTACAACAGTGGAAAAGTGAGAAGAAATGTTCACTGTGATTAAAATCTACAGGCTAAAATATTCTAAAATCTGCATTAACAGCATATAAATTTCAGTGTGAACTTGCATCCTGACACACAAGAAAATCCATCCCCATGTTACTAGAGTTTTCTAGAGCTGTTGCTTAGATACACAATATATTTCAAGTTCCACAATCAGAGTCTTTCCCCCTACTAATACTCTCCACTGTACTTTTAATCTGTCTTTCCCAGCCAAGGAAAGACAGTTTGGAACCATTTTTCCATACCAAGACATGTAGAAACAGTTTAAAGCAAACCTCAGGCTTCCTCCAGTATTTTTGTTGGGACAATGGCTACCAGTAGGACTGTCCTTTTGTGTTACAGCCCAGCACTAAGCAACCTGACAAGGGCTTAAACAGATCCAGGCATGCATCTTCTCATCCTTTGTTAAAGAAGATTCAGGAAGGGCAGGACAATCTCTCTTTGTACGGAGGAGACTTGAGCCCTCAGTCAGTCTGGGACCAGTAATATTAGCCTTGTAAAGTTCCATCTTGCCTTGCACATCACTCACAGCATTAGAGACTTAACCAGGGAGTCATATGAGATTACCTCCACTCAACCTGCAGACAGATCTCAGGCAACATCCTCCCTTAGAGTAAGCATCTGATACATCATGATGTCTCATAAAAAAGTGGGGGAGAAAAAGAAGAAATTGAAGAGGCAATTCCCTTAGTTCTGGAAAGCATATTACTAGGGATCACTGATCTGACAGCCAAGACCTGCAAAGAAGCATTTGACTGTGCTGGGTATGCTTAAACCCACAAGGATAGCTGGCAGCAAATGCACAAGGAAGAGACCAACAAGGGGACAATCTCTTAATTTCTCTACTAACAGACAACATTCCTCACCCATTATAGCCAGAAAGCAGCATCCTGAAATACAACATCCTGCAGCATGATGGAAAGACAGCTGGCAAGTCCTGTGACCTACCTCCAGTTTCAACACGCTGAGACATAATTTAATAACATTCTTTCTTCAAGGCACCCTTGAACCATAAAAAACTTTTGTCCTGTCATCATGGCAGGGATGCACCTATCACCCTACACCATTCGGTTTTCAAATCTTCAACATCTTGAGGGTCATGTTTGCTAGTGATGTCTGGGAGAAAAGAACATGTTCCCACATCTGATATCAGCCTGGCCTCTATTTGAGCATAAGCAAGGTCATCATTTGTCATGATACACAGTAATAGAAAACAAAATTTTTAGATTACAGTGAAGTGACAAAGTAAATCCCACCTGACTGAACAGTCACACTGTATAGATAAAACACTTTGTTCTTCTTTTAATAGAACCACAAAATAAGGACAGTAGGCAGGTGAAAACATGAATAAATTGAAGCAAACAATGTATTTTGAAAGTGGGGAAAAGTTTTGATTGTAGTCCCTCAACAACCATTATACACCCATTACACACTCAATATGTTCCTAACACCAGCAGTGCAAAAATATCTCCAAATTCCAGGATTTAAAGGGAGTGCATGCATGGTTTAAACAACTCAGGACCCAGAAGAAAACCCACTGTTTTGAACCCATAAGAATATGTGGAGTACAGTAAATACTAAAGGAAGTCACTTGCTTTTCTCACCACTACAACTCTACCAAGCAGTATGTGCTATCTCAGGTTCTCTGCGGGATGGGAACTGAACACAGGACACAGTCTCTCGTGTTCACAGTGTAATGTAACATTCTGCAACTGCTGTTTTGAGACTGGCAAAAACATCATTTGCCAAATACAAACATAACTTTTTCGCTTGTTTCGTACCTACATTCTGCTTAAGTAAGTACATAATGATCTGTGGATAGCAACAGTAGCAGCATTTTTATAATGCAGTTATATTTTCTTTAATAAGCAATAATATTACTTGGTCTAATAAAATAATTTCTGCACCTGTAGACTAATACAGGTATTATTTGTCATATGACACTGCAAAATAAGTGCTATAGACACTGCAAAATAAGTGCTATACCAAGGTTCATATTGTTCTCTTTATCACACTTGCCTTATTATTAAAGAAGCAACAAAAAGAAATGTTGCAAAACAGCTCCTCTGACAGTCAGCATTTTTCTTCTGTCTTTGATGCATTTCCCCACCACAGTTGTCACAGCAACGACACATACAGAAGCAAAGTCCCACAAGAGGCAGTAACAAAATAAATAGCAATCCCAAGGCTGCGGAGACTATAAAACCGATTTCATAGTAGATGGCCTGTAATTCAGACAAAAATAGTGGTAATAGCAGACATCACACAGTAACTGCAATCAATATACAGCAAATAATTAAAAATCAAACTATAGACTAAACCATCTACTAAGTTACTAAGGTTACAGACTTGGAGTATTTTGTCAATAATTGACAACTTTTCTAACAAAAAGACACATAACATTGTAGATACTGATAGCTAGTAATTATTTGGCTAGAGTATTAGCTAGGCAAACTACAAGAGTGAGTGCTAAGAGAGAAGCTTCTTATTCACAAGAAATAAATGTGAATCAACGCAATGGAAACAGGTTAAAAACGAACACATCTGAATTCCCAGATCACGAATTTACTGTTTCTCACATCTGCTTCCAAAAAGGCTCCACAAATGCCAGCAAGGCTAACTGGATCAACACCTCACCAGGGGGAAAAGGAGGCTTGGAGCTTTTTCTCCTTTTTATTTAGTTAAGAGTAGAAAAATTCATATGAACCCCAAAGGGAAGTACTTCACTGGATGATCAATTACAATGGTAGAGGTTACTCCAAAGTGCTGAATTTAAAACTGCTTGGGGAATAGAAAACACGAAGAAGCAGACAGATTTTAAGATCTCTCAGGTAAAGACATTTATTCTGCTGCCAAACAGCAAAGCAGCAGCAACTAAAAGGGCGCTTTCAAAAGCTGTCAGGAGTGAAAGGAACAATGCAATGCAATACCCTGACTTGCTTTCACACTGCAAGAGCCCTGGGACCAAGAAGCTGAGCCAGGCAGCCCTGGCACAGCCCTACACGAGACAATGTGGCTCCCAGGGGACAAGCTGAGAGCTGGCCATGCTGTTTCCCTCTGCTGAAAACACAACCCAGCTGAAACCAGAGTAGGAAGGTGTCTGTGCACAGAGAGAGCACAGTGTGGGCACGCCCCAGGGGTCCTTCTTCCCTGAAAAATCTCTCTTCTCCTTTCCTTTCCCAATCTCCGGGAAACTAATTCTCACACTAGTACTTTGAGTCCTCTTCTGGATCCTTTTACAGATCCACCAGCACAAGGGCAACTTGGTGGCAAATGGATGAAATTGAGGCTGCATAACTGTCCTGCAAATAAGTTACAATTTCTCACAAGATATCAATCATGCTCTAGTTCCAGCTTTGCTGATGCCCTTCCTCACAATCCCTAATTACCAACTGAGCCAAATACAGCAACTACCACCATTAGCAGAGTTGCAAATTTCTGCCCTAATTACCAATTCTAGGATGAAAACTATTCTTTTAATTATTATTAACTGCTTGTTAAAACCTGTACTTCCTTCTGAAGAATAGGAACTACATGCTTGAAAGAAGAATTTGGCTGGATTTTGCAAAAGAATTAGTGTCTTTTCAATATAGTTGAACACTTCCAAAAATTATATGCATATGTTATTTTAAGATAGGTTAGATGGAAAAACAGTATTTAAAGTAACATTAAAAATTGTTATGGATGTTTTAACAGAAGCAGTGCACACATGATTAGTTTTGAAAACTGTTCATCTACTATAAGACATTACCTGAAGAGTCAGGACAACATTTTCTGGCTGTAGAAGTCAAAACAAATGGAGAATGTGTATAATACACAGGCAGCATGCACAAAAAACAAATCCCGTGAATAATGAATAATTAACCATGACTTGACCATAACAATTAACAACACAGAAACAATAACAAACAAGCCACTAAAGTAAAATAATGCACAGAAATACCATTAAATAATTATGGAAAAAATATTTACAATAAAACACGTATCAGCTGTTTTCTGTTTCCTTGGTGAGTGAAAGGAATCTAGGATTTGTCAAAAAAATACTTCCATCTTAAAACAATGACACACCAGTTACTGCCACATTGAGCATCTATTCCATATAATTCCCAATATATCTCAGAAGGCCAGATATTGCATTATTTTGCAGTTTGGTGATTTCTTCATGAATTCCACCTGTCATAACTGATATGATATTCTTCACTAACTTTTTCTTCTCAGTGCTTATTTTATTTTAGTAGTTCCAGTAGCAGTTTTGCGATCTTAACACATTACACACAAAATTCACCCTTACTTTTAATTAACCATGTAGAGGCTCAATTTGAATTATTCAAAAGAAAAAAAGGCATTCAAGAAAGACTGAAGAAATCTATTTAACAGTTCTTACCTATTTTCTTATCTGTAAAATCATAAAAACACTGAAAACTAAATATTCAATGACAGAATTCCAGAAGACCCCATAACGGAAAATTAGTTTCTTGTATTTTCCCCTTTATCTCTGCCTGCCAAGTTCACAGCAGATTGTGCTTTCTCCTTTCTCCTAACTGGCAGAGAAGCAGACAAGCTAAAGAAGCTGAAGATGGCAAGAATTCCCCCAGCCCAAAGTCTGATGTGTGGGAACCAAAAATGCTCAAGTTTTAGCAATTTACTTATAAGCATCACACACATCCTTTTGAAACCTCTACTGTACAGTACTAATGAAAATATTCCAAAACATATTTTGAACATTTTAACAGATTTTGCCCTGTATTAATGGAAGGGTAACTAAGGCTTCCCCTCCCTTATAAATCTGGCACCAAGTATGATTTTGAACATTTCCAGCACACAGCCTCCCAGCAGAAGCAAAGCAAAGGCAGCAGCAGCGAGCTGGCTCCCCTGAGCAGGCACGGCTCAGCTGCTACCCCTGGCAGGGCATGGGGAGATGTTCATGGTAGGAGTCCAACTGGGAATGCTAGGACACACTGCACAGAAGTAGGAAGGGCCTCCTGGGTCAATAACACATTCTATAAATAGGTTATAAAAAATTATACAGAGGAGTGACAGCAGAAATTTAACAGGATAAATAGAAGCAGATTTCCTGTTACTGAAGGGCTGTTCTCAATTCTTGGAGAACAAGTCTTTTCACAAGTCCATTTAGGCCCTCATGCTTCTGTGCTAGAACTACCTTTTGCCCAAGAAGCAGAACCTTCTTCCTAGTGCTTCCTCTCCATATGTATTTTAAAAGAGTAATCACAGCCCTTATCAGCTCTTTTCCTAAGAGTTTCTTCCAGTTTGCTCTGAAGACCCACAGGTTTCCCAGTTGACCCTAATGGACCTTTATGAATTCATCCTTGTCTGAATTCAGTCTCCCTGAAACTGAGTAAACAGAGCCATAGGCAAACATTTCTACTTATTCACACCCTTCAGCAACATTCACACTTCCCTGTCTCCATTGGAAATTCTTCCAGGGGCACATCTACAGCCACACTGGCTGCTTCACAGCTGACTCTCACTGATGCTTCTGTCTTCTGAAGGACACTCTACTTGTCCTGATGTATTTTTGTTTTCCAAACTGGTTTCAAAGATTTGTACTGTATTCAGGTCAGAATCTGGACCAATGAATGCCCTGTATCTGTTCTGCTTCCTAAGCACTCCTAACATTTTAACTGCTACCCTACAATCACATCCCCCCACAGGACTAGTCTTAGATTCCTCCTGACTTATGTACTAGTACTCTAAATACCACTAAATACTCTGCCTGTGGTCAGGGATACCACCTACAGTCTAACAGTTTTGTCCTGAGACTCTCCCTTCCAAGCCCTACCTTTAATTCTTCCCTGGATATGCAGGAACAACCTGTGATGCACCACTCTCTAGAGCCCCACCAAGCAAGCAGATGGGATTGGCAAGAGTCACTTGATGCAGCATAACAACAATACCCAGGATTGTCATGCTGAGCTTATCAAGCTTTATAAGCTACTGGAGAGACAGGCTGCTTGCTGGGAAGCCATGGAAGCACCAGTAAGGCCATCCTGATCACTGCAATAGCTCAGTGTCTGCATGCAAGCACCACACTCATTCTCCTGCATGCAGCTCATATGAAGTAACTTGTCCATTTCCTGGGCACAGTTCAATTCCTACTGCAGAAATTCAACTCCTGATTCCAAAGTGGAACACTGTGCTCCAGAACAACCTAAAACTCAGATGCACATTCAATTCCATTTCCTTCCATCTTCTTGCTAATATATAAATAGTATATTTATAATATAAATTCAGCTTTTTGAAAACAATAGCTAAGATTACATGAGAGCTAAGCAATAATGGCTCCCTGTAAGTTTTTTGTAATAAAAGCAGGATTTTTCAATACAAAGTGTCTTCAATCTTTGTGCAACAATCCCATTACAGCTGGAATTTGTAAGTCTTTCTTAACTATGAGTAGTTTCTTTACAGTGGTTTGTGGAATTTCTTTTATAATTGGTCCAAATTTTTCATAAAAATATCATACTTGTTATTCAAAAATTTCATATTTGTATCCTGTTCATATAGTTTTAAAAGAATAATTCCTGGTTTAGAAAAAGCCCTCAATTTCAAAGTAATAGTTTTCATTATTTTATTGAGATACACATAGACAATTTACCTTTTGATAATCGCCCTGTGAACTTCCAAACTGCTGCTGTGCTAGTTTTCTGATGAGATCTGAAAATAAGCAAGAATATTCCACAGTTTTAAACGACATAATTTATAAAAGTGCAGGAAAGAGAACAGTATGAATTCTACTGTTAGGCAGGTAAGATGAAATTAAGAACAAAAATCAACAGCACAGGCAAGCATATAAGTGTCCCCATAAATCTGTCTAGTAACAACATTTCTAATCACCTGTGTGTTTTATGAGTTCACAGGAATATTGCCAGGTTGTCTATCAATTAATCAGTCGCTACTGAAATACAGTGAAGGTTTTTCAGAGGTCTTCCTCTGTACCATAAAATCATTATTAAAAGTTCAACACATATGTATCAATTACTTGGACAATGTTTTGGGTATCAGCCTTGCTTCATGTTTATGCCAAGTACATACATGCACAAATATATATCATACACACAGCATTAGATACATAATGTGCAAAACAAGCATGCTAATGATGACTTTTGGACTGAGAGATACAAAGCAGACCCTTATCTTGCCGACATTATTCCTATCCCTTTTCCCCATTTTATTTTTGTATTTCCTATTTTTGATTTCTGGTGAGTATGTAACACCACCAAAACAAATCAGAGAGCCTAACATGTTACTATTTACTGTGCATCAATCCAACCCACTCTAACTTATTTTCAGTATAAAAAAATACAGCAGTCACAAAAAAAAAGGTAGGAATTTAACACAAACAGTGCCACCTTCAGTAAACCCTGACAGCTGCAACAAACAGATCCCTTTTTTGGGACATCACCAGCCTCCTGTTATCAAGGTTTTGACAACCCTACAGGAACCAAGTCAGCAGCTGTGGCTCCTAGTCACTTCTGTGATACCGTGCACTTGAAGGAGAGGGGCAGCACCAGCTCTGCAGTCTCCCTGCCTCAGAGCAGCACCAGTGCCCTGGGTGTGCTCTGTGCTAGGCAGTGTAAAAGCAACAGTGCTTGGATGTTCAGGAGAAATAATCAACTGAAATTCCGGTCTCTTGCACATTAGGAAGGAGCACCTTACACCTCAAAGAACTCAAGGAGGAGCTTTACCCCCCATGTTCATATAGGGTTTGACTTCATGCTACTACTGTCCTGATTTTATTCTCCCCATGTGCACATTAACACAGTGGATAAAAACCTCCAGTAAGTTACCTAAACTGGGGATCCATAAAGGACCTGAAGGTGTAAAATTGACTGTTCGCCTCCCAAAAATCCAAGACCTCTCAGAATTTATTGCAGTGCTTGTAAAATATGCCCAGGGAGCTCACAGGGGCTGTGATCTCACTCTTCTCTCACCCCACACATGGCTCAAGAAAACAAATTCCTAAGCAAGCAGTGCCCACAGTTCTCTCTCCTCAACACTCCGCAGCACAACATGGACTCGCCTGACTGAAGAGATCCTGAAGACTTCCTCAGAGAAAACTGTCCAAGGCAAGAAAACACACAATAGCAAAGCACCAACTGGTGGCTTAAGGCAGGTAGTCCCTGCAGGGGAGCTGCAGCCAGCAAGATTGCCAATTAAAAAATAAAAATCCGTTAATGCATCGCTGAAGTGCCAAGCCACAAATTATTGCTTGGATGAGGAGTACATTCCAGAACAGTCAGAGGTAAGTACAAGATAAGGCCGAATCCATCAAGAAGATAAATAAAAGAAAAAACACTTGGAGAACAAGCACCTAGGAGGCACAAGAGTTATGATCCCTGCAATTCCTTTTACACTCTGCATGTGTTATGAGACTGCTGAAAGAAATGGCAACCACCACTGTATGGGCAACACACAACTGATCCACTACTGCAGCTCTGAAACACCTCACTGGGACCAGCAGAGTCCTCCCTGCATCAAGACCATCCTGGGCAGCATCTGTGTTTCTCTGAAAGTTTCAGCAAGAAGAAAATACAAATTCAAGTGAGGTAAAACTGCACAAACCCCATAGGTGTATTTCACCCTGGTTGTTAGACAAGTTTTTCTGCTTCAGCAGAGGCCACATTTCTTTCTTTCTGCTGACTTCTATACCACACAAACAAATTTAATATGACTGCATGAAATAATAAGTGCAATAAATTTTTTTTACAGGTAGTTAGCTTTCAGCACACAGGAAAAGAGGTAAAACAACTCTCTTGTTTACATATTGATTCAACTATTTAGCACTGTGTGACAGCCCCTGATGAGAAACTGACCAACTTCAATTAGAATGTGGCAGGAAGGAATAAAAAGGAAAAGCTTTTGAGATCCTCATGCATGAAGTGGCACAGACTGTGCAGGTGATCAGATGCAGGAGCCAACTGCCCAAGATTCTGTGACACCACTCTCCTTGATGCTGCTCTGAAGGCAAGCAGGAAAGTCCCCAGCAACCTGCTCTCATTTCTAGGCTACTCCTAACTTCAAGGTTCATCTTGCTGTGGAAAACAGCTGGACTTGATGATGTTAGAAGGCCCCTACCATTGTGAATTTTTCCGAACTTATCCTACAATCATAATGACTTTCTACTATAAATTATTTAGTACAATAGGGAAAACACTGCCAGAAAGCATGTAAGAAAGCACGATTTTAGTATTTACAAAAATGTCCTTTGATGCATTTCCTACGGTTGAGAATAGGCACATGAAAATCTTAAAAGCATTAGCTTTTCCTCTTAAAAACTGAAGGCATCTACCCACTCTCCTAGTTGAGTGTCTGTTCCCATAAGTTAAACATTAAAAAAACCCAAAAACCTCAAACATGTTACATTAAGTTTTACATTCCTATATAAATACACAGCCAGACCCTTATGGACCTCTGTAGGCATACATTGTGCATATGAAAGTAACTACTCGAGAGAAATGGAACTGTTAAGATCAGGAGGGACCCCTCAAGATCATCCAGCCCAACCTCCCAGCTCAAGCCAGAGGGACCCCCCCCACAGGTTTCCCAGAGCTATGTCTGGTCAGGTTTTGAGTTATCTTCAAGTAGAAGAGAAAATATTTTAAAAGATCAAACCAAAACAACCCAAAGCCTGCTCTGATTCCTTGTGATATGCCTAAATTGCTCAGAGTGTTCCTGATTCACCATTTTATTTATACTGTTTCCATATTTTATAAGTTGTGAGTAAAAAAAAAAGAAGTCAACCTGAATACACTGCGACAAACTTATGCAGAAAATAGCACTTTGTACCTTTTTTTAAATTTGGAGACTCTAAAGCTTGTTCATCAGAAAGTAAAACACTTTTAGGTTTCATAATAAGCAAGAAAGCCTGAAAATCGATACAAAAGGTCCCCACATGGGTTAAGTTTAATAGTAAGAACAGTACAGGTTTCACGCACAACACAAAGGCTGCTACACAGCCTGTGTTTTCCCCTTAATTTTACACAACGTGAGACAGCCCTGCTGAATAAAGATTCACTACTTAGATTACTTTGCAATGATTTTTCAGAAGTAACATGATGATTCAGGGTGTTTTTCTAACCAGACAGCACACAGTGATTGACCAGTCTTCATCATGAATTTACTATTTCAATAGCTTTCAATATCAACATGATTGCACATATCCCCAGTTGATCAATTTCAAATGAAATGTAGAAGCTGTATATATTCCCATAAAAAAAATATTTTTGGCCAGAACTGAATGTGAGATTACCTGCAGGTACTCACATATCTGTAGGCACAAACAGGCCTTGGTGAATTCGGAGCACAAAAATCCTCCCTGCTCAGATGGAAGGTCCCTTGCAACCCAAACCATTGTGATTCCATAGGTTTTATTGCAAATTGACGATAATCACAGTTACCGCAGAGATGCAGAGCTTAAGGGTTAAATGGGGCAGCATCCTGTGCCAGGTACTGTGTAAACAGGACCTGCATTGCTCACTGTAGCACAATGAAAAGTCAGCTCAGTTCACATTTTATTCAGCCTGGGATTTTGGTCTGCTTTTATGAAGCATCTTTCCTCCCTAGCTAGAACATCTCATCTCTAGCATTCAAAGCTTTTATTTACAACTGAATTCAGGTAACTCCTCACAAATCTCTCTTGCCTTACTGGCAAAGTACCATCTTGAGGCCAATTTCTGTTTCAATTATAAAAGTTTTAGGAAGATGTGATAAAAAGTGGTGTCCTTTATTTTCAAATTAACTGGATTACTTCTGAAATCTTGGCTTGGCCAGCTGTACACATTGTTTCACAAGAGCAGTAATCCACAGCTTTAGCACAGACCACATTTTATCATTGGGGTTAAAGAGATTTACCTTGTGAGGCTCATTTACACAGCTAATTACATTATTGCTTTGCTGACTCCTTCCTGCTCTCATCACACATGTGAAATGCCATCTGCCCTAGTAAATCTAACTAGCCAGATGAACTCTTAATTTACCAATGCAATTTGTGAAGAAATATTAAGTACCTCTGACAATCTCCAGTTAAGTAAACATAAACGCTAACTCCTGCATTTCAAGAGTACTGTGTGTATAGACTCAGTATCTCATTACTCTGGCAAGAAAACGAGGCTATCACTTAGTATGCTTCTTAGAATTGCTCTATAGAAAGGGATCACAAAAATAATAGAGATATAAAAATAACCAGTCTGGCTATTAAGTACCTACATAAATTAATTACAAATTATTCTGTCAAGGAAGCTTTTCAAATCTAGGTGCCAGAAAAATAGCTGGAGTAAAACCTTTGGGAATGCTATGCTTCTACTTCACTCAAAAAATTCCATTGAGCCAGTTCAGCTGTAGTGCAACTCCAGCCTTAATCAAATTATGCCAGAAATTAATGTCTTTTTATGCATAAATGTAATATATTAGGGAATTATGCATAATACATTATATTACGCTTCTATTCTGAAAGGTCTTCAAACATATTGCACTAAAAGAAGATTTTTTTCCAAACAACAGGGGAGAATTACATAGATAATACCAATGCTTAATTAGTAACTACTTTACTGCTATCTCATTCTCATGTATAAAACAGTATTTCAGTCCAGTCCTGTTCATCTATAATAGATAGAGTCAATGGACTACATACACACTGAACAGTTCAGAACTTCTCTGAATACAGATCAATTAGTCTGACATGAGTGAATTAAAATTACTTCAAACTTGGGTTTTTTTCCTAATTATAAGTCACAGTAATGAATATCTCTGCAAAGCCAAGAAAATCTGGAAAGCCTTTCAGACTAATCAGAGACAAAAGCCTTCCACACACCTTAAGCAAGTTTTATGGCAAGTTCTGTTTACTGACATTTGAAAATTCTTGCTGCAACTTGAGTGGGGCTTTCGTTGTTTCCCCAAAGCCTCAGGCCAGTAGCCTTTACAGTGGCCAGATTCAGCTCCCACTGAAGAGGTCTCCTTCTTAAGGTAAGCTAAGGTTCCCCTTTATTGTCCCTGTCTCCAATAGGGCTCTGCTCACTCCTGCTGTCCCTAACCCCACAGCATCACTTCCCTGGTCCCATGCAGAGCAAAGTGAGAGCTCAGGAGCTGATGGCTGAAGAATCTATCCTGCATGGTTGGTAACTGCAGAGAGGGAGGGCCCTGACACACTGCTCACCCCCTGCTCTCCGTTCTCTCTGTGCAGAGCAGGAAGAAAACTCACTCTGTAGGACAAGTGGGAAGCCTCACAGACAAGGAGAGCTTCCCAATTCCTTCCCACAGTAAGAGATCACTTTGGTGCACAGATCTAATCCAGGCATTCACTCTTATAGTCTAGACTACTCCTTTCCAACGTCAGGTTTAAAAGCTTCACTCCCCTCTTCACACTATTTTCCTCAGACAGATGTGGGACATAGCCCTTGTCCCTGACTAAGAAAAAAAAACCCAGGCTCCCTAGATAACATCACCTCTCCCTCTTTTTAGGCAAGGTTTCTCTCTATACGATTCACTTTTTTCACTTTTTTTTTTTTCCCACGGAGTTACTGGGAACATCAGGTTGATTCTAACCCTCTTCCCTTTGGGTTCAACTCCTGAACCACACACTGATCTTCCCTTGCTTCTGTAGCCCACACCCAAGATCATACATTTCCATTACAGAGGTGGTGAAACGAAATTCTCTGATCAATCCCCTGACTATTCACACGCACTAAAGAACTAATGAGTGAAAACTGCCATGCCTTTTGGACAAGAGAAAAAGGCAAGTAAGAAAGGAACTTTGCTGCTATACTTCATCACCAATGTGCAAAATAAAGCCCTAGAACCTGTTATTACACAATGCCCAGAACAACTTGATCAAATGGAGGTCAAACCCCAAAAAATACATACTAAATTGCTTAAGTATTTCATCTGCTATGGCAATCTGCCTGGTCACCCTCTTCTGCCTTCATTCAGCATGCAGTTTCCTTTCATCAACATGACCACTGTCCATTCCCATTCTTTAATTACATCTTGTTATCCTACAGCATACTGGCTGTCACAAAATTCAACAACAAAGGATATGGTACGAGCAGTAGGGTTGAAACTGCAGGAGCGGCCTAACAGGGAGAGCTTTAGCCAGAGCACAGGTAAGCATGGTGGGAACTGCTGAAGACAAGGAATTGCATGGCAGCAACAGCTTCCAATGTAACTAGAATGTGAAACTCAGGAGACTTCCTTTACTTACCACCCTTCCTGACAGAAAATAACATTGGTCTACTGAAGAAATAAATTATACAGCAGTGGATCAGGTTAAGAGTAACAGTCAATGAACTTTGTTAGTGCAGACAGAAACGTTCCCCATTTCCCAAAATTGGAAGTTATTAGTCAGGAAGACCAAACAGGTAATTTAAACCTTCCACAGAAAATCCTCACACCTTAGAAATGCCCCAAATTTGAGGTTATTAACTTGAGGTTACTCTTTAGTGCAGTCACATTTTCTCTTTAGGCACATTCTGCTTTCCATTGACATGCACAGACAACTTGAAAGAGCCTGTCCAAGGAAAAGGTTCGAAGAAAAAAGAAACAGCTACAATATCGACCGTTACAGGATGCATGGAATGAAAGATTTCTCCTTTGAAAATAACCTTTGGAGGGGCTTTCTAACTGTTCCTTGCTACAAAGAAAGTTCTGTTCTCGCTGAAGTTTTGGAAAAAGAAAAAAGAGAGAGAAGCCTTTAGAAAAATCCTTCCTTAGGAGGCTGCAATGAATCTGCATGCATCACGCAGACAAAATGAAGTTGAAAGCTTTGAAGAAGTATTCCACACAGAAACCACATTCTTTGTTTTTCTCAAGGCAACAGAACTTCTGTAGAACACTGTGCCACGACAGCTATTTTTTGTCACTTGGTTTGTTTGCAGCAGGTAGCTCAAGTTCTCCCTAGGCCACCATCTGGTAAGGATTTACAAGAGATTACGGGCAAGGATTTAGCTTGGTGCACTGTATGTTTGTCTGGTTTAGCACACTGCACAGGCTGAGCAACTTCTTCATATGTTGGGTTGGGTAGACATACTGGACTTGTAACTTTAATTGAAGTAGCAAATATTTAGGCTGTATAAGCAACATTATTCCTCTTCCTCTATCTCTTCAGGAGTTTCTGTAAACTGAGGAAAGCACAGAAAATCCTCTCTTGCATAACTTGGATTATTGGAAATATGAACAAGGATAATTAATTGAGAATGACATGCTGAAGCCCTGCTGACCAGATTACCTCAGTGACTGGCATTCTGGCAGCTTCCCTGAGACTCCTCAGAATTCCCTTTCTCTGCTTCTGTTTTTTGCAAGAGCCATAACTTTCTACGTGTGTTTGACAACTGGGGCATACATATTGGTTCAAAGTACTACAGAGACCACTACTTCACTCAAAAATCAAAGCAAAAGTAAAGGTTGCTACTCTGAAGAGAGCTAATTAGGCCTGATGCTTGCACTTATTCAGTACAGCTACAGGCATCTTTCAGCCAAGTGAAACAGCCAAAGCAATACTTAATAGTAGTAACAATATTCACATTCACAACTGTAATCACATGTTAAAGTTCACCAAAATAAAATAATTTGGTATATTTTCTGTCAATCCTATGTTATGATGCAATAAAAGTCATAATTTAATCACACAAGTGTTTTTAGATAAGAAATGTATGTGCTTATTGAAAAAGGTATCAAAGTAGGTTTGTGGGGCTTTTTTTGTAACTGGCTAGCTTACACTAAAATGTATATACTGACAGATTAGTCAGCTTAAACTACACTGCCTGACATTTTTGGCACCTGGTTTCTCCTCTAACATGAAGGTAAGTCACTTTTGGAAAATGGAAGAAATATATTCAAAAGCTTTAATACAGATATGGAAAAATTTAATACTGTTAAAAGGATTACAGAACTCCTAAAATTAATGCTTACACATTTATTTTGCTCCAGCAACTTTTGAATATTGCATGTTCACTTGGAAAATGCATCATTTTGGTTAAGATCTAAAAGTTACACACACCATCTTGAGAAGCAAAAACAACAGTGAGAGAAAGGGAGAGGAAAAATACTGATTTTAATTTTCAATGTAATGAAGCATTGACTAGGAGGACTGTGGAAAGATTTGCTGCAAAGATCTATCAAGCTGTCCTTACCACAGCTGACAACTTTCAAGAAAAAGCCATCACTAAACGAGACTTAGGAGTTTATTGTTCTGTGAACAACCACCTAAGCAAATTACCAGACAAATTGAAGAGGGTTAGGCTGTGCTATTTTATTATGACAGTCCGTAACAAAGAAAAGAGAGGCTCAAATGACTGCTTTCTCAATAACAGGCAGTCTCTGTACAGTATTTCACATGATTAACTCAAAATGCTTCATTACAGCCAAGATGAGGAAAGAACTGAGAAGTCCCTTAGAACCTTGTGAAAACATAACTACAGTAAGTTCAGTGATGTTCCCTCTCCTCTCTCTTCCCACCAGTTCCAGAGCTACAAGTTAGACATGAGAATGAGGTTCAGCACTATGTGGACAGATACACCTGCAAAAATTAAATGCAGGGGCAGGATGGACAGCAAAGCAGTAGCCACTGCTAAGCTGGGAAAGCCATGGTGCTTCTGCAGAGTTGCCTGAAAACCCAAAAGCTGTGTGCAGCTGCTGGTAATTTTTGAAGACATCATCCATGGTGCATATTACCAGACAATGTGGCTGATCCAAAACCTGTTCTGTCGCACTCTCACTATAGGAGATGCTGCAGGTATGCTCTGCAAGTTCCAAACAAGCTAACATGCTTTTAGTGGTACTTGAAGTACAACAGTGCTAATTATCTAAATATATGCATTCTAGAATGTGGTACCTTTGCTTTTTTCTTTAAAAATATGTAAATCCCACCAATGAAGACTCTTCACTTAGAATGACAAATGAACAAGATCATGTTCACTCACAATAACATCCTGCACTCACACCCTTCCCTTCCTTGCAGTCAGCATCCCAGCTGCATCCAGCACTTACCCCTGTGTACTGAAGCAGGGAATGCTGCTGATCAGCTCTGATGATACCTTGTGTCTGCCACTAACATCCACAGACAAATAGAACAGGGTCAGGACAGTTTTAAGGGCTGTCCATGCTGTAACTATCAGCAGGTTTCCAGGGTTCTCAGTACTCCATACAGAACATGCCCAAACTGCTGGTAAGAGATGTTCCCACAGACAGAAAGCATGTAGCTGTCTCGTTTAGAAGGGGGAGAAGGCAGTTTAGATTGGGGAAATATGAGCTGTCTGAATACCACACAACTGTAAGCCTATTTAGTGTATGATATTATTAAACTCCAAGAGGAATGGCTGTTTGAGGTACCCTGCAGGAATTACCACAGCCATATGTGCTAATGCCACCTTCAAGTACCCTCCTGATGGAAGGCAGCCCAATGCCCTCAAACTCTACCTGAGGTTTGTTTTCTTTAGTTTCTCCCTTCTATAATAACAGTGTTGAAATTGTAAAGTTAGACTGATGTCTTCCAATTGCTGTCAAAGCATGCTTTTTTGCCCCTAGGCACAGCTGGCAGGCAGTATTATACCAAATCAGGACTAGCACTGAGGACACTAGAGAAAGGATTCCAGATGGGCATAAAGAATAAGAGTTTCAGATGACCAGCTATGCTGCACTGACTCAAAAATTACTTCCGTATTTTCCATAAAATACCAGTCTGCAAAAGAGATTCCTTTTTTACATAATCCAAAAAAAGTGGGCAGGAAAGCATCAGAGAAGCCTTAATGTTTGCAGCTGTAGTTTTCTGTGGTAACGTCCAGCAGATTATCTGTATAAGCCTCCCCTCCCTAAAACCCCTGTCTCCTCCCTGCCCACAGAAAGTCCTTTTGAGAAGCAATCTGTGAGTCTGGTGTTTTCAATAAATCAGGAGAAAAATAATTACTCTTCTGATGCCTAAGAAAATTAAAAAGCCATCTTTAAATCTGCTTCAGAAATGTTCTCAGATTGTTCCTTGTTTACATGGGCATATCACCAAGCAGAGCAGCTCTTAATTTTCCAACATGATATGAGCAGTGATTTTTTTAAATGCTACTTCCTTAAATGTATATGAGTGGGCAGAGAAAAGAAAAGGCTAAATTATCTCATATCTTTCTGCAGCTCCATGTTCCCCAGTATTTCTAGCATTACATACAAGAATTTTCTTTCACTGTATACACAGTTATTTCCAAATAAAGGAGTATTGTTACCCCAGCTCCTCACCATCACTACATGTAAGACCTGTCACATCTGCATTTTTGAATGACACACTTAAGGCACTATTCTAAATTCACACAGTTCTAGTCACAGCTGTGGAAAAACACCAGAGGGATGGAGTGAAGGCACTGACTATCACTTGACAACAGAACTAAGCCAATCTAACAGCTTACTTACTAACAGGCAGATTGCTCTCCCCTGCAGCAGTTTCACTTGTGCTCCCAACCCAGCTCTAGGATGTAATCTTTGAGAAAACTAACCCGCCTGTACATGGGTGTAGCTATCAAACACTAGCTCAAAAAAGTTGCTTATCACATCCAAACTAAAACTGAAACTTCACACACCTGGAAAAAAGCATATCCTAATTTATGTTTTTATGAAACGTCATAATGGCTTCAGGTACCTGTGCAAAATTTTATGGTGCTGGACTGTAGCACCTGCAGAGTCAGAGCCAGAGCACAATCCTCTCACCTCGTGCAGACATGCCCAACATTCCAGGGAAAGTCTTAAGTTTAAAAATAAAAGGGCATTACCAACTACATGTAACTGAACTTAGCTCCAACATCCAGACATGTGCATTTGTTTTTGCAGGGGAGCTGTGGAAGACTTATTACTAACAGGACACAAAATTAAAGTAAAAATGGGCACTGAAGAACTGGTTACAAAAGGCAGAGAAGCCAGCTGGACTTGCACACATACAAAACAATTCTGCCTTACTGAGCTTAAGTGAGGGGGTGATAAAGCGTTTCGATTACTTGCTTTAGAACCTCACACTCAACACAGTGAACAGATTTAAAAAGTCAGTATCCTAGGAGCTCAACAAACCTACCCAAAACAACTGGGTTTTACATATGCATTTCTATTACAGCTACACTAGCTATAGATACAGCTTATTTTCACATCAAATTACAAGTTTCTTCTTTAAAATATCTGGAAATAATTTAATTGCTGGATACACTCATGTGATTTATTATTGACACAACACAAGACTAACTTGCTGAACTTCACAATCTGCAGCTGCTTTAAAAGCTGACTAGATGAGGTAAGGAAGACCAAAAGAGGTCACGTACAGGACTTGACATTAAAATATTCAAGTTCCAATCCTCAGTATGATTAAACTGTTCAGCAAGCAAGATTCCACAGTCAGAAAAGTGAAAAGTGTGGTCCAGGTCTAAAAATCAGCTTGGTCGTGTTCCCCACAGCAAATAATACATTTAACCCTTCATACTATCTTTTGCCCAGAAAGTACCTCCATTCAGCAGTTGATTTTTATGTTAAAGTTGTATTCCTGCTTCAGCAGAAACGCTTACCTAGACTAAAAGTCAGAAGCTGAAGCAAAGCAGTTGTAACTTAACTGGTAAAATTGTTCTGCAGTGTGTTCAGCTACAGTAGAGTACAATAAACAGGCTTGCAAGTTTTTGTCTAATTTCACCGAAAAATAGGAGTGGGAGCTCTATTCCCAGCTTCTTTCCATTGTGAATGCTTCGTATTTTTTCTTACGAGACACAAGTCGTGAAGCTGAAGATTTGTTGGGCACATCCTGCTGGTAACTGGAATCTCAGATTAACATTCTCTTACTGCAACTAACAACTGCTTCCATGGGAACAAAGACAAAACTATGATAATTCATAGCAGCCCCAGCATCATACTGACCATGTCCTGTCCATACCAAGTTCCTATCTGAAGGTTTCCAACACAACAGAGCACATGCACCATTTCACAAACATGAGGTGACAACTTTATCAATAAATCAATGCTGCAGTTTATGAAAATTTCTGAGTAAGAAAAACTGATTATTTGTTTTGTTAGATGTCCTCTTTCTTAGCTAAGTGATAGCAACTTGTAATTTTCCTATTATCATCTCTTTATTTTAAGTGGTGTTATTAACAAGAAAGAAATTATGCCTCTTATCCTATACAGTCCTTAACAAAAGAAGTAGCAGCACAATCATTACCGTGGAGGAACAAAGGCACACTGAGATTTAAGTGACCTACTGAGCCTCAGGTAGCAAACCAGTGACCAAAGAGACTTTTCCACTCCAGTGTATCATTAACTCAAAGTGGAGGCTGCTTCCCTGAATAACAGTTTACACTTCAGTAAACTCATTCCCATTTACAGCAGTACATCATCTGGTAATGACTACAAAAATATTTGACTTTGAAAGCAGAATCTATTTAGACTCACTGAAGGACTGCAATCAGATATCCTCATACACTCCTTTTGAGCTAGTTTTTTGCCATATCCAAGGTGCACCGTGCTGGTCTTAAAGATTCAGCAATTTAAAAAAACTTAAGGCGTTACAGTTCCTTGGCCTGGTTTTGTTACTGTACTTCTTATGAGAACTATATTTAATCCAATTAGTAACTTACTTATTAAATATAAACCTAAAGTTGTATTTCCACAAATTTGATGGCATGAACAAATTTAGAAGGGAATAAATAATTACTTATCTAGATGTAACTAAAAGAAAACATTTCAAGTATTTCTTGACTTACTTTTTTCTTTAATTTACGTGATCCCTTTCAACTGTTGAGTCTTAGCAGCATGCAGTTAAGAATAATATTTCCCAAAGACTCTCACATACTTCATATCTTGTTCTATCGCAGCAGTATAAAGCTCATACTGGCTTTCTTCCTAAAAGGCATACTTTGGACTGAAGGAATATGAATGTTATCCTGTAACATATTCAGCCCCATCAGAGCTGTACTGCTAGATGACTTGCAAAGGCAGGAATATCTACACACAAGTAGACAATCCTACCACTTACTTAACTCCCAAGTATTAGGGAAAAATCCAAGACTACCAAGATCAAAGGTCTAAGTGATTGCTGACAAGGCTTGCACACAAATGATACTTTTCTACGTAGTGGTTATACACAATACACTGGGGCATCAACCAGGGGTTAACTCTTCTGAAGCACCAGTCCCATCAGAATGATGAAGTTTGAAATAGAATCATCAAAAGGCTTCCTATCTGTGCCCGTTTGTCATGTTTATTTTCATCTCTGAATCAGAATTAACTCTATTTCAAGCTAAAATTTAAAAAAAAAACCCAAACAAAACTAAACCATCTAAAATATGTAACTACACCATCAACACATGGAATGTGAAAATAGAACAGCATATGGCAAAAGAGATTATGGGGATTAGCCAATTAAAGGCTATGACTCAAACCGACATGATCCCTCAAATCTGTGTTTTGCAGTGAAGTATGTGGAGCCATGGGAACATGACTTCACCTAATGCAAATAACAAAGGCAAAGTTCTGAAAATAACTGATTTGGCAAAAAGTATCTTCAAGGAAGTAAGGAGAAGTATGAGATGTTCAAAGCTTACACGCTAAGAACAAATTCTTTACTTCTTTAATGCTGCAGTTCACAAAACCTACTTGATGCACAATTTGTTACGAGCAGTCCCAGCGGCCAATAACCTTGACCATAAAGTCTATACTCACTAATTATTCACATGCTTAGGACACAGGATATTAATTCTGACATACAAATTACAGACCAAATTCTTGGTAATATAAAAACACAGTAAACGCCTCAGTGAAATCAAGTTTCCACAATCCTAAGAGAACAAAATATTCAAGCAGGGCTTTAGGCAGAATGGAGACCTGCTTCTAGGAGCTGAATGCAGATGGCAATCCTCACCTTTGAGTCTCACAGACACAAATAGTTCACCTGCATATTTAACAGAAGGAAAGAGGCAAAAGAAGCAGAGGTATCTGGAAACAGTGCCTCCCAAAGGTGAGATTACTGTCACCTTCATGCAACTGCCCTCATTATACCTTGTGTAATGAGACCTGCTCAAAAGACACATCCTGCAGGAAAATATGCCAGGATATTATTCTGTTGGTTAACCCCTGGGACTCTGAGCACTTGTCTAAGTGCTCAGACAAGTTCAGCTGAGCTCATTCTTCTACTGTTATGTCAGAGATGCATGAAGAAATGTCAAAAATCCAAGCAAAAAGTACTTCACAGATATCATACACATACATGACTAATCAGACTACAGAATTTAAGGCTTTTAATTACTAAAAGTTTAAATGAATAAACTGAAAGCTGTATTACAAAATAATATAACCACTTTTTATACAAGGCTGCAGCTAAACCACCAAAAGAAATCAGTTACAAATCAAAGCCATTCTTAATCACAGGTTCACCTTGATATAATTTCAAATGCCAACATTATACAATCACATTAGAACTTTTAAGAGCTAAATGAAACAAAAAGCATGTTGAAAAGTTAAGTTGATAAAATTCCACACCCACAAAAAGAGTTTTCAAAAAAGACTGTTTAATCAATGCAACCCCAATAAGGTTGCAAACACTTCTGCAACACCTTATGTTTTCCTTTAGAAGGGACAGCTTAGTAGGAAAAAAATGGAAAAAAAAGTCTCATTCAAACAAATGCAGTTTCAACTTTTAACCTGACAGCCTTCAAAGGAAAAAGAAGCTACACACGGCTATTGTAATGGAACTGCTCTTACATAAAACTTGACCATGGATGCACATATATGAAAACAAATGAAATTTATTTCAAATTTCCTGGGCTTAGTCTTCTAATATTATAATCACCTGGCTGTTTATCACAATATGCAAAATTCAGAGAGCTGTCTCTTATGGATTTAATGTTAAATACCAAGCAGCCCATCCTCTACTTCTGTCTCATGTTGCTTCAGTTAAGAAAACAAGCCTCAAATGCCTTAGTGACAGCTCTGAGATATGTAAGCAAAGTTCTACGAAACTTCACCAACGTTTCATTCTCGTTATCAACCTCCTCCCCATTATGCTTAGCAGAAAACTATTCTGATGAACAGAACTGCACACATCGCCAAGTCATAACACATGCTACTTAGAAAGCCCTTCATAACATTTATTTCCTGATTATGGCCTTGGTATCTACAATAGGGTGAACACATCAATAACAAATTCGTATTTTAAACAAAAGGAGTTTATCCGCTTACCTTGAGGAAAAGAATTTGGCTGCACCAAGTACAGGAATGCATGTACTATTTTAAACAAAATTCCTATTGCCCCAGGTTCATGGTATGCACCTGTATCATACGTCTTGGATGGTACAAATCCAAAATCCAAAGTTCCAGGAGGTGGTTTGTATATAGGCTGCACCTCTGAAATAGTACTTCCACAAAACAGCAGCAGCAGCAAACAGAGTTCCACAGCCATAGCGAGCAGTATTCATAAAATTGGAGGTAGAGATATTTGTCCGACCAAGCCTAGGAATCTTCAATACATTCACTTGGATGGTGGCTTTCTAGCCAGGAGAATGCTGGTGGCACTCTCACACCTTCAATTCTTAACTGTATTTTTACTTCAGAGTGGTACAGCAGCCTCTCGTGGAAATGACTCAACGCACCATCTCTGGCAAAAAGAAGAAACAGCTCATTAAGGTGTGTACAAGCAAATAGGAAAGTGCAAGACAACCTGCAATCTTCTGTGGAAACTGAACAAATCAACAGTTGCAAAAGTGAGCCTGATAGGACAGGGAAGAAAAAAAATATTGAGGTTTGCAAATAATATGTTATATTATATACACTGTACTTGAAAGAGGTGGAAAAACAATTACGCACAGTTCCAGGTCAGTGAATTTTCAAAAACAAAGCAGAACATTGGTACAGCTCCAAGGGAAACAAAACTAAAGGAGCAGTGTATGAATTGTGCTTCTGACTAAGTACAATATGTCACATCATAACAATTACACAATGCATTTAATTACCACCTGATGGTTCTACAGTTGATGACAATTATTACAAATCATACCCTGTATTTCTTTAATCTACACCTTTTATAAAACCTTCAATCCTAGATACTCTTAACTATCTTCCAAGATTGAGGAAAAAAATTATATACCACTTAATAGTTAACAAAACCCCCCAAAAAACCCACCCAAAACCAACAAATCATCACCCTCTTGACAGATGACAAGGGGTGTCAGCAACTGCTTTCTATTAATTCAAGCTATCTCAAGGTTCTCCTTAGGAATTTGAGAAGCCAACAGTTTTTATTTACAGCTTGCTAAAACTGAGTGTCATTAAGATGACTTTGGATGGTTATACATGTTTAAAAACATTCTGAATCTACAAAATCAGAGCATCTTAATCTACCACTACTTAAGAAATGTAAACAGAAATACCCCTGAGTTTCCAACAAATCAAGTGACCCTGTCTTGCTCTAAAAGAAGCCAGGTAAAACTACTTCACTTCAGCACGCAACAGCAGTGTCTGAGGAAACAAACCAAAACCAAACAAATAATGGGCAACAGAGAAACTGCTGCCCTGCTCTGACTCTGGAAGCTGCACATACTTGGTGAGCATCCCAGTGAGCACCACGCTGACCTTCCCACCCATCAGGCTGGCTCCTCTTTGGGACCCCTTTGGTGATCCCCAGGTGCCGCTGGCAGGGCCATGTGGGAGCACGCTGCTCACGATAAGACATCACTTCCAACTGGAGACCCAGCACCAGCTGCCTTCCCTGAGCACAGCTGGGCCTCTGCTGCCCTTTCAGCAGCACTACCCAGGAGAAATCCTTCCAATCTCCACCTTGGTGCTCAGACGACTCAGGCAAGAATGACAGCAAAGTAACACAAACACCTCATGGCTTCAGTCAGCCCAACACTACACCCATAACTTGACTTCCAAGGCACTTCCAGGTCAAAGAGATGCTGAAAACAGAAGATTAAAACCTGTACTAAGGTGAGACTTAAATCTCTTCCATAATTTTACAGTCTCTGGTAAAACACCAGCTACCTTTCTGAAAATCAGTACTTTGCAAGAAGTCAAAATCAGTTTAATAGTATATGCTGCACTCAAAGGATGGATCAAGATCAAGACAAATATGGAACAAAGGAACACAAGATCAGATCAAAGTCTTAGAGATAGTTTTGTTTCTCCACTGTTCAAATGAGTTAAGAGGGAACACTCAAACCTATCTTTCCTCCTCATGGTTTGTCAAAACCAAGAATGAACAGTAATAATGCTACAATTAGCACAATTATCCAGTCCTTATTCAAAAAGGGGGTATTAGCCACCACTCTGAAATATGCTCAACACAAGCCCGTAGTAATTTAGAACCCATAATACCATGCATATTTTCCTATCTGGAATAGAATGTTAAGTAAAAGATTAATGAAAGAAAAAAAAGTTCAGAGCCAAAATATTCATTTCCCTCCTTTAATTTTTTTACTGAGATTAGTTTTCTTCAGCTTAGAAGGTATTTTTCAGTGAAGTTTTATCATACACACATCTTGCTCTGTGGCTGAACGCAGAAGTGGTCAAAAAGTGAAAACCACTTAGGCTGCAGTTTATTATCAAATCTCCAGAAACTATACAGGATAAAATATCCCAAGATGACAATAAGGTGAAAAAAAATCATTTTGCCTTTATGACAGAACAGTGAAACTTGTGCAAGTTTGATACACTACTGTTCTGATGCCAAAATTATTTTTGCTTTTACATATATTCTTCATATATATTTACAGCTTTGTGGACTATTATTGTACAGTTATTTAGTTTCCTAGCAACTCCAGTACATTTCGTATTAGAAAATTCCTGAAGGCCCATTCTAATCTTGCTTCTTCTGGGAATCAAGGCCGAACCACCTTCCCAAGACACTCTGTCATGTTTTAGACATGAACAAGGGAGAGCTAGTAGCAAGGACAGAGGGCTTCAGAGGGGGTCAAACCAAGAGGGGGAATTGCTTCGTTACCTGAACTTCTAATTGGGGATTCTTGTTAATTACGCTGATTTGCTAAACTTCTAAAAGCCCCGTATCATGTGTGCATTTTCAACACAATTTCAGCATGTCAGCGTGCTGTGCTCCTGGAGGGACCTTCATTAAATAGTAACCACTTTTTAATCACCTTAACCTTGTTTGGCTCTTGATTTTAGGGGCTCTAAGGCAACAGTTCTATTTGGTTTCCTTAACAAGAGATTTGAACAGTTTTTCTAAGTCAGGTTTAGTACAGCTGACTTCAGCAAGTCAGGAGAAAAAGCTCACACACGGTAACTGAGCCTTGATTCCAAAAGTTAAGGAAACGTAGGCAAAAGCAATTTCAGGGAAATGTTAGATGTGGTTGTGAAAGATGAAACTGAGAAGACAATGACTTCTCTAACTGGTATCTTAAGGCAAAGCTCTCTGTAGTGTGCTCTGTTATATTGGAGAGAGGGCAGAAGAAGATGAAGTACACACAACTTTTTTTGCTAGGGTTTTAAAGACAATTTAAAGTCTAACCAATTGCACAAACAGGCAAATAAAACAGTTAAAATGTTCTCCCAATACAGGAAAACAATTACTACACTGTCTAGAAGTAGTCATGTATTAACCAAGACAAAGTGGGCAGTTTTAAGATAAGGACACTTCTGAAATTGCAAGGACACTCCCTGTCCTGCGAAAACGAACAATATTCTGCTAAGTAGAGAAACACGTCTCCAATTCTACATAGTTTTCAGTCAAGCTTCTACAAAATTCAGGTGAGTTTCCTGCAAGACCATACTCTCTTCCTCTCTGTTTGCTGGCAAATATATTTCAGTAAACATGGCATATACAATCTTACTGGGCAAATCCTCCAGACTTACACCGGTTCTTCTCTATACTACATAAAACACTAATATTTTCAAGGTTACATTAATAATAATAATCAGGAACTTGCAGAAACACTATTAAACTCATAACTAAAAATGCCTTTGAGTGTCTAATATGATTTCAACCTACCTAAAAATAACTCAGATGTAAAAAGCCCCCAGCAGTTCTCCTTTTCTTGTCAACTAAAAGAAACTTAGCTGGGAGCTTATTAGTAGTTAAATATGCTAGACAAACAGCATTAAAGTGGAAAAATCTATCCCTGAAATCTGTAATTCTGAGAACGGGAAGAATGACATACACAGGAGTGACACAAAGAGAACTGAATAGCAGTTTATGCTAATCTTCATTGCAGCATGTGGGCATCTCATTTCCTCCAACACAGTGTGGCATCACTGCAGTCAATGAGTTACAGGAACTGCCAGTACAACTCTCCCCAAGTTCAAGTAAACAGTGAATGAAAAGAAGCTGTGTGAAACTTTGAAATGCTTGCAGTAATTATCAAATCAGCTCCAAATTTCATTACTATACACCCTGTGAAATACTTAAAAAGTTAAAAAAAATTGAATCTTTTCATTATTATATGTGTGTGGTTTGCAAACGTCCATTTGTAAAAGACTCAAGCTTTTGCATTTTATTCTGTAGTTGACACTAATATTTATATGTACAATTCACTAAGCATAACTCCAGGGGTGTTAAACACCACCTGTGGAGAACATCATCTCCTAAACACGCAGCAGCATTTTCATCTCAGATATATCCTATCTGTTATTAAAAATATTTTCCAAAAAACAACCTCTGCTTTAAGTTTAACAAGGGAAGAGGAGACAGAGCTAGTTGCTTTAGTTCAGCAACCGCTTCCATGATACACCAACTCTGAAGAAGAGCTCAGAGGCAGCACGACGTCCAGCTCTTTGTTCCAATGGCACTGGCCTCCTTCTGTTTAACACTGCAATACATGCAAATACAACACTGCAGTGAAGTGATGCAACCATTATTTAACCCCGTGAACTGAAATTCAATCAACCAGGGAGCTTGACTGCTAATGCTCAATGAGGGAGCCTGCTGGCAGTGAACCAGGATGGGCCAGGATGGGCCAGGATGGTGGTAGATGCAGTTGCCCATAGGGAGCCCACATAAAAGTTCTGAGTATATTTGTTGCATTTTTTTCAATTACACATCTGAAAATCCAAGTCCATAATCACATGCACCACACTAGCAACCACCAGAAGTGAAATTAAAACAGCCACAAAACACATAGGTACAGGCAGACTGAAACTCCTAAGTATGTGTAAAAAAACCAAACCCACACTACCAGCTTCCCATTCAAGAGAGCCAACGCTGCAAGTCAAGTTAGATATTGGCAGGTTAAAAAGCTATAGTTCTCTAGTACAAAATCTGCCCTAGGCCTACCAACAATTACAACCTGTTGCCATAGGAAGATTAAGAAGCAAATAATCCTAATAAACACTAGGAACTACAGAACAGAGTTTGGGAGCACCAAGAACAACTAAACAAATAGCATCTTCCACACAGAGCAGCCTTGGTGCCCATCTAACTTGTCTGCTATACATCCAAAACAAGTAAGCGCTCAAGTCAGGAAAAACGGAATAGTCGGAATCCAGTTTGCTTTGAGTGGCTTCTTACTAATTTCAAAATTAATAAACTAAAAAAGCAACATCAAAAAAATCCTTGTGTTTTACAAGTCACAACCATTTGCAAGCAGAAGCACACCTGTAAAAATTCCAGGTGAGATATCTTCCCCCAAGCATAAGCAGGTCTGATTTTCAGCAGACTGCCTAAATATTTAAAGCACATTTTCACCAGCCAAACAAAATAGTTTATTTAACTGGATTTTAAGTGGTGCATTTACCCCAGTATTCACAGAGCATTCCTTGTTAAATTACTTTTCTGCATCATACAGACAATTTTTAAACACAATAAGTCCAGCCCACAAACAGGCAGTTTTTGGCGAATGTGAACTGATGAGCGCTGTGTACGTGTCCCAACACCAAGGTACTGCAACACGATGCTCATGTTTCCCACCAGCAGCTGAGAGCAAGCCTTTCCTTCACCTTCTTTCCAAATACTTAAACTGTAGAGATCTCGTCCTCTAATACGCTGCCTAGTCCTTATCTGCAAACTGCAGAGGAGAGCGCGGGTACCGCAGCTCTGCCTCCGCTGGAACACAGACCGATGTGGTAGTTTCTTCAGCGGTTCCTCTGTATGTGTGTGCAGAACACAAAGCTCCTGTTTACTGCCACAACTGCCCGTTCTCCCCAGCCCTGGGCTGAGGCCCCCGGCTCACTGCAGAGCTCACCTCTGTCGAGGAGAACGCCTGGCCAGCGGGGCTGGGCTGGCGCTGCCCAGGTGCACAGCGAGCAGCCAGCGGCAGCACCGCCTCAGTAAC
>JAHLSL010000015.1:19389300-19467604 GCA_025920805.1 Petroica traversi | reverse complement strand
CGCCGCGCCGGGATCCACGGCCGGGCTCCGCCGAGGCGCATCCCGCCTGCCGTCCCAAAACGGGGCCGTGCCATCTCTCCTTTGGCCATTTCCTCTGGGGGTTGGTTCCAGGTCAGGCGGACCCGTTGCTTTTCCAATCAAGATGACTTACCTCATTAGCTTTTGAAAATTAAAAAATATTGTTTTACTCCTCTCGGGGGATGTCCTTATTTCCTGATGGGTTTAGCATTTCCTTTAGGGCTGTAGTCTGTGTTTCTAAATATTCTCTGTTCCCGAAGGCCAGTGATTTATTGGTAAAATGAAGTGTTTCTCTTGCAGTTTGCAGTACAGTAACTGTATTGCACAGGCTGCTGTGCTTCCCTTCTGCCTCGTGCAGATTTTTTTGTGCTTTTGTTTTTTGTTTGCAATTTTGATGTATTAATGTGGTTCCTCTATTGCAATATTAAAATACGAACATGATTCTTGCCTCTGTTACTACACCCAGTTATTCAGCATCACAAATGCATACCAAGTCAAAGCAAGAATTTTTGCTGGACATTCAAGGTTATGATGGTTCCTTGGAAATCTGTAAAAACAGATTATGGAGAAGATAGTCTCCTTTTTGCAGGCACCACTCTGCAGTGCTAATTTAAGCCTGGTCAAACATCGACCAGTTTTCCCACAGGTGGTATTCGGTGTTGCTGAAGCCTACCTGTGTTTCAGCTCAGGGCATTTGCCAGCAAGGTACATCAAATAACAAGGTGCTGCACTGGCTGCACATAGAACAGTTACCCTGACCAGAGCTAATCTTGGCTTGTTCAGCAGGAGGACATGTAAAGACACAACCCAAAATGGAGTGGTACAGAGTTTTTGTCCAAATTCTTGTTATAGTTGTCATAGGCACCCTAAGCTGTGTGTCGGAGAACAGAGAACAACAGAAAAGCCTTGGGGAAACAGAACACTTGACAGACGGACAAATGTGTTAAATTAGTCAGATAGACTGACAAAGAAAATACTGTTTCTGTCTTAAGCTGGATGAAACTTACTCTAAATACAAGATATTATTCCTTCCAGATAATAGGTTGTGAGTGTGTGTGTTAATGAGACAATATGGTAAGTTTGATTCCCTTGCTTCCATTCAGGGTTAAACCAGAAAGGCCAAGTCCTACTAACCTCACTGACTGATTTTAAAATGCAGAGTGAAGGCATATGGCTACAGTGATAGATATCTGCAAGGATGAAACAGTCTGTAGAACTCAAAGAGAATGTGAAAATGCAGAGGAGAAGAGTGTGGAATGAAGCTGCAGGAAATCTTGACTTGCTGGAGCCAAAGACATTTAGATTTTCTCTTGTGCTACTAATTTATACAAGTTATAGGTTTTCTACCATTTGTGGTAGGCTACCACAGTACTTCTGGATGAGAAATGTCTGTAGTTCGTGTAAACAATGCAACATGAAACTAGAGTTACAGGAGAAAGATACTAGCTTTCAGAGAAAATTTAACCTGAATCAAGACCAACACTACTAAAGGATGCATTTCTTCAGGAGACTAAGCCAACACCTATTTCATGATTAGTAATGTCCTTGTATGACAGCACTCCTGTTTATTTTCATGGATGTTGCAATCAATATAAGAAAGCTTTCCTGTCATATCTGAGTTTCTCTGTACTGTTGGGATCTAGCCTGAAATAAAGGACTTGCCTAAGGTGTCTGGAAGTGACTGAGTTAAGATAATTTATATCGTATTGGGCACAGAAAATGTGTTGTCTGAGTAGCACCTAGTTAAGAGGTCAGAGCTTGTCACTGTGAGATGGTAAATGGAAGCATGACCTCTTCAGCTGCCTCTCATTACATTGCTGGCATCCCCAAGCGTGTGTCTGACCTGAAACCGCTCTGAGCAGCTGCTGACCTTTCCTGGATGTTTCTTCTCTGCTAACTGCACGTCAGGTGGAGGCAGACAACTGTAAAGAGGGAAATGCTGCACCAGTTTGCAGCCCTTTCCCTCTTGTGTCGCTGCCACCCCAATCACAGCTGTGCCTGAGCTTGCTTAGCTGGACACTCCCGTGGGCACAGCAAAGGATGTGCCAGGCTGTGGTTTGCCTGCATGTGGAACACAGTCACATTAGAGAGGCACAACATGAAAAACAGTGTGGAGTCTTAGCAAGCTCAGAGAGGGAATGCATTGTCTTCTGTCTGTGGTCCTTTGAGCCTTATTAGGGCGATTTGGCTAAATTTCATCAGGATGTCTTCTAGCTCTGTTCTTTATGGCCAAAACTTTTAAATTATGTCAGCGCTCAGACCTGTGGTCAGGTTCCCAAGGTGGCTGAACCCTAATTGCTCACAGAAATGAGGAAGCAGTCTTTAAAACCACAGCACAGTAGGTGATAAGGCCTCCAAAAACCTGCTGTATAAGCATCCAAAACAGTAGCAGCGGGATGTACAAACTTGACCCATACTTTGTGGTGAGCATTTGAAAATCTGGCTGCATATCGATCATCTCTGTTTTCTCAGAGGAAAATCCTCAGATAACAGGAAGATACATGAGATTTAGAGCTTAACTATAATGGTTGTATCATGTAATTGATTTTTAAGTAGAACTTGTGATTAAAGGTCTTTTGGATAAATAGCCTTTTTCATTAGTTGGAGTCAAGCTAGGTATAGGGTTCCCTGAAGAGACTTAAAATAATAACTCCAAACTTTCCACATCCCAAAAAAGAAAAAGGACAAGGCAGAAAACCTCTTATATTGTGTTTAGTCTTCCTCTGGATGTCTGTTTAGGGAGAAAGAATGCATGGAAGTGTAGGAGAGGAGCAGCATGCCTTCCCTGCACCAGGGCTGTGGAGAAAAGCAATTTACATCAACCCTTTGCCAAGAACGTGTCAGAGTGACAGCATGCAGCATGCTGCCAGCATCCCGAGATTGACCCAGTCTACCTCTTGCCAGCTCTGCCCTTTAGCCCACTGCCCCCCCCCACTTTGTTGTGCTTTCTGTGGGCTACAGCCCCTGAGTCCTTTCCTGTCCTCTGCCACTGTGCATCCTGCCCAGCTCTGCCTTCCCCCTGCCACTCAATGCCACCCTTCCCTTCAGGCCTGGCTAAGCCTTTTGGATTCTGCCAGCCCTCCCAATTAGCAAATGCTGCCCAGAAGCACCCACCAGCTACCTGAGCATAGCCCATGCCCTCCTTCTGCTCAGCCCCCCATCGTCACCGTTTCTCCCCTCTCCGACATCCACAGCTGCAGCCTGCCTCACGCTTAATTCTTCTGTGGGATGTGAGGCTTAAAGGATTACAGGCTGTATGAGTTCACAACCCGAGCTCCAAGATGTGAACTCTTCAAGGCTGGAACCAGGCTCACCCAGGCTCTGCAGACTCTGTGAGAGTAGGGAACTGGGGTTACAGCAAGCAGGAGGAACATGTTGCTGTATTAGACACAAAACATGTAAAATTGGAAAGAATTATTGGAATCCATAAAAATGGTGGGAAACAGTACAGTGGCTGTGTGCTATGCTCTGACATGTATTTGCTTAATTTCTTACTCCCAAGAAAAAATAAGAAACTGAAATGGACAGTGTTACTCACATTAATTCTCAAGCTTAGAAAACAATGTGACATTTCATTGTAGGCCTTTGATTCATGCCAGTTTAGGATATGATTTCAGCAAGGATTGCCTTCATTTGAATGGAAGATTTATATCACTTTAGGATGCCTTCAGAGAGTTGATGTTTTGTCAGCTACACATGTCTTGCCATTATACTTTTCTGTGCCCCTTTCTTATGACTGCGATAAATCTTCATGTCAACTCGTCAAGGAACTTAAAAATTATATTCGTTGTTTTTCATCTGAGGAAACAAACCAGTAGTAGTTGCTATAACACATTTCACAGCTAAGCAAAGACACAAAATGACAGGGATTACATGATGCATGTACTTGGAGCTTGTATCTTCTTTTATGAGCTCCCCCTGCCACCACCCCCCTGCCCCCCCTTCCATTCTTCTGTCATTTCAGTGTTTTATTTCTTCTTGCAAGATTTGACTCTTGGCATCCTGATAAACTACAAAGTCAGGAATGCTTGAAACAAAAATGGGAAAGGCACATGTCTTTTTGACACTAGAACAAAATTAGAAAGAAAATCAAAATGTCTTTGGCTCCAGCAAGTAAAGATTTTCTGCAGCTTCATTCCACACTCTTCCCTACATTTCTGCATTCTTTTCAAGTTCCTGACTTGGTTCTGATGCTGCTGCTGCTTGGTAACAGGTTGGGGTGCAATGGCCAACTACCACTCCAGATTTTGGTTCCAGCTCCAGCATCTTACACTTCTCAGGTGACAAAATGTCCTGGTCCTTGGCATCTCCAAGGTTCTTTCTGTGGGGACTATATGTAATGGGTTGTCTGGTAGAGGACATAGCCATATCAGTGAGGACATTTTAGTTTGTTAGAAAGCAACTTATGTCTTTGAATAAATGCTTTCAAATGAAGTCCTGAAAACTTCCTGCACATGTGTGATTTTCCTGATAGAGAAGATTTTAAATAAGGATGGCCCTGTTTACCAAACTTGAACACACAGTTTGGTGCCTTTCCCTTCAGAAATCAGGGTACTGCCATGGGACATGGGACAGTCTGTTCTCAGTACTGGTAATTCCTTGCTTGTGACCAGTTGAGCAGTGGCAACCAGTACAGCTCTTTCTTGTGGTACACTGGTATCTTGTGGGGGACATTCAGGCTTCAGCTGGGCTGGGCCCCACAGGCACAGTCACAAAGTTAAGTCCTGGCTAGTGAAGTCATCTGTGCAGATGATGCAAGTGGCCAGCAGCTGAATATGGGACAGCAGGAGCCTGGACAGCAGCCTCTCCTCGGGCCACTGTCATGGACACCTGGAGATAAGAACTGATGGATTCTTCTCTCTTGTGGCTTACTTATTTTAGGGATTTTTTTATCAATGCATTTATAAATTTCTTCTGAAAGCCAAGACTTGAGATGGACTGCTTGGGCAGAGGCAAAAGAGCCTGTAATACACAGTTTACACAAACTATGAATCCAATAAAAGTCTCTGTATGTCAGTAAGAACAGAACACTACAAAAATATTTAATCAGCCAAACCAAGTACATACAAGAATGCTATCACAGAAGCAAAGTCATTGATCTGGCTAGTCAATTGTCAGGAAAAAAACCAAATCAGTTTTCATCTCTATTTGTGACTCTCTGACAAGCAGAAGCCCCCTCAGCACAGGGTGACTATTCCATGCTTTCCACAAAATATAATCCTACCTCAGGAGCTTAGCTGCTGCAGTGACCTTCTTTTGTCTGCTTGCTTTGTAGTAAATTCTGTCTGATGTGAGTAAAGAAGATTGGAAGAAGGTTATTTAAAATATCAGTATTAAATAGTCTGTAGCACAACAAAACACAAGAAAGGAAGGCATCCATTCGTTATGTTTTCAGGGAGAATGACACCACCACCTACAACATCTTGTAGGGAGCTCATAAACAACATACGTCGTAGGATTAACCTGACAGGGCCCCTTCGCTCCAGTTTCTATTATTAACTTTACACCTAGTGCAAGTCTCCTCAAATGAACTATATGAGGTATAACAATTTATCTAATACAGACTATACCTCAGCTGTAAATTTATTAGCAGCATAGTAAAGGCCTGGGTTTTATAAGCCCTTCTCAGAGTTGTGCTGAGTACCTGATCCCTAAGGTTTTTACAGTGTGAGTAGAGAGCAATTTTTATCATTGTCCAGGTTTTATGATCTAGGTGATGAACTTGTGCCTCCCTCTCCTCATGTTTAGCTCCACACTTAAAAATTCCCCCGACGTTTCTGTCCCCATCCTCAGCTCCTAATTTCCACTGAACGGCTGGGATGGCGCCTACTCCCTACAAAATGTTATCACAATAAACAAAAGTGCAACTGCTCCCCTTTGCACTTCACAGATCCAGCTCCCTCCTTGGTCTTCTCAAGTTTGATACAAAACTGTTCATTATGGCTGAGCAAAAGACTGCAGCCCTGATGATAACGTGATCTGAGCAAAATGACTCTTTTTTTCCTATAATGTAATGAATTTTTTTTTCCGATGAAGGTATTTTCAGAATGTTGTGAAGATTGGCTCCTTCTTTCCCTAATGTTCTCATTCATTTATTATTTCCTGTATTTTACCTTCCTGCTGCTAAGACCAAAAGACCAAGAAATTATGAAGTATTTCTACTGTTGAAGCATGTAAGATACAGAAAAGAAATGCTGACCTTTAACCCTGTTTCTTTCTTTTTCTGCATGTCAGAATATCAAATTATTTTAATATTATAAATATTTCATGGCAACATTAAGCCTTTGAGAACAGAGAACATATATGTTGGAGGATTGTTGCTTTAAAGTTAAAGTAATCTTAAAGTGTAGCCTGGGTTTAGGTTGCACACAGCTGTATTTGTGCAGGCAGCAGAGCAAGAATCAGCCTCATGCTCCAAGAGCCACAGAGTGCTCTTGGTTCTGCCCTGCTGCAGGCTACAGCTTCTCTCCTCTCTGCTTGAGCTCACAGCCCACTGATGAGTGCAGCAGGGGTGCACACACGTGGTTATGCTGGTTTGCTCTGTGCCCAAGGGTCCAGTCTCTGGCTCCATAAGCCCACATGAGTCTCCAGACAGGTACAATTCAAGGAACAGTGAAGTTCACCTGAGTACATCCTGCAGTCTGCACCCTTGGGCCTGGGAATAGAGGCCTACACAGACACAGAAAGCAGAGACATTGCACACAACCTGAGCAAAACAAAGACTAACTTCCATCAGGTTTGCTCATTACCTGCTGTCATAAAAGGGATTGTGGCAAGCCCTGCACTCTGCAGTTTGTCCTGCATCCTGAGAAGAAAGGAATGGTCAGGTGTTGTTTCATAAGCTCCTTGATTTATATATATTATTTTTTTTTTTTCTTTTAAGCCAGAGAGGACTGTTCTGTACCTTGCATGTGATGCATATGCACAATGTACCCAATCCAGGAAGACTCATACTAGTTTCAATATTAAGCTAGCAGGTGTGGCAGACTCCTGGGGAGAGGTACCTGGGTGTCAGATGAGAGTAGACTTTGTTGTACTGTGAAATGTCTGAACAGACATCTTCTCTCATCATTAAAGACTAAAATTTTAGCCTTCACCTCAGTGGTGTAGTTTAATTTTCCAGTTTCTTTTTCACTCTTTTAAGCATTGCAATAGCCATGACCAGTGTAGTGGTTCCACAGTACCAAGCAATACCAAAGAATTAGGTGTGGTACCACTCAGTGGTGACAGTAAGTCTTCAAGTCTAACCTCTACATTTTGGCCCAACACTGGTAGCATTTGACCTTTATGAGATTATTTTAGTCTTTTCCTTTGACAAATTGAAGATACTATGATACTGTAGCACCATTCTTGAATCTTGACAGATAGAAATTCTATGCTTTTCTCCTTTTTTTCTGAATAATGTATTAGAAAAAAAGTGTTAAATAATGAAACAAGTTTTTAAAAAGAGGATCTGTTCTTGGAACAGGCAGTGGTCCAAAGTGGACATAACAGATAAAAGATTGGGATTTTGGTGCCAATTCCATCTAGAAGGCAGCAGTATTCCCTTCAGCATATGAAGCCTGCAAATGCTTCGCAGCTTCTAAGGTAGAAAAGGCCTTTTGACAAACCTGGAAGCCATTATTTATTATTCTAATGCTTTATCTCTAAATCTGAGCCTCACTCATATTGTGGCAGTCTTTCTGCTCCTTAAGTCCCTGGACATTGAATTACAGATATTTGAAGATCTGAGGTCTAATAGCTTAGAGCTTAGATTGCAAACTCCCGTTCCCATTTCTCTTGCTAAATGGACACTTCATTAAATTCCTCTGCATTTCATTCTGCCCATCTGATGAGACAGTCACAGAAAGGTCTTACAAGGGAACTAGGAGCATAGTGCAAATGATGGTAATTTTCACCATATTTTGGTTAAGCTTTCTCTGTTTCTGTTTCACCTTGCTCATCCTAGCATTTGCCTCTGTAAAGGCTTGAATATTTGCTTTTGCAGATTTGTAGTTGTTACCCTCTGCTATTTGTAGTATGGAAATAAATAAATTCCCAATTTGTGCTGTAGTTGTAGAAGCAATCATCCTATAAAAAGTAATTCACAATTCACTGCAGTAAAATATACAAACTAATGTTTGTATATTCTGTATGAGCTGAGAGTTAGTACAGTAAAGGCATGTAATTAAAAAGTGCACATGAGATGTATTTTGAGCACTCCTTAGCAGCTGTTTCATATTATGAAACATGCACAGTGCAGTGGTTTTGTAATTGGATTTAAGTAGATTGCAGAATATCTCAATACACAGAGCAAAACCCAGTAAAATGTTATAAAAAAGAGTGCATAGTAATTCTGCCCAAGAGTTTCCAAAGAAAGAGCAGAGAGGTCACATTAAAAATATTTCCTATCTATGTGAATCTATGAAAATTCCCAGAAATAGGACACATTCCCTCAGATGGGAATGAATACAGTTTACACTGAACTCAACAAGAGGAGATAAATGTGTGTTTAGCTGTCAGCCAAATTTGAATTCTGGTATACATCAAATGTTATTAGTTTGTACTTAATGACACAGAATACCACAAACACTTGAAAAATTCTTCCAGTTGAATTCCCAGCCTAAGTTGGTTTATATTATAGCAATTTTGATATTTATTTTCTGTGAGCATCTTGTCTTTTGATTTTTACTAAGAAGCTCAATTTCCTTTTTAACATTGAAGTTCTTCTGTGATGGAGGAGGGGAGGTAGTATTTTATAATTGGAAGCTTAAATCACAGAATCCTAGAATACCAGGTTGGAAGGAGCCACAAGGATCATCTGGTCTAAAGTTCTTGGCAGAGGCACTTAAAGATTTAAAGTATATTATTTTCTCTCTTTCTTTAAGAGGGGGAGAAAAAAATCTAAGGTATTTTTGCTGCTGAAGCAGGATTTGCAATACTACCAGGGACTGCTGTTCTGTTTGTGAGCTGAGATTACTTTCAGTGAAATGGCTCAGCTCCCTGAGGTTCCTGTTATGCCTTTGCCAGATTCACAATAGTCTCACATTTTTTATTTCACTAAAAAGACAGAAAAAGGAAAGGGAAAGTTATGTATTTGACTGAAATAAAAAAAAGATAAATTTGCATTGCTGAAAAGCTTCAAATGCACTGAGGACCTGTGTGCTGAAAAGCACTGAGGATCATTAACTACTTAACCAGGAGCTGTCCATCCCAGGGCTTGGAACAACAGACATGGGGATGGACACTGAGAATCTAAAGCCCCTCATTATGAATCTGTCTGTCCTACTCTTTCTCACCTTGAGGAAAACACTGCACTTGCTGCAGTGTATTTTACTGTCTGGCAAAAAGCTTAATATAAAACTTGTCTTTCTTCACAGCTTCCTGCCACATATATTTCAGCAGTGCTTCTGGAGCCCTGTTTGAATAGCACCGTATGGTCCTGTACAGTGTCTTGGGAAATCAGACAGATAAATGCCATGTCTAGAAATTATTTTTTTTAAAATAAGATCATAATTGGTTAAATTGCTGGGTAGTTAAGGAATTCTTGCTCTTCTTGTTAGATAAACAGAATTCTATTGCAAACAATTCTTGTCTTTCTAAATCAGTTCCAGGAAACCCTATAATGTCAGTCACTATTAGCATTTGGAATAGCATTAAGAGCTTTATACGAGTTCATATTAATCTGTCTAAGTTAACCTTTGTATCCAGGCTGCCTCAGTTGCTGTATTTCAAATCTGCAGAATGTCAGTTCTTCTTGGAGGGCAAGAAGAGGTTTAATGCAGATTTAGAAGTGCTTTGATCATACTATGAAGTAATTTTGAACTTAGTTGTGACCAAACGAATTTCTCTGGAGCACTTTTATTCAGTATTATCAACTGAGTTGTTTAATCAGTGGGAGCAAACTTGTAGCCTCTCTCTTTTGCTCCAGAAGCTGCTATGAAGACCAGATGATTATTAAGATAGATATTAGTGTCAAGAATATTACATTTCATTGGGTCAGGGGATCTCATAACAGGAGAAATACCACATGTGTAGAGAAACAGAGTGGGAACGGTCCCCAGTTCCCCCTCCCATCTGCAAAGTCTTCCCAGAACATCCTGAGGCACTTGTCCAACTTGCACTCTAGCACCTCCCTTGAAGGCAGTGCCTCAGACCCTGTCCCTCAGGCAGTCTGGTCCAACATTTAATTATGCTCATAATAAGAAAATTTTCCTAATATTTAACCTAAATATTCTTTGCTGAAAATTAGGTTAATTTCTGCTCATCCTTCCCTCAGTGGACATGGGGGATAATTGATTGTCATTTTTGTAAGTGTTTGAAATACAGAAACATGCACTAGAACATGTTACCATGTTCTTTCCCTGGTGTTCTGCTTCCTGGGAAAAGCCCAGTTTTTCAAAGCTATCCTAAGACTCATGTTGTCATTTCTGTCTTGTGACCTCTCTCCAATTTGTATATGTTCTTTAAAACACATAGTTCCCCTGTGTAAACAGCTCCAGCTGAGAGCTCCTTTTCTGAGGAAAGCAACCTTCAACATCCCACATCATAAAGAGCCTCTTCTTCCTGCACTGATGAATCTGCCTTCTTGGAAGGCACATCCTCAGTGTGTATATTGGTCCCTGCAATACCCGGAGTCTCTTACACAATACTGCTGGTAAGGCATGTGATTTTGGGGTTGGGGGTCTTTTGGGTGTGTGTTTGATTTCTTTCCTCCTTTTCACTTTGCTTTATTTGATTTCATGTATTTGATTTAGAACTTTCCTAGTTTCTAAACACTATTTTGAATAATTCTGTCTCCAAAATGCTTGCTGTTTTCTCTCAAATTGGCATCAGTTGCATATTTTATAAGGACACCCTCCATTCCTTTAGGTGCATCATCAAGGAAAGTTTTGGAAGGCACAGAATTTGGCCCCCAAAAACTTTACTTGAAACAACTTCAAAGATTGTCACTGAACTATTGATACTAAACATCCTATTGTATACAATAAAAAGAATAATTCACCATCAGTATTGTTGGTTGCATATCAAGCAGGTTGAACATGGTTTTGTGGGAATAGGAAAAAAATAGGAGTCAGAGAGATTTTCTTTTGTTGGTTCGTTTGTCCCCAACTTTTAATACCTATGGCAGGAAGTTATTATAACCTCCCTTTTCACTGATTTCCCTGTCTGTAAAAGCATAACAAAGATACTTGTGAAGTGCATGGCTCCTCAGGGGAAGATGCTGTTACAGCACAGGTGTCAGTGGCTGTGCTCTGGCCCTGCCATCACTTGCGCAGTTGAAACAAACTGTGCTGAGCCCAGTGACCCTGCAGGATGTCCAGGGCTGGTGTCAGAACCCAGGTCTGTGCTGTTCCCTGGTCTGCTCAGAGTCCTTTGCTTTGATTTCCCCTTCTAGCTCCTGGCAGAGGAATGTGTGTTTGTGCTTGGCTGGCACTGGCACTGTGTGAAACGTGGCTGGAAGCAAATTCTAATTGCAATTCCTTGTGTGCACCTGGCACAAAGTTCAGCACTGCTCAAATGTACCAGTCACAGTGAAAAAGGGGGGTGGGACGGGATTGTGTTCACGGTTGTTGCTATGATTTTGTAATTCATATTAAAGTGGTTCTCTTCTTCCATTCTGCTTTTAAGCTTCCTGATAGTGATGCAAAATGAGTTTTTTAAAGCTTATTTGCAGAAAAAAGGTTGTGATAATACAACAGCTTGAAGCCGCAGTGAGATTTGGAATCATGGGGGGAAAGAAAACTTGTTGGGAATAAAAATGTGCTGAAATGCTTGCCTGGTGCCCCACACAGCACCAGGAACCGTGTGAGGAGGCTGAGCACAGCTCCAGCCCTGCAGCCCCACGCAGGGATTGCTGCTGTGCCAGGGACCTGGGGCTCAGCCCAGGGGGTTCCAGGCTCTGCTCCCTCACCTCTGCGCAGCCTGCCAGACCCTGCCCAGCTTTCCCTGATCTGTGGCACTGGACTGGCTCTGATGCTGAGCCTTTGAGAGGGAAAGAAGAAATGTAGATGATCCTGGAGGAATGATAAAAAAAAAATAAATTGATGTTTATGACTGGCTGCCTGCTTGCTATTCAAACATGCAGGGAGACATTTGATAAATATTTAAGCAGCACCAATTTATCTAGTGCTGTACATGTTTAACAAGATGAATACTAAAGAGGATAAATAGATTAAGATTTCCAAAATGATTGTGCCAAATGTGTCTTTTTTTACCTTGGGCCTCTGTGTAGCAAGAATGTTTCCACCAGTGTAACTCTCTCTTAATATATTAATAAACCATATGCTTTGAAACACATATCCTGCTCCAAGCATATCCTGCTCCAAGGTAGCAATGCTGAACTAAGCAGTATTTTGTGCCACTGCAATGCTTCCATGGTGTATCAACAAAACATTCTCAGGTCAGACCAGGCTGGGAATTCTGTGCCTCTGCCCTGGCTGTCACCTTGAACATCTTTATTCACAATTGAAGGGCTTTGCTTTGAAATGAAGATGTTTTAATGTTTAATATTTCCCTTGCACACATGCACACTTGTCTCAGCAAACTCACATGTAAATACATATTTACATATGTGACCTCTTTTCATTTTTCTCTGGCCACATATGGTGAGAAGTCTGAGTGTGGAAGATTAGCCTGAGTACTTTGTGTGACACATAAAGCCTCTGTGAATCTCTCTTGATTAGTTCCCCTATCCTGACCCTAATACAGAGGTAAAAATATTTAATGGCCTGTACTAAATTAAGTAACACAAGACTGTGACTCAAGTATGCATGACTAAATCTAGTTTAGTGATTCTTATGCTTGAAGTGTGTCATCCAGCTACCCCCAGAAGAGAATGGCTTAGGTAAATACACTATGGGATCAGCTTGCAAAGGCAGAATCACATCTGAATACTTGTTTATATTAGTCAAAACCATGCTAGAGCCCTCTGGCAGGGCTGGGCTTTTGTTTCAGATAGTAGAATACCCATTAGAAATGAAATTACAGCACTGACATTGAGAGTTGTTCCCTTTTGTTGTGTTTTGATGGAGAAAAAGTCTGCCTTCAGCATGGCACCATGCAGCTATCATGGCCACTGACATCACAGCAGAAGATTCCAAATATATTTTAGCCCCTTTTTTATGTTTTTATTTGCTGCCCCCACCACACCAGAGAGGCTCAGCTGAGGTCAGAGTGTCGATAGAAACTCTCATCCTCCATGGATGTTCAATGTTGCATGGGTCAGGATGGGACAAGACTGGAGCAAGTCTTCTTGAGAGAGCAGAAAGAGCTGAACTTTTGTTTCCTCAGGCAAACATTGCAGTGAACATATTAAACCACTTAAAGAAAGGGGAGAGTTTCTACATGGTCTGGTGTATTCTCTTTTGAGCAGAACTGGAGCTGTAAAAACCTTAGAAAAGCTTTAGAAATTACACCACTATGTATGAGAAATATAGACTATATGTCCATATATAAACCAGGATTTCATATTAAATGCATTTATCCTCATTCTGTCACCCATGGAAAGTTATTTTCCCCATTAAAATTATGCATGACAAACTTGTTTATCCATTCTGAATGCACTGGACGGGAACTAATATTCCATATTCAGAGACAAACATACATCACCTTCAAGCACAAACATCACATATATTTAAGATGCTTCCTGAAAGATTTAATTCCTTTATCGATTTTTTAAACAGCATGTCAGACAGGGACAAAGCTCTGGGTTCTGTACTGTGGAAAGATCTGCCTTTGGTCTTATTACCAAGCAGTAAGGGAGAGGCTGTCGAGGCTCCCTCCCCAAGCAAGGAAGGGACACTTCACCAGTGAAGCAATAAAAAGCCTAACGGGAGGCTACCAAAGCCACAGCATTATTTTATTTTGGAGTGACTTGCCAGGGCAGCAGGAGTCCTGGTGCCTCAGGGGCCAGGGGCTGAAATAAAGACCAAAACACTGCTGCCAACTGGAGAAAGACCCAGGCTTTCAACTGAGTTCCCTCCAGTTAATCTGTGGAAATCAAAGAGAAGGTAAAGGAGATTTCTTGTCCTCTGTAATTGGAAAAATATGTAGCAGATTTATTTTCTCCAGATTTCACAAGATCTGGTTACTTTTACTTACCAAAACAAGAGGGTCTGAAGAAGAACTCCCCAGCTTGTGGCCCCTCTTGGAAACAACACAAATTTTCATGCTCCTGCCAGGCAGTTACTTGGGGGTCCCTCCACTGCCAACACCATGGCAATTACTAGAGCAGAGAGGCAGTACAAAAAATGTCAGGATACAGAAAGCACTAGTTGCTTCCTGGCTTCTGTGTTTACAATTGTTTTCCCCCAAATACAATCACTGTGGTCTATTGCAAGGAGCCATTTAGGGATGTGGAAGCAGAGGAAGAGCTCAGGGCAAATTTGTGCTGCTTTTCAGTGAAGTTTCAGAAGCATACAAACACTGGCAGTGCTCAGCCTCTTGCTGAGAGTATCTTTTTTCCCTAGTCCTGGGGTGAATTGCAGGATGAGATACAGCCTTTAGAAAAACATTAATTAGTATTTCAATCCATAGCATCTAGCTTGAGCCAGCTGTTCTTTTAGATTCATCTACAGCAGCATATGCCCATTTCTGAGATTTTATAAATAAATCAGGCTGTGCCTGTACTTGATTTCAATTGCACACAGAGAGGACACACATTTTATGTGAATTTTCCCTCCAGCAACCAAAAAGTTCAGTATTTGAACATCCTGCAATGGATGCCCTCATCCACAGAGTTGCAAAAAAACCCGCGTTGTGATGAGTGAGGGCAGGAGAGGTGAAGGAATCACCAAAATACCATTCCCAAATTGTCACACTGCCTTTGTAATGGCTGCTGGGAGCTGTACATGTTCGTGCAGAGATTTATTTTGAGCATTATTGTCAGGCTCTTCCTGGCACATTCTCCTCTGTTTCATAAGTAACAGGTCAGAGCTACTAAGTGATTGTGCATTATTTACACATCAGTGCTATGCAATTTCCATCATCCACCCACAGAAACCATCCAAATTCAACAGCACACTTACCTATTCATTATGCATAACTTCCCAAGTCTCACATACACACTTCAGGCCATGTTTTCCTGCATAGTTTTTTCCCCTATTTACTAATTTACACCTCCTTTGCCCTACAAATATATGTAATTCATGCTGAATATTTTATGCAAAATGTAATACTAATGGGATTTGAGTCTTGCTGATAAGGATTCAGGTTCCCTGACTGGTATTCATACAAAACTTAGTCTCTAGGTTTCAGAATAGATGTGATCCACAGTGCAAAGCTGCTTAAAGACACAGAAATAACAATGCTCAAAAGGGAAAAAAAAAAAAAAAAAAGAGAGAGAGAGAGAGAGAGAGAGAGAGAGAGAGAATAAGTGTCACTCATGCAATCCCTCAAGATTTCTTCCTGAGAAGGAAGAACTACTTCCCCAAGAAAATGTCAATGCTGAAACCTCTCCCATTACCTGTTTGGAGGAAAGATCCTCAAGCTGACAGCTGGTTCATGCTGCAATAGTCTTGTTTTTCAATGTTCATCATGTTCACCACTGGGGCAATCAGCTTAAAGGCAGAGGATGATACCCTCCCTCCTCTGTTTTGGAGTAACAGGCACTCTGAAGTCTTAAAAAAACCCCAAACCAACCAACTATTTATTTATATTTCCAGTTGCAGAGAAAGGGAGATATTTTAGTTCACCTGTAGCCTTCTCTCAGTATTTTCTGTGTGCACCCAGTTATGCCATGACAAAAAAAATGATAATAGCTATTTGGTGTTTCATCCTCTATGGCCACTTCTTTCTCACTACCTGCATTTTGGTTGATTGAGTAAATTTGGGTTTTATGTGCATTCCTGAGTGCTATTTCCACTCAATGTCATAGCCCATATCATACCATGCCCTCACCACTCAGCATCCCTCTACTACCCCTAAAGGGTGAATATTTCCTCCCTTATGGCATTCATTGATCTGGGAGATTCATCACTGAACAATGATTCATTGATTATTGTCCTTTATGCTCTCAAAATCAAACCAACCATTTCTATTTACACAATTATGTTCTATGGGTTTTTTTTTTTCATACAATGGCACCTGAACTCCAAGCCTTCTAGTGCTAATAGCCAAAGCAAAAGTATGGACCTTTAAAAATGAATGAAGCAGGGGCTACCCTTTATTTACCAGCACACGTCATAAAGAAGATCCACGGGAAGAAGGGATCTCTGACATCCAAAAACTGCAAGCCAAATGTTCCACCTGCACCTTTTTCAACCACCCAAGAGAGCCAAGCTACTGCTGCCTTCACTTGTGCAGTTCTATAGTCCCTGTTCCGTGAAGGAATTCAAGGCTCTAATTCAGACACTTGTGGCCGTGCAGAGTTACTCTGAAATCACCTGCATAGGAACTGTAACTTGAAACAGACAAGTTACCTGCCAGAAAATTATATATACTAGATGCAAAAACTCAGTTTTTTTTCAGAACAGAATACTTACATAAACATTGGGAATTGACTGGGCTTCTTGACAAAATAATATACAAGAAGTCTAATTTGTTTTCTGAGTAACTTGCCTTATTTTATTTATTTCGTTTTAATAGAGACATCAGAGGAAATAGCGATCCTACTACAAGTATTTTTCAGATATTCATCAAAAGAATTTCTGGTGACAATGGTGTTTTTTATTTCTGAGTTAGACATCAAACAACTACTGGACAGAGCAGCACATAAACCTGGAAAATTTCTCACTGGAGTCTTTTACAGATATCAAATTCCAGCTCAGTCTCTCAATTGTTGACAATCCATGGGGATTATATGAACTACTACTCTTGCTTGTGTGTGTGCAAGTGTCTTCCCTGATCATGAGAGCTATCAAGAATATTTCAGTCTGGGAAACAGACAGAGGCAAGTCCAGCAGGATGGGCCCAGAGGAGCCTCCCCTGGCAGAGCTCCAGAAGCTCCACTCAAACACTGCAGCAGCTTGTACAGCACTGACTGAGGCTCCCTTCTAAGCCCAGCTTTCCCACATATGGTGGCCATAAAGGGCACAAACAACTTGCATTAATTGTGCAAGAGATAAATAAGCAGTAAAAAAATAGGAAGATCAAAGATGGAGACCTGATTAGTATCAGTGCCAGATGTTCTGGAAAAAGTGGTCCTGACTGGAAATGAGAAATTGTTGACAACCCAGTCTGTACACTCATCCACAGCTGCATTTATCTCCATCTCTTCACTCCTGCCAGTGAAACAGGGTATTCTTTGGAAAAGCAGCTGCTGTTTGGTGTGCTGGGGCGCTGTCCTTGGCTCTGATGGCCGCACTCTTGCATGTGGGTTCTTCTGTTAACTCACAGTGAGAACCACCAGGTTAAATAAGACACTGTTAGGTTAAATGAGATTATTCAGGTGTTAGAAGGGCCTTGTAGCAGGAAATAAACAAACTGAGAGGAGGGGCTGGACGTTAAAAAAGGGGTCACACTTCAGGGAGGAGAATGTGTGTGAAGCCCCACAGGAAGCACTGGCAGTCCTACTCAAACCAGGATTTACCACATTGAAACCATGCCCAGCAAGGGAAGAGGACTGCTGGAGTGAAGTGGATGTGTGTCCCAGTTTTGGCCAGGGCAGGGTTAATTTTTTACAGCAGCCAATTTGGAACCATCTCACAGCACTGAAATGTTCTGGAGTAAGGGACTCACTCTCTCCTTCAGGGCAGGGGAAAATGCTGTGGTGGGAAAGAGCTGCTTGATACTTTGTCGTGTTTTTTTCTGTGTAAATAGTGTCTTTGTCTTATAACTTTTCTTATTAATACTGTTGCTGTTACTTTTGTGTTTTTATCTCATTGTCCTTTCCAGTAAATTGTTCTAATCTCTGCCTTCTGTCCCACGGGATGAGGGGGAAGGGGAGAACCATCTGGCTGGGGAGGCTCTTGGTGGAGGGGGAGGTCACTCACTCAGCGAATGCTGCTCCTAACCCACGGTGTTGTGTTTTCAGGAGTGGCACCAATTCCAAGAGGAAAGCTTTGAATCTTCCTAGTGCAAGGCTCAGCCAGAAAGCTTATTTGGGCATTGCTTAGGTAGGTGCAGGTTCGAGCACAAGAGAAGAAAGGACTCAGAGGGGGCCAGTGGGGACTGCTTTGGGTACAGCTGCAAAAGCACACGCAGCAGGACCCTAAAAGAAAGTCTGTAAAGACAGGGCTCTGGGTGCTGGCTGTAAGGCTGAGGAGATGTTAGAATGGACACTGTCCTGCTTGGTCTTTTTCAGGCTCTGCTAAACAATGTCAGAGTCTTTGCCAACAAGCAGCATCCATGAGCAGTTTCCTCCTGCAGTTAAAACAGCCTGAAACACCTGATCTTTCACTGTACAGCAATCCAGAGTGAAACCTATGAAGATGTAAAGAAATTCCCTGAGTTACAAATTCAATCAGCACAATGATCTGTTTTGCTTTAGGGCTTGTCCTGGCATTACCATGAACAAGAAAATGAAGATGAGCATTATATTTCTTTCTGACTCTTGTAAGAAAGCCTCCTAATAAATCTATCTGAAATTAAGGGAATGGTTAGTGCTTGCATTAAGGAATATCTGAATAACAGCTTTTGTTTCAAGCAGTGCTATTACATCTTCAACCAGTTTTTTAAGCTAGAGGTGTATTGTGTTTGGATTTTGAGACAGAAATGTTTGATTTGCATTTTGTGATTTTCTTGAAAACAAATAAATTTGGACTACAACTTACTCAAAGAACTGCCTTCTTTAGCACAAGAGAATTGCTCTGCTGTTATGTATTCATGCTCCCATTCAACTTCTGCAGGTGAGTACTTCTAGAAGCAAATGGAACTCACCCAAGTCAAGTTTTCAGCTCATCAGTTGCTGTGCTCAAGTGTTCACACACTGTGGTCATTCCCACCAGCAGCTCCCCTGAAACTGCAGCACAGTGCTTGGCCTGGACTCAGTGCAGTTGTAGTCTCCAGGTAACAAATGCTCCTGCTGGAGAGGGAAATGCCTTCAGAGCACATCCTCGAGGTATGACCAGTGGTGAATTTCACTCATTTTAAAGAGCCATTTCTAGGCTGGGGCTGGGCACAGACATATACACTGGTGTGTTTTGGAGAACGTTGCTCAAATGAAATTAAAATAGAGGAAAAGATGCTTCTTCAGGAGTTAGCAAACCTGAATTTTACTGTTTGCTTTGTACTACAGCCTATGACCCTTGCCAGATGAGCAGAAGAGCTGCAGCAGAGCATGGCTGCCAGTCAGAACTCCACTGGTAGGTATGATTAGAGTGTACTTTACCTCACCAAAGTGATACAATCATTTTAATATTCCCATACTAAATTTGGTCCAGTGGTACATCAGATCTGGAGCAGACCTGCCTTCTCACTTCTAATTGAATCATTCAAAGACATGGGGGAATCATAAGGTCAGGACAGAGGAAGATCATTCTTTAGACTTAGATTTCTGATTTCTCATATATTAAAGAAGGGAAGAAAAAGGTGTTCTCTGTGTTATCAGATTGTTTTTTTGCTCTAGAGAGCTGTATGTGACTGTAAACTCAACAACTTGTGACAACAGTTCAGTCAAAGTGAATTGTTCTGCAGCCATATGTCAGCTAACCCTGCTCGCAGTCGGGTCTGCTCTAATTGCTGCCTCAAGAGAAAGCTGTGCACTGCCAAGGCAGCTCAGTAACCTGCCAATTACAGACATGGGAATTAGGAGTTGTGCACTTCTTACCGTGATTGCTCTCAATAAGCCCATATAATTACATGATAATATGATGCAAAATTTCTTCTGTGGCTTCTCTGCACTAAAGGAGCATTTCTCCCTGGGAGAAAATGTTTAGGTAGGGAGGCAAGTGTCATTTTTGCTCTGCAGTCTCACAACACTTGTGCTTGCTGTATTTCCTAAGGCTGGAACTCCTGGGGTCATCTGATTGTGCAACAATCTGCAATTTGTGTATTTATTTTACAGAAAAAGTCTCCACTTCTTAGGGTTGCAGACAAAAGCCTCCAAGTAATTACCACTAATAAAAAATATGTCCTGGAGGGCCAAGAAAGGAATGTGTCATTCAAAGCTATTTGTTTTTCAAACCTCATGGTGTGTATCAATCATGGTGCTTCAGACAGGGGTGAACCTGCCCTGAATTTTATCCACAGAGAATGGATAATCCTGAAACCTGGTCTTGAACTCGCCTTCAACATCCTCTTGGTGAAGCCCAACACAATGAGAAAATCCAAAGAAAATAAAAGGGTTTCTTTGCTTCAGACAAGTGCTGTTCTTCAGGAGGGACCAGCACTGTAGGTCCTTCTGGCCTCGATCCTTACTCTGAGTTAGATTTTGGGTCAGTGAGGTAGATGCCCTCTTCTTCATTTCATGGATTTCTTAAGCAGAAATAGTCTTCTATGTCCCACTGTGAGAGAACGTGCTGCTGTGAGGCTTAATTGAGATTTGTTGGGTTTGAGATTATTGGCTGAAATGTGGAAGCATGATATTACATTTGCACAGGGATTTATTGAACATTTCAAAAAGCAGAAAGAACTGTGGCTCAGGTGAAAGCTATTACAGAATTTGGGGTGTACATTTTCATAAGTGTATCACTCTCAAGCAGACAGAAACTTTTAAGTAGTGCCAGCTGTTTGCTAGGGGAGTGTCCCAGGATGATCTATAGCGTAATTTCCTAAATAATTACTTCAAATTAAAGGTATCTTTAAATGTTACTGCATTGAAGGGCAAGCTATAGTAGTGCTTTCAACTTACAACCTAGAAATTACTGATTTAATTTGTTTTAACTAGGAAAAGTCAGCTACAATTGAATAGCTGTCCCACATACTTTTGAAGATTTTTGTAAATTGCAATGCACTGGAAATTGCTACCATTTGCCTGATGGCAATAGTGTGGGGTGGGTTGTGTGGGGTTTTGTGAGGTTTTGGGTTTGTTTTGGCTTTTGCTGTTTGTGGGTTCTGGTTTGTGAGTTTTTGCTTGCTTGTTTGTTTTCATTTTCTTGTTTGTTTTTGTGGACTTTGTTTCTTGGTTGTTGGGGATTTTAAACAAGTATTTGACTAATTTTTAAGATTAGATTTTATAGATAAGATCGGGGTCTTTACACTAAATTAGCACTGTATAAAAATACATTGATTGCACAGAAAATCTGTCAGGGAGAAAAATGTCTCTGATTCTTTGTGGTCTGCTGGTATTGCTCTGATAATACAGGCTCAAGGACTTAACTTCATGCCTGAGATATTTTATTTCAGTTCTCATCCAAAAATACAACATCCAAATCTTTGACACCTCACTGGAAGTGTAAATGTAAAGATTATTGAAGTGCAAAGGAAATTGGGCAACGCTTGCAGCTTTCATCTCCCCTTCACAGCATTACATCGAGGATTTCATGTCAAGATAGTGACATTGTAAGTGGAGCTGATATTGCATCTTAATTGCCTGCTTCGGGTCTTGAAAGAAAGTGACGTTTGATTATCTGTAATAAGGTGTCAGGGTCCCAAAGCCAAATCATTAATCCATATTTATGGCTATCACACCTTAATAATGAGAGGTGCCAATTTCAACAGGATATGCAAGAGATCAGTTTCATAAAAGTAATCAGGTGCTTAAATAAAATTAATTAACATCTAAATCTTTTTAAAGTCTAGCCCAGACTTGGAGCAATTTGGCCATGCAGCTACATGAGAAACATCCAAACTTTATGCTGACAGAGACAACTTAATGATAGATTTGCTTTATCAGCAAGGTACTTCAATAGGAGCATAACATGGAAAAGAAGAATCACCCTGTTGGTTTTGTTCCACCAGGAGGTTTTGTGAAGCCTTGACAGGAGGATGGCCTCCAGTTTTGGGACCAAATGCAGACAAATTAGGGAGAATCTAGAGGAAAAAACCCTAAGCTACTTTAGTCTAGGGAAAGGGGTGATCAAGAAGAGGTATGATAACTGCCTTCCATTAAAATTATAGCTAGAAAGAAAGTGATTTGTTGCCCACTCTACCTGCTAGGGTAAAGAGAAAGGAAATTAATGTATCACAGGCTTCCTCTGCTTCTGCTCTTAGCAGGTAGCACCAGAATAAAAATGGTTTATTATGCTGCTCCACTACCCTGCCAGCAAGTAAGGATCTTTGCTGTAGAAAAGAACAAATGTCTTGCCAAAAAAGCAAATTATAGTTCACTGCAATGAAAAAGCAGCAGGGACTGGTGAAACTTTCAGCTGGGTGTGATAGAAAGGCTCCTGCCCAGGAGATGTGTTCTCTGCACTCAAGCAAAAAATGGATAGCCAAGAGTCACACAGGAAGGGATCCTGGCTGACCAGCTGGGGTCCTTAGAAAGAGCAGGAGAGAAAATAATGGTGATGCTGCTCTAGACTTGTGAATCCTAAGCCTTCTGCTCTAGGATCAGGTGAAACCAAAAGCTTCCTGGAGGGAAGCACACAGGTGATGTTTCCGAGATGGCTTTGTCACTCTCAGCCATGGGATGGCATTGCATGAGCTGTTGAGGAAGATGGGAATCTTCTTTGGCTGTCAGCTTTCCAGGATGGGGAGGCTTTAAGTCAGATTTGGGAGGAAAAGATTAACAGGAACCCATTGGTAAGCAATAACAGTTCAATCTCAACTAAGGCCTAAGGACCAGAAAAAATCAGGTAGTTGCTGTAAATCCAAGGGAAGGACAAGTAGGGATGTGCCTCCAATGAACACTTCAGATGCTTGTGGTGTGCCTGAGCTGCACACCACTCCCTCTGCCTCAGACAGCCAAGAACAGGGACAGAGAGAGAGCCACAGCCCTTACCCTGTGTTTGAAGGTCATGGCAGCTGACTTTGACAGGACTTTCCTTTCTTGTTTCTCATCACTGGACACTCAGGATATCACAAAACGCTTCAGAATTTACCTCATTGTCTTCTCTATTCCTGCTTAAGGGCTTTTGGTAAACATCAGTTCTGAAGACAGCTTAGCACTTTTCTCCTTTTACCCCAAAGGCACATTAGTAGGGCTTTGCACATCAAGAGAGCTTATTACATTATTCATTTCACCCTTTTTTTTTTGTAGAAATACCACGCTAAGGCAAAACACAGCAGTACAAACCCACCATTTTCCCTACCAAATATACCAGCAGCAATTTCATGGGAACTCATGAGGATCTTGACACATCAGCACAGAGATATGTGAGATTTTTCACTCAGCTTAGGTCTTATCCTTGGCACCAAAACAGAAAACTCTGAAAAGTGGCTGACAAAGTTGTTAGCAGATTTCTTGTGATTTAAAAGAGCAATCCTTGGAAAAGGGAAAAAGGAAATGATAGATCAAACCACTGCAGTATTCCACAGTTTTTTCCAGGCACATAATCAGATTTGGGTTTTGTTCTTTTTAACGTTTGAAGAGCAACATGATGATGAATGAAAGCCAGCATAAATTTGTCAGATAATTTCAAACCAGTGCTTTTCCCTTCAACAACGCAGAACACCATAAGCTGAGAAGCAGATAATCACAGATGGAGACTTTTATGAGGTTTTTGATACTATTTCTTGTGATATTCTCAAACTAGGGAAATATAGTAGAGATTAAAATTGCTTGGAGCAGTTGATAAAGCTTTTTGGGAAACCCTGCGTGGGGAACATTTATCACTATTTCGTCATCATACAGCAGTAAGATTCTGCAGGGTCACTTCATGCTCCATTGCCACTCAGGGTTTTTAATCAGTAATATTGGGCAGGTGCCAGAGAAAGGTGAAGCGCAGGCTGTGGATACACTACACAACGGGAGTTTAAAACAAACTTGACTAACCACAGAAACAGATGGTTAAAAAATTGAACCGAAGCAGTTCTAATACAGGATTTTACATTTTGGCAACAGTATACTACAGCACAAGCACAGGCTTGGGGATAATCAGGCAGTTCTATTGAAGTATGTAGTTCCTGCAGTACATTCATACTCTCCTGGGTCAGAAGAGATATCCTGTTTTTAAGAGGTAAATCCCATACCAGGATATGGCAGCTAAAAGCTGGCTGATGCAATCCTCAGGTTCAGCTCTGCTGGGATGGAAGGTACCAGCTGGAGTTCTGTCTCAGAATGAGCATGGGACACACTCTGCTCAAAGAGAAGCTGAACTCATTGTGGGGGTTTTGCAGGAGCCTGAAGGGAAACACAAAGCAGTCTCAGCTGCCAAGGATGTAAGAAGAGAGGGAGAGGCAAAATCTATTTTCCATGCCACGGGTAGGAGGGTTAAATTTCAGTAAGGAAGACTTAAAACAGACAGTAGGAAGGTAATAGCATTTGCAGTGCACATATTTACTGTCCCAGAAGATTGTGAAATCTGTCATTTGAGACTGAGAAAGATGTTAGTATCAGGATTAGACACTGCATTGGACAGGACCTGAGCTAGAATCAGTAGCTCTACCCTGCTTCTGCTTGATTAACAAGATTAAAAGCAAATAGGTAAAACAAGTGAGTGCAGCAGTGAGCACTGGAACAAAGCAAGCAGACACCAGCTGAACAGGGCAGAGGACAAACCTCAGCTCTGGCACCAAGCTGCTCTCATGGCAGGGAACCCAGCCATGAGTGCTGGGCTATGTGACAGGAACCAACACATGGCAACAATGGGGGAACAGCAGCAGCATAGAACCAGAAGGACCCAAATTTTGACATTGGCTTTCCAGAACACTCCAGCTGCTCTAGCCTAGTGCACTGGACTGTGTTCCCTGATCCTTTACAAGCTGTGACTGCTGTGTATGCATGGCCTCCCAGGGCAAGTAGCTGTGAAAGGCCCACTCTAAGGCTGGAGCTGGTGTAGGATGAGTCCAATGCTCCTTTACCTTCTGTAAGGCACTGGCTGGAGCTCACATGTTCTCACCCCCGTCTCTCACAGTGAATGCCTGATTGCTGTGTGCCCACACAGAAATCCACCCAATTTTACACGGGAGAAGTGGAACAGAGCCCTTCTGCCTTCTTCCTGTGGCAGTCAAATCACACCATCACCAGCACAGCTCCACCCTTCAGCCCTCCCCTGAGCACTGGCTTTGAGATGCAGGGTTCTCTCCAGAAGCAAGTGCACCATTTACTCACTACAGCAGCAGTGGGTCAGGTGGGAAACTTCCATGCCAGGCCACAAAGGCACATTATTTATGGTTACAAAAGGCACTCTGACAAAGGCCTCAGATTTCTGCTCTGTTCTCTATACCCAGTCCACATCCAGGGGCGCCTGTCAGCATCCTCATCAGCCACAGCATCACCTTGGCACCCAACACCAGAGAGAAACTACACCTGGCCAAATTCCTCAGCAGTGCAAAGAATGAGAGAGAATATCTGTTCTCATAGAGTGCCCGAGGCCAGCCCCGTCTCCATTTTTCACATCTCAGTGAATCAAGAACTTTGTTGGCATTTACATACTCACATTTGCTCTACAAGGGCTTCTTGTCTGGTATCAGAAAAAATGCTGTGCTGCTCAAGAGAAGACTTCCCCAAGTCCTGAGAATTCCAGCATCCAGCCAGGGGAACCAAAAGGCCTAGTAATCAGTGTTACAGGTGAATTCAAATCAAATATGCAGGAAAATTTTGGTCTGACAGTCAGTGCTGCCACCAGGATTGTCCTTGGTAGCATCAACTTACATACCTCCCTGTGCTGATTTATTGTATCAATCCTAAGAATATGCTGTCTCATGCTGGATTTTCAGTTTCATGTCACACTTCTCAGTATATCAAATGCATCACTTCCCAAGAACCCACAATTCCACTTATTTTAAACTCAGCATCAAGGAAGTGATTCCTGAGCTACCTTGATACTTAATGTATTTTCAGGGACAGCAGACAGGAAGCCTACAAGATGGAGAAACTTTTTACAAGACCATGTGGCGACAGGACAAGGGGGGGGATGGCTTCAAACTGGGAGTAGGTTTAGATTAGACATTAGGAAGAAATTCTTTACTGTGAGAGTGGTGAGGCCCTGGCACAGGCTGCCCAGAGAAGCTGTGGCTGCCCCATCCCTCAAGTGTCCAAGGCCAGGCTGGATGGGGCTCTGAGCAACCTGCTCTAGTGAAAGGTGTCCCTGCCCATGGCAGTGGGGTTGGAATTAGATGCTATTTAAGGTCCCTTCCAACCTAAACCATTCAATGTCTCTGTGATCTAAGCACCTGCCAGGACTGGGCATCACAGGAACACACTCCTGATATTGAAAACAGTCAACAAAGTTATTATTGCTCTTGTCCAACAAACTGTGCATGGATGAGAAGAACAACCAACAAAAAACCTGAGACTTCCTTGAATACCAAAAATTGCTCTACTAAAAATATACTGCCTTGTAACTTAGCTCTCATATACCACCAATCCAAGATTAGTAATTTCTGATATAAAAAAGTGGAAGCAGTAAACACAACTTATAATGCATGCAACATGTTTGCCTATGAGATACAGGATTTATCTAGCAAAGTTTAAATAAAACTGCACAAGTCAGCCTAAAAAAAACCTAGAATCCAAGGGAGTGCTTCTGCAGCCCACGTCTTCATACTCAAAAATTGACTCCTCTCTCTCCCTCTCCCCACAATGCTCAATACTTCCTTGCAGTTCATCTGTCAGACAGAACTGCCTCCAACTGAGAGTGAACCTTAGCTCTGCTCGATAGCATCACTCTCCTAGGCAGTGGTGATGAATGGAAGCAATGACACCTTCACAGCCTAAAGCTGCAGCTGTGAGGCACAGGTGGGCAGCTCTGTTACAACAAGGGCACATTTTAAAGTCTGAGTTTATTTTATCACAAATATGGTAAGAGTTTTGGTCAAAACTAAGAAATTTTTAAAAACCTATTGCAATTTTGGATTTCTCTGTTATTATAACTGTGAGCTTACTAATAAACGTTCTTTTGTGTTACATATTTATGATCTTTCTTACAACTCTGATGGCAGTGTTTTTCTCAGTCAGGGTATACTGAAATTCTAATAAAAGCCTTCACAGTCTAAACATCTTATACAATTATATACAGAAAAATTTCCTTGAGATAAAGGTGGTCACACTGCAGCTCCCTCTGCCAGCTGCTTAGTATTTACACAGAGCTCTTTGCTCCCCTGCAGTCAGCAAAATTAAGAGTCAAAATTTGTAAGAAAGAGCACTTATTCTGAAGAAGTTTTAAAAGCAATTTTGTTAAGAGCATTCTGAAGCTATGACTCCCCAAGACTGAGTTGGTATAACTCCTAGTTTAGCCATAGTGGAGGAGCCCAGTTTATAAGACAAAATGTTGAAGTGTTTCAGGAGCTTCACAGTCTGATTACATTTGTGCTATAGTTAAGTTGCATCCATCCTTGCTCACCAGCACCGAGAAGATTCACATCTGCAGCCCAAAGGCTGAGCTGGCACAGCAGCCACAACTGGGCAAATACTGGCTTTAACAAGAGTGACTTCATCAACTATGCTGAGTCACAGAAATACTCTGGAACGAATTATTAGACCAATTATTAGAAAATTTTGCACCACAAAGAATTAAGACAAAGTTGAAAAGTTTCAACAAACTCACTTTAAATTAAATTAACAGCATGCTTATGATTGTAAAACTACTATGCTTGAGGGAAAATTCTGCTTGGTTGATGAGTATCTGAAAGGCTTCAAAAGATTAATTAAATAATCCTGTCAAAACCAGTTGTTTCTTAATGCTCCCATAATGAATAATACTGATTATGAATATACACTGTATTCAATGTGTGCTTTTGGAATTAATTTGGCAACTGTGACTTTAGCTGAAATATCACTGCTTGCCTAGATTTTATTTTTGGAGGGATTTATCTGTTGAAGAACTAATTTATTCACTACTTAACCTCTGGCGCTCTTATATGTATCACTGTTAAGACAGGAACTTTCCAAGAAAACCCAAATGAACAGCTGTATATATGGATGAGAAATCTGGTGTTGCTGTTTTCTCTTGTTTGGTGGTTTGTTCCCTCTCAGCCACCTCTGGAGTTCTGAGAGGACCACCCAGGGTCAGAAAAGCAGCTGTGACTTTTCATTAAAGATACACTGCTAGATATCCAAGGAATCCCTAGAAATCACAAAGAGATGAGAACTATCAGAGAGCTTGCAGCAAAAGGAAGGAATGCCCCTACCAGGCTCTGGGAGCTGAGGGGAAGTGCTGTGTTTGCAATGCCCTCTGCAACAGTGCCTCGAGTACACCTTGGTGTTTGGTGATGAGGGCACTGAGGATGTGCCAGCCACACCCAAAGCCCAGCCTACTCTAGACCCGGGCACCACAGCTCAGTGCCAAAACAAAGCCCCAGCAGGATTCAGGCCAGGACTCCATCACCCTCCCACTGCCACCACTGTGTGCTCAGCAAGGGCTGCCTGTGCAGATCCTGCACTCACACCACCTCTGCTGTGTAGGTGGAAATCCAATTGTAGAACTGACCACAGAAATTACAACTCCCCTCAGACATGCAATTTTTTCATTCACATGGTGTGCCCTTAAAAACCAAATAAATAATAGGTTGGCATCAATACCTTCTTTCTACAAGTGGCAATAACCAACTGCTACAGAAATAGATCTGAAGCCATTGATAACCCAGTTCTTACGTTCATTCGTGTCCCACATTTGCAAGAATTCTACTTTATGGAAATGGGAATTTAATACAATAAATACTGTGCAAGATCACCAACTCTGAATACTGAAAAAGAAATGTTGACGCTGTGCCTTTCCTTTTTTAAACAAATATTACAAAATTGAATTTTATTGAGTTTCACACAAGATGCACTTATAAAATTGATACAGAATGTCATTCAACAGAAAAAAAAATGAAAGCAATTTCAAGCTTTCTTTAGCAACTGCTAAATAATTATAAAATAAGATACACCAAATTGACAGATAATCTTAATTTCAATGTGTGAACATCTCCAATTAGTATAAAATACATCAAAAATCAAAGATTTTCAAAATTTTCCACAGCACAAGCCCTCTTCTATTTACTTTCATCCCTGAACATAACCACAGATTTTGGCCATTACTCCCACTACTCTAATGGGAGAGGAGAGGCTGAAAGACTGCAGCAAGGAGTTCCCACCAGAGCAGACCATCCTGAACTGTACAGCAGAGTTCTCGCATTACCAAGTCTGCTCAGACACACAACTCTGTCCAACTGCCTCCATCTCCTATATTACTGTAGTCCTGCAAGCTTCAGGGATTAGCAGATCCATTAAACTTCCACATGTTCATACAGCAAATAAACTTTGGCTTTTCCATTCTGACAAATTATGAAATTAGCAAAGAGCAAATTGTCTTCATTTTTTTCAGCACTGAAGTACTTTCATGATAAAATTGGTGCTTATTTGAATGTCTGAAAGGCATTTTGGAAGCTAATGCTTTATTTTAACACCATATGAAGAATTTATCATTAACTAAAAGGTCTCTTCTGATAAAACTCTCCAGCCTATGTTTTGAGCTCAAATTTAATCCATTCTTGGTCTGAGGATTCTAAAACTTCTTTTGTCAACCATCCCAACTCTGCATCTCACACCTGAAATTAAGAGGCATTGTAATGCTTAAATGCTCTTTATAGATCTATTCCATCTATTTAAGTTTGACTACAACCAAACAATTACATTAAATGGATAATTATGATTTGTCAGTGTGAGCTTTTATAGGCATGTTCTCAGGCAAGTTAATACACAGATGTCATTCTTCTAAGAGTTAAATGCAAAATGCAGTGCAATGTTTTTTTTCTGCTGTGTTAATGCCATACATACAGTTCCAACACCACACTTGTTTGCTGCAATTAACACTGCTGTTCCTTCACATTGGAAGTGCCCCTTTAATGTTTTTTCCACAGCAACAAAAAATCCTCAGCTTTTAAAAATAATTTTCTAAATAATTTGCCTTGCAGGACACACGACAAATGAAACGAATATGCTTCATATTTGCCCAGTTAAGCAGAACCTTCATTACTGTGAACTTTCCTTGGTGTTTAGTATTCAGATAAAATACTAAGCAGTAAGACTTTCACTTAAAGGCAAAATTTTATTCTGATTACAAGATTTTCAAGATACATCTTGAAAAGATTTTTGTTGACAAGAGTAACTATCTTGACTTACTGTTTTATGTACCAATGCTTTATGTGTTTGTTGATATAAGCACAAGGTTTGAATTCTGCTTGCAGATGTTTAATAAAACAGGGTAACTGGATAGGCAAGCTTCCGGTCAAGTCGCCAAACATTTCCAGGAATATCCTTACACTGGAGGAACCTTCATGAAAAAATAGTGTTCTGGAAGCATGGTTTCATAATGCAGAACAGGGTTATGCTTTTTTTCCAGTCTGTTTTCCAGAAAAGTGATACTGCAGCTCTGCCACCAGGCTAGAGACTCACGATCCACCACGTTTTCCAAGTGGCAAGTTAAAGATCATTTACTTGACCTGACCAGATACCAAGCCAAGTTACTTGTAGAAAGAAATGAATAATTTTTTTGCCATTAATAATTTAAGTTTTTAAATAAATATTTATGTGCCTTTTGGCAACTGTCCATTCTGGTAGCATCTGCTGTCCCAACAGCTCAGTATCCTTAGCACATTGATTTAAAAAAAAATAAATTCTTAGTCAATTCTGTTTCCACAAATAGTAAACCTGTCTATCTCCAACAAGTCCTTCTTTGCAGACCTGTGTTTTAATTCTGAACTGTCTTGGCTTATATCTTTTTCTTCTCCATCAGGAGTTGTCAGAAATTGATCAGAATTGCTTGTTACAAGTAAAGATGGCATATTCTCCTTCTGATGCGCTGGTTGATTGGTGACTGATGTAGAACCGTTTTCATCTGTGGAAATTCCTGTTGGAACAGAAGAAAATTACAAAGATAATAATGAATTTAACACAGACATCTTGATACAACGTACAACATCCAGATTCATCCAAAGCTATCTTGAAAAAGTGTGCTGCATCAAGACAGCAGAAGCAACAGAAACATGCTTTCTTGAAGCCACTACCTCTTAGCTTTACTGTAAGAGATTTCCTTTTCTGATTTAGAAAACATAGAAAATAAACAGACGAAAAAAAATTCTACAGAAGTTTAAATAATCAGCAAGAGCATAAGCAGCAGAAGTTAGGACATACATGCTTATTTTTGTTGGTTTAAGCAAAAAGATTTTTGATGGTCCTTGTGTGAATCACACAAATGTTTTCTACTGAAAAGAACAAAAGGAATCTCTGTGGCAGGAACTAGATGTGCCTAATCCTCTACATAAGTACAATAAACCTGCCTTCTCCAGGGATAGCTAATAAATGACTCATGCACTGCTCTGCACTTTAATAGCACTGGCTCTTAAAGCAGTGCTATTAAAGGTGTCTATTTTTAATCCTATTCCTTTCTTCAGTGGAACTGAACACTGCCTTCATTAACCTAGGATATTGGTAAGCAATATCCATGTATTTTTTCGTATTTTGTTAAAATGTTTAAAGAATTAAAATGCACAAGTAAATGACAGGGAGATAAGAACAAAAAGATAAGGAAAAAAATTATCTCCTCCTCAGTAAAGACTGAGTTATTGTTTCTAAAGGAATCTGAAAAAATCTGACTGATGTGGAGAGTACTGCAGATCAGCACAAGGAAATGTTATCTGTCACAATAGCAGCACTATCCAAATTACTACCAAAACTTATTTCTGCAGAGCATCTGTCCGAGTTAAAGGCACCGAACTTGCACTGAGAAAGGAGACAAGTAATTTTAATTCTAGAATTTGGTTACAAATGAAAGTAGTTTCTAACCCAGCAGCTTCCAGATGTAGCTGGTCAGCCTATAAATGACTACCAGTAATTAGAGCCTTCATCCTGCAAGAATAAGTTTAGAATTTTATTCTTCAAAATTTTAATTGTTTTTGTGGACAAGATGGAAACTCTTCAGAAAATTAACCGATTTAAGCTATAAGCTGGCAGAAAGGAGACCAGACTAATTAATTCCTTCACCCTCATCCTAGTAAGAGATGGGTTGAGAGATGTATTGAAAAAACCTGATAAGTGGGGCACAGAGATTAAATAATATTGCAGAGCCAAACAGTAATAATGCAAAAGCTGAGGGAAGGTAAAATCATTCTTTCACATGATCAAGATTTCTAATAAATAAAGAGCTGTTTAAAAACATAAAATCCCCCAAAAACTGTAAAATTGAGCTTTTTTCATCACCAATAGACGATAGGAATAATCTGAATAAAATCCACAAAAAGCTTTTTGGTTGCTACTTTTATCTCAAAATCTTTCCGTTGGAGAAAATAAACATCTCCGTTACTTCAGCTTAAAATGGTCTTCAGGATTTATATACTGTAAGTTTGAGGCTCAATATAAGTAAGTACAGCTTACTAAGTCTCATATCCAAATGTAGCAATAGAATGTTTAATTAAAACATTATCATCATGATAGTTCTCTAATGAAATGCAAAAGTGAATGCAAATATGAATTCAGACCAATTCATATCTCATTCTTTCATTATGAAAGTAAAGCAGTTGTATGAATTTAAAAGTAAACATTTGCACCAAGTTTCTGCCTGATGTGGTTTGACACATATAAGATACAGAGATTTATGCCAAACACTGGCAGATTCTTAACTCTCCCCTTGCTAGCCAGACACTCTGACGACTAACGAGCACCTTGCATTTCAAGCTGTTGGCAAGCCATGGAGTGAACACAATAAAAGCCTCACTGTTAAGTTCTCTAAGGCTCCATTGAGCTTTTCCCACAGGAAGATGCAATCCAATTCAGTTGACGGGAACAATGAAGGTTTCTGTTTCCTTCTATAATGTGTCACACAAACACAATCATGCCATATTCCCATTATAAATTAACTGCTAATGCTGAGGACCTGTATGAGAAAATTGTGCTGCACAGACTGGAAATGGGGTAGAGACCCACTGGATTTCATAAAGCTTTTCATTATGTCTTCATGACAACTACAATTAATTATTCCTATACATAAACCTACCATGTTTTACATTGATTTCCATGAGAAATAGATTGCTTCCCTCTAAACTTAAGCACTGTCACAGATGATGTGTAAATGTTCACTTATTGGTGCAGTGACCTGGCAGAGAGGGTTGGCCTAGATGGTCTTTAAAGGTTCCTTCCAACCCAACCCAACCCAACCAAACCATTCTATGATTATGATTTTAAAACCAAAGCATGCTTCTATTCCATTGTTTCTATCACCTCCACATATCACAGTGCAATCTTATCAGAGATATGAGTATTTATTACCAAAGGAAGATGCATGAAATAAAAGCAATAAATTCTATTACATTTAAAGACTGTGTTCACAGCTATGATATGGCACAATTAAGGTCTAGGAACAGGGTTTGTGCAGCAAACATTGTCATGCATCTGGCTTAATATTAAATTTAGTCTGAAAATTTTTCACTGAAAACAAACCAAGGCAGTTAGCCTCACCTTGGGTAGATTTAAATGTGCCTTGCTGTTTGCCAGCTGGTTTCCCTGGGGTGGCAGACGGGACAGGATTGAATAATTTCTCCTCCATTTTTGCTTCCTTTACATATTGACACGATTTCCCCAGCAATACAATGCTGTTAAGGACTTTGAGAGATATTAACCTGGAAAAAAAAAAAAAAGGTGTTTACACATTTGCATTAACATATTAAAATAATTTCTTATTATTCATACTGAAAGTATTAGTAAGAAAATAATTGCATATGGTTATTGCTGCCTTAGAAGGATTAGCTAACATTTTAAATCCTTTCAAAATCAAGATCAAAAAGTAATTTCCTTTTCCTAATAATTTGTTCCAGATTCAATGCTTAATTTTCTTTTTTCCTCCAGAAAGTATCCAGAGAAAAACAGCAAGTTTCATTTTTTAACTGAAGGACTACAAGGACAGTTAAGCAGCCATTTAAAACATCAAATATTTAAACACAGAATTAAAAAGTGCCCTCAACAGTGCAAGTCCAAAATAAATGCACCCAAATCAAGCCCAGCCAAGGATCTCTAGCAGACTTGGAACCACAGGACAGCAAATTCAAACCCACAGAATCATTAAGGTTGTAAAAGACTTCCAAGATCACCGAGTCCAATCATTAACCCAGCACTGCCAAGTCCAATATCTGGCTTTTACAAACTACAGGGGAAACATAGTAAGTCCTTTTTCACATCACAGAAGACTGTCCATAAAACTCAACAAACCCAAGAGGCAGCACTGCATTACCATCATGGGACGGTTCAGTTGATGGCAGATTCTTTTTCTACTATGACTGAATTGCAGCACAATCTTCAGCAAACCACTGAATCCCTTTTACCCCTGTCCTCATTTGAGGAAAAGGAAGGCCCCATCTACCATCAAGAGCTTTTTTACCATTCAAATGAGTTTTGTAAAATCTGATTTCCATTACCGGCAACATGTGACTTGTAGAGCAATGTCCACTCCAGGGAGTGAAGGCTCACTGCAGAATAACAAGCAGTGACCTGTTCTCTGTAGGATGAATGAAATATTCTCTCTGCAAATCAAGCTATGTAACAAGAGTGAACCAAATGCAGACTCTGATTTCATTCTCCACTCCCTGAAAAGTGTGTTTATTGTGTACATCACTAACAGACTAAAAAGATAACTTAAAGTGAACATTCACAGATCCATGGAGCATGTCTAAGTGCTTAATCATAAAGTGACCCAAGCACACTCCAGCAGCAGCTCCCCTATCTCTCACTGGGTAGTCAGAACTTGTCAAATAGAAAAACAAATCAAACTGCACTTCTAAGGGAAAAAATAAATTTTATTTATTCCATTCCAAAAGAGACATAGAAGAATGAGCAGAGCACACCTCTTTCAGTACTCAGAAGAAAGTGACATTTTAGTATCCAAGCAACCACAAAGAAGGGATCATTTTAAACAGGTTGAAAGCTGTGCTTCTCTACACTTTTATTATATTATTGGACAGACTTTATTTCAGGGAGTTGAGAAGCTCTCCTTCATTTTTAATGTTTTAGAAGTGTTTTCCTTATGCTTCTTATGTAACATGTTTTTGTTCTGAGAGTAGGTTTCTACTGCATAGTTTGATTTAATGAGATCAGAAGTTGAAAAGGCCACAAATCACCACTTCCCTGTATCAGTTCCAGCTTCTTATGGAAAATTATGCAAGTGTTTCTAGCAATTCTCCTTCACTCTTTTCTGCCAGCCTACCCTAAGCTCAAATTTCTAACAACAATGTAAGTTTGCAGTTTTTCAAAATCCTAGAAAAAGCAAGCTCAAGGGTTTTTTTTGGCAAGACTCTTAAATTACAATTAAAGTTTAACTACAGTTCTTAATTATCAATACAAAATTAATTCATTCATAGTATAGGCTCAATTCTTTGCCCAGTTAATTGCTTCAGATTTTATCACGTCATTTCTCACAAATGTGTGCTATTATGTTTGTATTCTATATATATTCTCACACTGATGAAAAGCCGAAATTTATGTTTAGAACAAAAATTACTTGAAAAATGCAAGAAGTGAGCTAGCTCCAAGTCTGAGATCACAGCAAAAGTAAAAATTTGTTATCACTTTTCAGTAAGGACAAAACTGACCAAAATGTGTTTGCTTCTGTGACTTATGCCCTTAAGGAGCAGTATTTAACACTTCATGTTAATCATATTACTTCTTTCTGCCCTCCATTCTACAAGCTACAGAGACTGAAAAATCCTGGGCTGCTGCAGTGGAATGGTAGAGACAGGAAAACCTTACCTATATTGGGAAAAAGGGAAAACCACAGAGCAGCATGAAAGTGCTGACCTTGGTATACCACAGCTTGAATGTCATGATCAGGGGACAGTGCCTTGAATTATACAAAGCTGGCTTTAGGGAGAACATGGGCACAGCATGTAGTATGCTGAGGAAGAAATCAAAGTATGGTGCAGAAGAATGTGGTTAAAAATTTACTATTTGGCCTATATGCAGTATCTCAAAGTCTTCGTTATCTGACAGAACACAAATGTGCCCTTACACAGATTCAGACAAAATGCATCTGATCAAGATATATTTTTTGCTGATCAGGGTTGTATTAGAGATAGGAGTCTACCTATTAATAAAGAATAGTAATAATGTAAATAAACAATACTGTAGTAATCCAATTCTTTTAATAAACTACTGTAGAGCAGTAGTCTCCTCTCTTCCTGCTGAGCCATTGCCTCAGAAGTCTTATGCTTCCCAAGCCTTGCTGCCTTCACTTAAAACACTGCTTGGCAGGGCATTGGAAGAGATACTCCCACCAGAATACTGCACCAGATTCTTTTTCTGTCAGCAACTTGAAATACTTAATTGTTTATGATCAATTTTGAGAGACAACAAAGAATGACAGTGCAGTATACAGCTTTCCTAGAAAGTGGCCATCCCCAGATAGTACACAGCAAGTGCCTCAAGACAGGCAAACTAAACTGCATGTAAAGTACAGTTTTGCATGTCTCAGAAGTACTTATCAACTAGTGAGAAGTTAAAGGTAACACAAGTATAAACTGGCAGTGAAGGGAAACCGAAGGGATACTTGCACATCATTGTTTATGGAAAATGAATTGCCATAGAACATTATATTTCTTAACTAAGATTACTTCCTGACCCCACCTTTCCCAGGAAAGGTGAGCTTTGCTTTTTTTATTTTTTTTCTTTAACAGCAGTTTCCTATACCAAAGTAAACCTTGCATTTAACCACCTGAGAGAAAAATTCATTATCTACTCAGAGCATTTGAACTACTTATTTTTGTCGGTTTTTTGAATCTTTTGATCTGTTTACAGAAAACTCATTCCTTAGAATTCAATTTCCGTTTTTATACAGAAGTATGGGGGTTATCTCAGATTTCTCTCAGTCTTTTTGCAATGAGTTATTTCCACTACTGAAGTTACTTATTGAGGTCTATAATCCCCCAATGTAGTCACAGTACTTAGGGACAAATCTGCACTCTCAATTTCAGATTATGAGCATAAGGGTTTTACATTTATGTTCTACTGAACATAAACTGTGTTTATACTTACATCTAGATGTATCAACAGAAACTTCTTTCACTTAAGTAATCAAATAATGTCAATATTTTTCAGTTGTGTGGATTTACTTACCCACAATAGAACAGCACAACACAAACATAAGCTAAGACTCCTTGTACTTTTATTGAGCTTGTTACGACTCTGATGAGCTGTTTTAAAAATAAAAGTTAAAACTTAGCACACAATTAATAACAGAACATTGTAACAGACATTTCTTATTTGATAAATTCAAGAAACAGTAGAAACATTTATATTAACAGAAATTTAGTCTAATGTTCCCCGTGGTAGTACTAACTATTCCAGATTTTGATTTGAGTAAGTATCACACTAGCACTTAGTTGCAACTTTGCCAAAACCAGTTTGCCAATGTTTCCTTAACACTGACTTTCAAGTAAAATAAGAAGTGGAAAAAGCCTCCAAAACCCAAGGGCTAGAAGGAGAGTTAATAAATTTTGAGGAAAATGTGAAGAGATGCAATGCAAAACAGAATCAGTGTTACCCACCATGCTAACCTTATGATTACAAAATTGCTTTCTGGACAAGGCACATGACTCCCAAGTTTGACTAACAAATGGATCCTGAAATTTCAGTTTTTACTTCAGTAGTTTAAGCAAATCCTGTGAATAGTATTTTTCCCCATCTCTATGGGACAACATTACATTTAAGTTAATTCATATTGGTATTCTTCCAGGAACACTGTGAATTAACATATTTCCTGACAAAGCATGTAGAGATCCCCGGCATTATGATAACTACTATTTGTCTACATGTGTGTATGGGAAAAGTCAGAGCAGCTGTTCAGAGAAAACTTTCTGCAAGAGTTAACTCAGGACAGCATGTGGACACAGTTCCCTTAATGAAGTCGTTCATTTTATAGCAGCATGTATCTGTAACAAACTCAGCTATTTCAGAGTGATGTACTCAACAAGAGCTCAGTGCCACCATGTAGAAGAATATTAAGCCATTAAGCTTGCCATTACAGGGACAGCCACAAGGACTCCTATGAAAACCCAAATAAACTGCTGCACTACTGCTAACCTTCCGGCAACCAGCTGCTTTGACTATTCCAAATGAATGAATAGGATAACTGCCAAAAGGAATATATGTTTAGTAAACACAGATGTAGTTTAATTCCACTGGTACAATTCAAGTTCTTACAAATTCTACAAAAAATTAATATATATTCAATTTTCTATGAAAGGCTGAGAAACAGTAATGCATTTGTGAAGTCACAAGTAGTATGTGATATGGGTCATAATAAATCTTTCAGCATCATTTCAGTTACTTCAGATGATAATTTCAGCCTCAAAAAATCCAGCTGGCTAACTCAGAGGGACACATTCTCAAAGTGAGATCTTATTGACAGAAAACTGATAGGAAAGATACAACTTACTAAAACTGCCAATGGAAGAGGAATGAAACCCATTCTTCTGGAAACTGAATCACTATAATCTGTATATGCCTAGGAAAAGAAGAGGAAGAATAATGAACTATTTATGCAAAGGAATGAGCTTATTTTAGCTTGGCACACCCTGCAGATAAGAATAAAGCTCTGTTAACAAACACTGTATTGGTATAAAGTGTATCTATTCACATTTTGGAATTCAAATGGAGATAGCTGCACTCTCAGACAAAAATGTAATACTACCATGACCAGTAAGATTAGCTTCACTGCTCTAAATCAAGAGCAACTGGAGTATAATAAAAATCTCTAAATCGAGAGCAATTAGGACACTGAATCCAAAGGCGCTGATATTTTGTCTGTACGTCGTTACCAGCTTAGAGATCTTTTTGTATTAATTTGATTGATCCTCAAATACTCTACAGAAAAACTGTTACAGGGATAAAAGAACAATTATCCACCACACTAGCAATTTTAAATCATCCTAAAATATCTATAATTAGCCTTAAGATAACTCTGTTAAAATTATTCTGAAAATGTTTTTACATTTAAACCCAAAACACAATTACTTTGCGTGACAACTTGCCTGCAGTATGGAATGTCCCACCCAAGTTAATGCCTAAATGATGCTACTTTATTTCCCACAGAGGATGTTTAGGAAAAGTAATGGAGTTTTCAAAACTAATAAACTGGGGATTTTATTATTAAGAAATAATTATTAACTATTTGTAACTGAAAGTGTCTAGCTTCTTTATGAACAACTGCATTCCTCACAATAGTCCAAGAAGCACGCCCAAGAAAACTACAGAAAGTATTGTAAAAAAGTTCATTTAACAGTTGGAGCACACATCTAAAGCACTGATGAGTGAAATGTTAAAAAGTGAAAGCTAAAGAGTCCTCATCCATGAAAGGTGTGCATAAACAGCTTTCCAAAAAATGGTACTAATTAAAAACACAAGTGGTCTGTGTGTTCTATAAATTCCCATGCCATGACAGTAACACGCATAGTGGAAACATTTCTAGTCATCTGTCTGTAAAGAAATATAAATTCCTAATGAATACTGTGTTTTAACCAAACACAGTTAAAATACCTTGGAAAGAGCAGTAATCTAAAATTACCTTGTTAAGCTTACTTACTTCCCATGTATCTCAAAAATGTAAAGCTGTCACAACTATCCCCTTACTGTAAGTGTATTTGGAAGAGACTTCTCAGCAGTATATTAAATAAAGCTCAAACTGACCTGACCACTGGGTAAAAATAATATAAATCACAAAGAAATATTGCTGTTATCACTCCTTAAAGACAGAGAGTAGAGTTGCAGCACTGCAGGAATGTAAAAGCAATGTATGTATTTCTTTAAGTGTTTATTCCAATATCCCCCCATAACAATTGTGTTAGTTAATACAGGAAAGTGCCTTTTATTTTCTGGCTTACATTTTTCTGTCGACTGCTAACAAGGTCAAATGCAAGACTGGCTCTGTATTCACTGTAGACCTGGAAAAAATCCAGCACATCAAATGTGTGATTAATTTGTTATCACACTTTACAAAAGCAACACAGATATTATTAAAATATTTCCATAAAATATTATAAACTTATGCATTTGCTGACAGAGTCAAAGGCAGTTTTTCTGAGGTCTAAATGCACCCTTCAAAAGATGAGCCTCTATTTCTACAATAAAGTAATTTGCATATATACATACATATATACATATATAAATATATACACACAACAAACAAACAACTCTTTGCTATGCTTTAGGAATTGAATGAGACTTCATAAAGTTACTGAATTTCAGGATCCTGAGAAACACAAAATAACAGAAATCACATTAATCACATTATTTCTTTCCCCCCACAGTTCATAGTCAGTTTTAAGCTACATGAAAGCCAGCCCTAGGATCAAATTAAATAAATGAGAGAGCTTTCTTATACACTAAGCAAGCGATCCTATGAAAACAGCAAATTGCATCTGAAGACAAATTAAGTTTTTCCTTCTCTTTAAAACAGTTAAGCATATTATGAAAGAAAAGCATCTTTTTTAAGGATCAGTGGCAGAACAATTTGCATTGCAGGTGTTAATTCTGGAAAAAGTCTGACCTAGCAACTATAAATCTTTAGAACTTCATACATAAAGTTTATTAAATAAACCTTGCGAAACTGTCCCCATCCTCCAGCTGTTTCAGCACTCTGAAGCATGCTACATTTTTGGCTACCATGACTTCATTACTGCTCTTTTCCACACTCTCTATACAAAAGTAGGGCATGCATAAATGCCTCTGGCATAAGGGAGCTTATTAAGTGCATTTCTTACACTTGTTTCTACACCACACAATGTAGCTATGAGATGCTGAAAAAGAAAGCACAAGTTCTGATCTCACTTCCTGAAAAGAGGTTTAATAGTGAAAAGACACTAGCTCATATCTTCACAAATTTATCAAGTGTGTTTGAATTCACACAGTGCGGATCACAAATGGCCAATATGTCATGCTGCAACACACAGGAAGCAACCTCATCTACTGCTTTAAAAGAAAGACTGGATAATATATGCAGCCCAGGAAATTTCAGGAGTGGCAAACTAACATAACCTACTTCATATTAGTGCTCCAGGGACAGTGAGCAAAAATGTATCTCTGATTTCAGATTCCACTTTTAACATACATGCACGAATAGAGTTAAAGCAGCCTAACAAGAACTGTTTTTCCAAAGGCCTGAATTTTAACCTATAATCCATTTTCTTAGGAAAGGCTACAAGCTCTGTCTAGACTGCAGAACAAGTAACCTTCTTTCAGTTTAACTAATGATCACTTCACAAAATGATCTGCCAGTAATGTGAGTTGTAGCTATTATGTGAACTGTTATACAACACTTGCAATTATTTATGGATCTGGAACTACTAATTTAGAAGCAGAGGTGTTAGTTTCACATTAAAAAGATCCTCAGAAGTATATTGTATCAGGAAATTAGTGATATTTCCCAAGTGATATTGAATATATGAAATTAAAAATTTTTACATTTTCTGCACTAGAATAAATTTTAAGGTTAAAAAAAATTACTAAAATTAAATACAATTTAAAATAGCACCCAGCATTCCAAACAGAATACCTACATCTGCCGTGATGTCATTGAATTTCGTTATAAAGGCATGTTTCACAATATCCACTGCAATTTCTGAAGCAACCACCATGCAAACATCCGGGAATAACACCCAAAGATGATCTGAAGGTTGTGAAGAAACAAGTTAGGCCATTTAATTTAATGCCAGTATACAAAAAAAATTATAACACTTCTGTTCAACTATGAAAAACCCTCATGAGTCTGAAGAATCTGCAAGTTTACATCATCACTGAGCATACAGTGTGCAAGTTCTTGCTTATTCCATCGCTGTCCTAAAAACTTATCAGTACTGTACAATCACACCACAGTTGGGATCAGGTTCTTAATTCTTCATTTTGTAAACCTTCACCTCTAGTAAGAAAACAACCTTTGTAAGTACTGGATACTACTATTTGCAAGACATAGACAAAGCATCTGCAGTTTTAGATACTTAAGGTATTATTTAGTAGACTGGTAAGATTCAGGCAAAACACATAACACAGATCAGGGGTCTAAATTATTACAGCAATGTTTTAATAAAATGGGTATTTTACACAGTATTTATTAAATATGTCATTAAAATCTTATGTATAATCAATATTAGATTAAGAACTGTATTTTTAACATTTTGAAACATATTTTAATCTCACTGGCCACATTCTAGGGGATCCTTCACAGTATACTCCAAGAAAAGGAAAGGGCTGGGAAGGAACCATTATAGACACTGCTTGAAATATAACTATACATGTTTATAGCATAACAATATGTATTTCTAGCAGAAAGAATACAGTCATTCTGAAAAGAATACCGGAAAAAGAAAAATAAGAATCTAAGGTATTTGACAAAATTAAGATTTGTTAATTAAATGTCCTGATTACCCTTATCTTTCAGATTGAAGGGAAGAAGAAAGAGATACGGCTCCCGATAGCACAGGGAACTTTTCTTCTAGTTTACTCACCTGGATTCCATGAGAACTGTTCCATATTTCTTAGACATACAATTAGTAGCAGCACATAATTGGTGAACCTCTCCTTTATGTCTGGATTAAAAAAAACAAAACATGAGAGGTCCAAAGAAATATTTATTTGCATACACAGATATCTACTCCTTCTCTGGTTCTATAATTTATTAATTCTTGGATTAGATAAGATTTTTTACAAATTATTTATTTGGATCTAAGGAGTGGGGGAAATGCTGGAAACCACACCCTGGACAGGATTTCTCCAGTAGGTTGTGGTCTGGTCTGTCCAATGCTGCCTCAGCTTGGGGTTCCCAGCAGCAGAAGGGACTTAAGTTGTAACTTACTATCACCTCTTCTAATACATTAATAAAATAATAATCCTTCTTGATAAAGTCTGAGCATTCCTTCTGTGATTCAAAAAGAAGGAGCACCTCCTGTCACTAAAATGGAGAGAATATACCTATCTGTCCTTCTAAGCTATTAGCAAGGCACATTTCATTTTCCACAGATCATGGATATCCAGATTGCTGTATACTGGATTCAGCAGAAGGAAGAAAAAATGTTTGAAGTCAACTGTTACACCTTAGCTGAAGGTTCTTACCAATCTTTCCCACTCCCATCTTAAAAGGGAACAGTAGGATGTATCAGCACAGTTATCAAAACCATAAGCACTGTAACAGTCTGATAAGGGATAAAGTCCTAGGAGTTGCCTCCCAGACAAGGTAGTCTTTTTTTCTACTTTGGTGTCCTGTTTCTAGAGATGACACACACAACTTGCTTCAGGAAGCATCACATTTTTAGCCTATTAACAAACACCTTCCTGAAACTGTATTATTGAAAAACAGGATAAAGCCTAAAACATAATGTCATCACAATTTACAAAGTCCAAAGAAGACTTTTTAGAGGATGGAGCTATTAAGAAAATCTGTGGAGACATTGTTATTGCTTGTTACACCTGCCAATAACCACGAAAATAATTTCTTTTTTGGCCTTCCAAATTTGGGGACCCAAATTCATTCTCTTAAGCACCTCCAGTATTGTGGACAGTTCTACCTACTGGTTTTGGGAAACAAGAAATAGAAATGTTCAAAAGAACACACAAGGATTAAGCTGGCCAGAAAAAATATTTCATTTTGTGTCAACAGTTTCCACCACCTCTGACTGACTACAGGCAAACAATGCTCAAGGCTGCAGTTCCTGCAGCATAATAAAATCCCTAATTTTGTATTTTTTTAAATACTGGCAAAATGAAAAAAAAATTAAGCAAAAAGAACAAATCCTCCAGGAGAAGGAAAGAAAAAGCACACAGGATTCAAGAAGAATGAAATTTCATATATAATATAAAAAGGCACATCTTGTGGCACGTAAAATCATCTGTCAGTATGTGTTGGGAAGAGACTGAGGAAGCACAAGCTTTCAAAACAGAATTAATGGCAGATATATTGGCAGGGGGGGAAAGGAAATATTGCAGTACAATAAATTTAAAGCAGAAAAAAGAACATAGGAAAAGCCTAACCATAATTTCTTGATTTCCTGCCAGTAAGACTCCAACAAGTACTTTCTGCTGTGCTTCTGAATTCACAAAACACTGCTCAAATTAGCAGAACACATTATTGCCTGAAAAACCTCACTACAAGGTATCACTTGACACTGTCACAAATGGATGAAAATGCAGTTAAGCACTCATTGATCTACATTCTTTATCCTGCCCATTTGTGACTTGGAAATGATCACTGAGTTTTCAGGCTTCTGTTCAGAATCTCAAAATGGTTTTCTATTCGCTTTCCCACATCACATACTTCCTCACTGCCAAGACACATCATTGGTCAGCAATGCATAAGAAACACAGGATCTCATCCTTCAGTTCTTCAGGTCCCAGGGAGACCTGGACAGATATTCTCAAGTGGGCAGCTAGTACCTTAATTCAAGCCTAACATTAAAGCACGTCTCAAATTAATCCTCCAGACATTTATTACCTGCTAGGTAAATGTTAGCCCACCAGTCAACAGGATTAAATTGAGAAAGGACATTTTGGGCTTTAAATTTTCTCTTATAATGCTGTAATAGTGCCAATTTTTCTTCCACTAATTTCTGAGACTGGGTGACAGGGTGATAGCTATTTTCCCCCTCTGATTATTTTCCCTGTTCTCAGTGGCCTCCCTTCTAATCTGTTATCTGTGCTGCCACAGCTGCTCAAGGCTGTTAGGAGGGAGAGGTATGACTGGGCTGCTGCTCTTCATCCTTATCCCTCTCATCAACTGTCAGAGATGCAAGCAAGTCAGACAGGGCACTTTCCAGCAGCTTTAGCAGTAAGCTCAAACAATTCAAACATTGATTTAATTTCTCATTCTCACGGACAAAGACAAAAAAGTCTTCAGGATATTCAAAATATCATTGTTAATCAGTCCTAAATAACAATTAAAATTTCAGAATACAACATATGTGCCAATAATGTTTCATCATTTATTATGAACTCATTTGATGTTGCATATGTAAATTTGTTTTTTTAAACTGGTGAGGGGAGTTTCCTGTACCATGAATTGCCACTTCTTAGATGATGTGGTGAGCTACAGACTAAGTAAAGCTACATCCCTGGATTCACACTTGCTCATGCTCTTAAGAACAACAAAAGCAAAGTATATCACTATATTTGTGCATTTGGCAAAACAGTGACAAACCACCAGTGTTAGTGTTCAGTTACAGAGAGCACAGGTACTAGCAGGAGCTAGCTCTACTTCAGCATAACGAAGAGTAAAGTGAAAAGAAAAGTGATCTCTTCATTCGCCATTGTGGCAATTCTTAGTAACATTGACATATGCCATTTCAGCTCAGTTTTACACATATTCCACCAAGTACAGATGATAAGCATATCACATAACTGGTTGTCTGTTAAGATACGTTTTCAGTAACCCTTGCCATATAAGACAGGGTTAAATTAGAGCCAGAATGACAGACCAATGATATTTTAAGTGCTCTTCAGCAACCTCTTCAACCACATGATTAAGAAGCTTACTTTCTCAGTGTTTATGATCCTAAGTGTTAAAAACCTGGCATGAAGCACTAATTCAGATCTATTTATCCCCTTGACTCTTGTCAGCACATAGTGTGGACGACGTCTGCATAGACAGTAGTGACAGGTGCTGCCCCGCAGGGGCCCATATTTGGGACCAGTGTTATCTGATACCTTCATTAAAAAACACAGATAAAAGAATTGAGTGCACCCTCTGCAAATTTGCAGATGACTGAGTGCTGAGGTTGCCACACCAGAAGGGTGGGATGTCATCCAAAAGGACCCGGACAAGCTCAACAAGTGGACCCATGAAAGTTTCAAGAGGTGGAATAAGGCCAAATGTAAGGTGCTGCACCTGGGTTGGGGTAACCCCAGGTATCAACACAGGCTGGAGATGAACAGATCAAATCCAGCCCTGCTGAGAAGGACTTGGAGATTCTGGTGGATGACAGGCTGGGCACGAGCTGGCAATGTGTGCTCACAGCCCAGAGAGCCAAACGTGTCCTGGGCTGCATGCAGAGCTCTGAGGGCAGCACAGTGAGGGAGGGGATTCTGCCCCTCTGCTCCTCTCCAAAGAGACCCCACCTGGAACACTGCATCCAGCTCTGAGGTCCCAGCATAGCAAGGACATGGACCTGCTGGGGTGAGTCCAGGGGCCACCAAGATGATCAGAAGGATGGAACACCCTTCCTATGAGAAGAGGCTGAGAGGCTTGGGATTGCTCAGCCTGGAAATGAGAAAGATTCAGGGTGACCTAATTGTGGATTTCCAGTCCAGAAAAGATGGAAAGCACGTAGTGACAGGACAAGGGGGAATGGCTTCATACTGAGAGTAGGTTTAGATTAGATATTAGGAAAAAATTTTTTACTGTGAGGATAGTGAGGCCCTGGCAGAGGCTGCCCAGAGAAGCTGTAGACGGCCTGGAAGCATTCAAGGCCAGTCTGGATCGAGTTCTGAGCAGCCTGACCTAGCAAAAGGTCACTTCTGGTCATGGCAGAAGTGTTGGCACTGTAGATGAATTTTCAGGTCCCTTCCAACCCAGGCCACTGTATGACTGATAGACTGCATTCCAATGCCATGCTGAAGCTGCACTCTTACCAGGGCTGGCCTGATGTCTGACACACATCATACTGGCATACTGCCCATCTCATTTCAGATTATTCTGAAAGATGACACTGTATTTGCTTGTGCTTCCATGCATCCTCTAGTAGTGCAAATGATATGATTAAATCTTTTCCACTGCCTTTAAAGCATGTATTTCATATTTTGAAAAGGGAAGGGAAGAATCAGACATTCCAAGACTTAGTACATAAGAACTTAATGGTCACATGAAAAAAAACCAATGACAATTCACCCTTTTCCATTAAGGTAAGTCATATGTGCCTATAAGGGTTGTCATATGAATAGAGGTGGTAAACATCTATTTCAAAGACATGTGATGCACATACTGCCAAAAATGCAATAAAGGAAAAAAAGCATGATGTATTTTTTTTCCTCTTGGTTGTGTAAAGTAAAGCCCAAAAAAGGATTGCACATAGCCAAATCAGATTTTAAATAATTCTGTGCCCATTTACATGAATTCTGTCATTCCAATTTTAATAAATTCTATCCCTATTAATAACACATTCTACTCTTCCATAAATCCTCCTGTAAAATAGCAACACATAACCAGCTCTTAATTTCCAGTGTGCCAGAGAGTATAATTGTTTTTAGAAAGCATGTAAAAGACATGAAACAAATGTTATTGGAAAAAAAGATTCCTGGCACAGCATTGTATCTAATATGGACTAGTGTAATTAATTAGCCAATCTCTTAAACAACCAACCACTGAACTCTGAAGCTCTTAGGGACTTTGCTGTGGTAACATAAAGAAGCAGTAAGATCCCAGGAACAGAGATCCTGAAGTGTGGTAAACAGTCTTTAGAACACGTAGCTATTTCCTTCCAGATTCCCTGACACATATTGCAGGAATCCTGAACATTTAATGCACTTCTTTGTATAAGGTACAACTGAGTTTTGTGAAAAAATTTAATTTAGAGCTCAGCTTGAAATTAAAATAAGACATTTAAAGGCATAAAGGAAGGCAGCATACTGGGCTTTCAACTATGATGAAAGACCGTCTCTTTATAATTTGGTCTCCTTGTTCTCTACTCCTGACCCTACAAAATTAGTTTACAGATAACCATTTCAAAAAGAGAATATACTATTTAAATTTAGGGACCTATTTCTTCCTGATACAACAAATAAAAGGTTTCTGTATAGAAGTGTTTCCCAATGGCCACAGTGTTTAGATTACCTGGGTGTACATAAATTTCCTTGTAAATGTCAGGGTGACAAAGCAAAAGTAGTTTTGCTGCAGCTGAAAAATCAAAGCTGTGGGAACAGCGTGGTTGAAGTCCCAGATTCTGCAGCTGCAGTCTCAAGCAGCTACACAAGCCCCAAGGTATTTATTGACCTGCCCCTAAAAGATAACAGGTTTAGTTTTATTAGATAACAATTAACTAACGTGTATTTCAAGTCCTGTTCAATTAATTTTTATGTAGATGATTCACTCATTTTAGTCTTGAAGTTTTAGTGGATTAGCTGTTACAGCAGAATTTTAAATGGCCATACAAAGGTGAGAAAGATCACTGACTCCACTGACACTAAGTCCAGAAATGTAAATAGGGGGAAAATAGTACAGCCACACATCAGCTTGCTATTTACCAACTGGTGCTGAGTACGATGCCAAATGAAAATGACCTCATGACTTCAGATCTAAACTGGTAGCTCAGTGGTACTTCCTTTTCTGTGTCTTACTTCACAGAAGCTTGAACCAGGCAGGGCTCTGCAAGGTATTTCAACGTGTGATACAGGACATGTCTTAGAAAGCACAGCTTGGACAGTTTCTGTTTTCACTGTTTTATTCACAATAAAACTTGCTTTTGAATTCTAGTTGTAGTAGCTTCTCTTGAACACAGTATCTACTCTAGTGGTCTTGCTAATCTTTTCTGCTAAGTCGTATTTTTCTTCTGATTAACATGTTAAATAAGAAGAGAGTTTCACCTATTCGTGAGAAATTCCTCAGATGCCTCTGGAAGATTCATATTAATCCCCTCAAAAATTACTATATTTAGCTACTGTGTACTAATCAGTACCTTTAAATTGAATTGAAAACATGACTGACAACTGTAATGTTTTGAGCTGAGCTCCAGAAAAAGTGGGGCAAGGGGAATCCATTCAGTGTGTCCAAGCTTAATCAGCTACTGCTGCCATCGTTGCCCTATAGCCAACTGCAGACCTCAGAAAACTGCTGGAAGAAGCAGAGAAATGTGGGAAATATATGGAAGTGCTTAGATTTAGTGTTGCATTTCAGAGGTTTGGTTCAGTTCAGGCAAGCAGTTTAAGCACATTGTGTTCTAGGACCCACAAGACACTCCAAAGGCTAACTGGAAGTTCAGCTTCAGTTCCATGGCAGGATGAGGTACTGGCCTACCATGCCAACACAAAATGTACCATCATTTCAGCTGCATGTAATAAAACATTTAAAGGATGCCAAAGTGATCAGAATACATGAACTGAAACAATACTGTTCCATCCTTACTGAACCTGTAATGCAGTAAATTGTTCAAAAGAGGTGAAAATCTCTACTAAAAACCTGTCTGTTATTTACTTCTGAAAATAAAAACACAGCTATTTTTAACCGTGTTCCAGGAAAAGTTTGAAAGGAATAGATTAGCTTGTTCAGTGCACTCTTCTATGTATGTACTCACTGCTTCCATCCCCACACTGTCAGTGAATGGCAATACTTCTTCCACTAACTGATAAAGGGCAACCTGATATTGCTATTATTGCTATTCAGTAATCATGTCCAGCAATGAAATATTGCTATCCTTTTCTTTTTATGGAGGAAATTACTAGCAATTTCTAATATCAGTCCAGTGTTTATTTCAATACGAAAGAGGCCTCACCTTTAAGTAGGAGAGCTAGATGCGTAGTTGCAAATATTTTTTGCATTAATAAGAAACCTTATCTAGGTTTTCTGTCAATAGTCCATTAAATTTCACTTTTAGCATTCTCACTGTAAAGTTAAATACCTCAGATTTTAAAAATATAAGTCATTAAATCTTTGAACCAAAAATAATACTATTATCACAGAATAAACAGATTATCAATATAGCTGGGAAGATCTTTTATGGGAGGTTTTAATAGATCTATGAGGTACCTTAAAATTTATTGTTAATTTTCTGTTATATAATTTTCTGTGCTATATTTATGGCTTTGTGTAAATAGTTTTTCATCCAAAGAATTACAAAACATTTGCATGCAATATTGCAGATGAATTAAACAAGTCACATTAACAGTCAGAATTCAAAACTTGATGTAAGCCTGTTGAAAATTGAACTCGTGATACAAAAATATGAATCACATGTTTTGAAGTAAGTAGGTAAGTAGCTTTTTTTTTTTACCTATTGCACATTTGAGTAATCTGGTTTACAAACTATGAGCTGGAATAAAAAGAGTATTGCTCACGGGTATAAATGAAAGTGGGGAAACTCAAATCAGATACACCGAAGAAATTCTTCACTGTGATGGTGGTGAGGCACTGGCACAGGTTGCCCAGAGAAGCTGTGGCTGCCTCATCCCTGGAGGTGTTCAAGGCCAGGCTGGATGGGACTTTGAGCAACCTAGTGGGAGGTGACCGTGCCTATGGCAGGGGGGTTGGGACAAGATGATCTTTGACGTCCCTTCCAATTCATGGCATTCTAACATTCTACAAAGCTAGTATAAGCAAAGAAACTATAGCACAACCTTAAAGTGCAATCACTCCTACTGGTTTTGAAATAAAGAATTCAATAAATATTTCAAATGGCTGATATCAGTATCAGAAAGAATCTCCATCAAAGGATACTTGAACAGCTTTTCCTCATGAGACACACTGAATACGAGTTCCCAAAATTAATCCTAAGCAGTGACACTGTTGAGAAGTGCCAGAAGCACGTTTCCTAAGTACCCTCTACCTATTATCTTGAGAGCATATCAAAAATTAGTCATCTCTGGCTGGTATTACCCTCATATGCCAGCTACTTCATTACATCGTTTTTTTGTTTGGCTGGGATTTTACTTGTTTGAGGGTTTTTTTGTTTGTTTTAGGGTTATGGGGGAGGTATTCCAAGATCCACCCTCACAGCCACCCAAAAACATGCATTCTGAGATCACTGTCAATACAGCACACTATGAGGTCAACTTTTTGAAAACAGAAGACTTGATCACTTGGAAGCACTGGTATTTCAGCACACAGCCAGTAGGCTGTTTCAGCATCTCAAATAAAACTTGCTATAAAAGGATTAACAGTGTTCCTTGAAGTGGATCTCAGTTTCATCCTACTGAACCAAACACTACAAGGGGTGATGAGGAATGCAAATCAGAACACTGAAATTCACCAAGGTAAAGTGTTTCTAGTAAGAATAATATTAAATACATTGAATATATTAAATACATTAATGAATTAAATAAACAGCTTCTCACTTCACATTTTCTCCTGAGGAGCACTGCCATACATACCGCTATTTGACATTTGAAAAAGATTGTTCTTCTCAAACTTCTTGAAAACACTTCCTTTTATTTCGACGAACTGCAATTTTTAGAAAGTTAGTTAGTTTTTACTCATAAAAAAGCTGATACAAACAAATAAGGTTATAAAAATATGTTATTAAAAATATTAATATTTAAGATATATGATACACAAAGGATTCAGAAACAAATCAGGGTAGCTATACAATAATACAACATACTTACATTATTGGACATCATGATGGTAAGCAATGACTTATTGTGGGAGTTGAAGGCCACATTAAGAGTTGTTGCCTGAACCATTATAAGAATAGCATGCAGGACTGCATAGCAGGGTTAAGGAAGAATACGGAAATAAGTTTTCTGTACAACAGTACTGAAGAGCACTCAACCACAAATTTCCTATTTTGCTTTCAAAGTTTAACAGGAATGTTTCCATATCCCTATAGACCAGACTTACTGCAAGACAGTACTTACATGTATGTAATATATGCACAGTGTTTTGTAGCATGTAATAATGATGTTAATTTCTCCTGTTCTAAAAGAACCAAATGACATTAGTCATAAGAAACATCAATACAATCTGAAGAAAAAAATCTGAGGTAAAGATTCAGATCAGCCTTAAGATTTCAGAGAAAATAGGGAAAAACTGTGAGAATTCTAAAGTTATCACCAAAAATACTGGACTATGGTATCTCTTTAGATTAATCAATTCATTGTAAGATTATTTCACACTAAGAACATTTGCATCCTGAATTAGCAAGAGTTTATCCCTTCACTTCAAGAAAATATGTTCAAGCTAGATGCATTTAACATTCCACTAAATAATAAAATCCCACTGTCTTTAAGGCCCTGTGAGCCAAAATACTTAAATCCAAATCAGAAATAAAATTTTGCATGAACTACCCAATTTTGGTTCTTCATTCTTCATAGGTACACCATTATGAAGGAATTCTTTTTTAAAGCAGGTGGCACCTACTTTTCAAGTAAAGGAACATTGATTTAGGAATACTGTCATTTTTTCAAATGTATTAAAATAAAATAATGCAGAGCAATTACTCCATAATTTAGCTTAGAAAATTTTGTACTTTATCAAAGAAAAAAGGATACAGACATACAGCACTGCCATGATGAAGTGAGGAATCACACCTATGTGTGCTCTTTTTCTTTCCTTAGGTTCTGTTGCTGTCCAATAAAGAGCATCCAAAATATCTTGTCCAAATGAAGAAATCAGACGATCAGCCACCTAAACAAGAACAACTTTACTGCCTTTAACTGCTTGCACTTTGCTCTCCAGCACTTGAGTATGCCCAGTTCAAGAACAGTTCATACTAAAAGTGGAGCTCAATCTAAAAGAAGTTTCACATATATATCACTTTTGATCTCTTACTTATTCCATTTTCACTCTGGATTCAACAGCAATACTGTTCCTTTGGTATATTCAGCAGTTTACTTTCCCTTTTAAACTTACTACCCCCTTTGCAATAGTATTTGTAATAAATAACCATATATTGTTATCCTAGATGTTTTCTTGAAAGATATTCAAGTACAGTTCAAGCCTTTGACAAAGAAGTATGTATGTTGTGTCAAACCATCTTAAATGTTTTCCCCCATGCTTCTGGGTTTAATAGGAAAATAACCCCAACAATGAAGACTGAATTCCAGATGACAGGGAGCACAAGCTTACAAAAAAGACCGAAATTAGACTTAGCTCTACTGCTTTCTATATACTGAAGTATATACTTAATGCAAATGCCTGCATAAAGCAGAATTCAAATTAAAAGCACTATTACACAAAAAACAAGCGATTAACAGGGAAAATATGCTGAAAAAAACCAAACACCTGAAGTGTAATCCAAAGAATATACACACAAATAGAAAAAAACCCTCTAGCACTAATTCTAAAGATAGAAAACATATGGACAGCATTTCGAACTTGTAATTTAATACCACAGCAAGAAAGGTTACAAGGAGTTCCACCAGCTCCCAACATATCATCAGCAGCAAACATAAAACTGAAAATTGTTACACGGAAAAGCATTTTTTCTGCCTATACACTGTAGTTCACTAATTTTAAAACCAACCTGCACAGGGCAACAAAACCAGAACTTCAAAAATTAACTTGGCACATGTGTGGCTGAAAAAGAGAGATACCTCTCACTGCTTACTACTTCAACCAAATGGAAATAGTTAAAGATGGAAAAACTGATTATCGCTACTTAAGAAAGACAACAAATATTTTCTCTTCATGTCTTTCTGTAAAATAATAACTTTGGACATGTTAAATCAACATGTAGCAATACAGAGCCAGGTGCACAATGTACCTGCAAATATTGATCCTACTAAATAGAAGTAAGTTCTTGGGACAACACAAATAAGCCTAGAATTAGGTTAATTTCCTGACTTTTTAAATTAAATCAAGGTAAAAATATTGAAGCGAGAGAAGTCATACTTATTCAAGACACTATTATTGAATGAAATTTCTAAAATATGAAAATTGAATTAAAACAAAATTTTGCAGGCTATCTCAAGTAAACATACATACACCTATGAAATAAAACTAACAAAGCCATGAGCTGATGAATTATCAAAAAACCAAAGCTCCCAACCCCATCAGTTTGAGAGATATTTACAATGGCATTGTTTTCGGCTTTTAAATTTTGTAAATTGAGATTGTCTGCATTATTTGCTTCCTGCTCATTGTGATGACCCATTGAGTAATTATACCTGGTGTGTAACACCAGCTACAGAATGCTTAAGAGTTTGGTAAGTTTTTGTTCACAATATTGTGAGGGTTTTAATAGATAAAACAGAGGCTTTCCTTTTCTTTCTATTTAAGCAGTCCTCGGTTCTTTGCTGAAAGGACAGAAAATATTAAAACCCACCACACAATATTGTTGCTTGCTTTTCCAAATATGACTTACCTAAACCCTACATGCCGGCTCCAGGCTCCAGCAGAATTCCATGGTGAGTGTTGTCACCAGCCTAACGCACACTGGGGCTTCACAAGGAGCAGGAGCCGGTGGGTCTGAATCTAAAAAAGAAAAGTGTCATTTAAGCCAAATGTGCTGAATGCTCCCCTTAGCCTGCCAGTTGGGAGCATTCAGCACATAATTTGAAGATTTTGCATTCCTCGTATCTGTCCAGGACAATACTCCCTGGACTTCCCAATAGCCGAAAACATTAGGACATTGTAAACATCTCTGTTGCTCAGTGATTTAACTAGACTAAAAAGATTTTCCTTATTTTGAAAACTTGTGAAAAAATGTAAAGCGTATTGCTTAAAAAATAGCATATTAAGAGTTATTTAAAAAGCACTGCTTGCATCAGCAGCAAAGACTTTTAATAAAAATCACCAAAGTAGTTTAAGCAAGCCAATATTCAAACTGTTGAAAGCTGACTATCAACCAAGTCTTTCAGTGGGATCCCTTGTACATTTTCTGCCAATATTGCTGCAACCTGTCATGGGAAAAAAAGCCCCTTAAAAACATGCGCTCTGCTTGGCACGCTGGGTTCCATGAGACACCGTGGAAGTTAAATACCATTTCAAAATTCAAAGTCTACTGTCATTTTTCTAATAACCATGAGTAGTAATAGACTTCCCCGTTTCCTAAAAGAAACAAACTCATGTGGTTCTTTTCTTAGTTAAACCACACAATTTTGGTTCTGCAAAACATAGCAAAGTAATTCAATTCCTCGTTCCAAACAGAATGGCACATGGCTTCCAATTCACAGCAAACACTGCAGTATCGCTTCAAATTATATGGTAAGCATAAAGCTGAGAAAGTACAGAACTAAGTGAAGTAGTCTCGAAATAAAGAGAAATTACTATTTTGAGCACATGGATTTATTTAGTAAGTGATAATCTCTCTTCAATTATGGAGCTATATATGAATCAGTATTTCTCCACACAACTAAAATCCAGATAGTAACTCAGTGCCAATTTAATATTTGTACATATTTCTCAGGAAACGTAAAATCAAAGGAAACAAGAAACCTATGAATAAACAACTGAGGTGGCTTGTACGATATTTATTTCATTTAGTACAACAAACGCAATCTTTTCATATTTTATGAGGAAAGAACAAATGCCTTCAGACAAAATATTCAGATTTGCAGAGTGTAACCCTGTTTCAGCAGTCTACAAATAAAGGCACAACAGATGTTCAAACAAGGATTAATATGTCATTCAGGAATCTTGGAATCCTAGTAGAGTAAGTGTTGTGTGCAAAGCTCTGATTGAGTCTGTTTAAGAGGTTGTATTCCTACTACGTCCTATATTTGCAGGATGGAGATAAGACTGTGCCTAAAAAAAAACTGCTTACTTTGTGAACCATTGATCATAGAAATTCCATTTAAAAACCTATACTTTACATTAACAGCAAAACAGAAACTGTTTTCTCACTAAAATGTCTCTTTATCTTACCACCCAAAACAGAATTTCCTTTTCTTATATCACTACATTCATTCATTCATTCACCTTACAGACTTTTGTCTGCTAGCCAGGTCTGAAGTAAGGCTGTAACATGTGTCTTTGCATACAATGAAAGCTTTATTTCCACAATGAGGAATTAAAATGTAAATTCTATGTTTTCTATTATCCTTCTTCTCTGCTCTCTCTCGGGATCTTACCACTATTTCAAATCAACAGTTTCTGTTTTTCTTGGTGAGTTCAAAATCTCATTTATTCCCTGGCATTTCATGAGACACTTATTCTTTCATTTCCATTTCTCAAGTTTCTTGCTATGAAATTGATTAACAAGCTCTATAAATTAGGCATTATGAAACAGTATCTAAAAACTTACTTTTTAAAACCTGTTCCACTGCATCTAGGCTTATTATCATTGGTGTGTGCAGATTTGTGAGAATACCACATGTGCCACATTCTAAGTACAAATACTGGAACACAAAATATTTTTGATAAGTCTGACAAAAACATGCTTCCTATTCTGATGCCAATATTCTTACCTCAAGCATGTTATAGATGATGTAGAGCTTTATGACAGACTGTCCCCTTATCAGATGATACATCATAGAGTAGTCAACATAGTGCATCATGAAGTAGCAGATGACCAATATAACTCCTTTGAGGATGTCACATACCTGAGCAGGTTGTAGCAAACGTCTGTCACTGAAATACAAAGGGCAAAAAGTTCCACTAAATGTCATATATCAACAAAATACTGATGTTACTAAGCCAATATGAATTTACAGAAGCTGTTCATCATGGATATAGTTTAATGTATTTATTTGGCCCCTTCCCCTGCCCTTCACTTCAACACTATGACTACAATACACATTTATAGATTACACTCATTAACAGGACCACTGTCTCTTACTTGCCATTTATCTGTAATAAAACACTGTATTTGTTGAAAGTTCCTACTTCTTAATAACCTGCATGCATGCCATCAGGTACAGAAACTGTATTCACTATGATCAAAAAGAAATGAAGCAGTCATCTTCAATTTCAGTATAATGAACCAGATGCTGAGGAACAGGCTGTAAATTCTGTATCTTCATTTAGCTCTAAGCTCTGCAGCAGTAAATGCAAACAATTTGACATAAGAGCTTGAAGGTGATTGTGAACCAAATGCAGTTTTCTGTCTATAGTCCCATGAGTAACCCAGGAGACTAAAGGTACCATTACACAATTTCTTCCTATAAAGTAAAACTACAGGAAGAAAATAGTTTTATCTCAATTGCCAACAGTACCCGTAAGCATAATGAAACTGCAAGGCCATATCCACTTGTCTATTTATTTAGTTTAGTATTAATAGGATGCAAAGCAGTTAAAAAACATTTGAATTACATCAGAAGGTTAAGAATTAAATATAAAATAGGAGGAAAAAATTCCTATTACATATATTTATTTTTTTAAATATACTGAAAAGCTTTTACAGAAGTTAATGTTTCAAAGATGTTGGAAGCAATTAGCAGAATTCAAGTTATGAATTTTCAGTTTCTGTATTCTTAAATTAGTAGGTCATCCAGTGATTAGGCAATGTTCCCATAAATTGATAAAACATTTAGAAAAAAAAATTAAGAGTTATCTTGTGAAAATGTACTCCATTTGTAAAAAAAAATCTAAACAGTTACTTATGACCTCTGGAGTCATCCCACAGACCCTGCAGAGAAGTCAAAAATCCATGCTACCTCACTCATTCTATTTAAATCACAGCTGGAGTGTTATATTTTGGGTTTCTTTGTTGTCTTCCATTCAAAAGAAAAAGCTCTGAAGATGTCATTCATGCATTATATCACTCCTGGAACCACACAGTGACATTCCACAATGGGCAAATAGCTCCTGCTCTTGCTGTGAGTATGAGCAAGAAAGTTTCCAGAACTCTCAAATTTACGGTATTGCACTTCGAACAGAGAGCAACTGCTCCTTTTATGACATACTTTTTACTGCATTAAAATAAATTTCATTCTGAATAGAAGAATTCAACCTGGTCCAGCATAGCCACTGTAAGCAGTTCTGGTTTCTCTCCCTAGGAGACATTTTCTTGCTTTCAGAGGTCATCCAGTAACAAACAATATCCACACCACATTTTATTTCAGCCTAAGTTCTCGACAAAACATCTGAGTGAATTTTCTTCCTTTCTTCAGTCCCTAAATTGAGTTCTAAATGCAAAAACCAACTGAAAAAAATTAAAAACTGAACTTGTACCTTTTGCCCACTGTTTAAAAAGGCTATGACTGTCTTTGCAGAACACAAAAAAATAACCATTCCCAACCTGTAAAATCACACTTTGAAAATTTACTGCCTTATTTAACTACATCTGACTTAAATGATTACAGTTCTTAAAATATAATAGTATATACTGAAATGTTTACAGGACTTAAACAAGCCCCTGATTATGATTAGTGCTCATATTTCATTTTTCTCCAATCTACTCCCATTTTGGAAGTGTATTCAGTCATTTCTGTACAAGTTTCCCAGCCAACACTCAAACTCTGAAATACACATTGGGATACAGTGGTAAAGGTATTATTATTCCACAACAGTAATACCAGGCCTTAGCATGTGCAAAAGAGAATCAGAAGTTATTACTCAGAAAATTAGCATCCTCATTCTTCCAGCCAACAACCACCTTATCATTAGAGAGGTAGAGAGTACCTGGTAGGTAGAGAAAATCTGATGAACCAAAGAGACACCCACTTGAAAATCTCATTCACTGTTTTTTAAAAGTTTGTTAAGGTACCAATTTTAACGATAGGATGGTCTCTTAGTGAAATGCACTAGTGAGTAAAATCTGTTTATGAAGCTTCTGAAGTAGTCCAGACAGATTCTCTCAGGAAAATGCTTTGATGTCTACAAATCAATACAGACTGAAAATATCACATCAAATGTTTTCTGGCTTCCAAGAAACATCAAAGATGCTCAACCACAAGCACAGTCACAAGTTGCAGATGTTCTGCACTGTTAACTTCATCACTCTTCTTCTTTTGTTGATTTTCATCTGTACGACTACACTTAAGGAAAACCAACTAAGGAGAAGCCAACGTGATTTTACACAACCATCACAGGGGACTACAAATTCTGTGAAAAGACTACATACAATCAGGAGCACAACTGCTCTTCTAAAGGTGGTCTCAACTCTGAAAACTATCTCAGGAGACTAACACTGTATGAAGTTGCATACAAACTTGCACACAGCATCCTATACATTGGGAGATTAAAAGACTTTGAGAATGTGCTGTGTACATAACAAACTTGATTATCACAGAGATTCAATTCAAAAGCTGCCCTAAAGAGTCAGATCAAAACTCCCTTTGATTGCTGTGCTTTATAGGAATTAAACTTTCGTAGAACAGAACCCACTCAAGTAATGTTTTTAGAGAATTTTAGAATCATTTAGGTTGGAAAAGACCTTTCAGATAATCGAGTCCACCTGTTAACTTATCACTCCCCGTCCATCACTAAACCACAGTCTATGCATCTTTTAAATAACTCCAGGGATGGTGATTCCACTTCTTCCCTAACCAGCAGCCTGTTCCACTGCTTTACAATCATACTGGGGAAGAAATTTTTCCTAATATCCAATCTAAACCTCCCCTGGTACAACTTGAAGTCCTCTTGTGCTACCTCTCAAGGTGACTTGGATTTAGTTCCTCAGTAGTCTGTCTGTATGTCTAGGAAAAAAAAAGTGCAACAAACAATACTTTTTCCTGACATTTTAATTCAAACAACAATCTATTAATGTTCTCTTCAAAGCTCCACAAAACTTCTTGTGCTTCTCATCCACATGAGAAGCAGAACCAACAGTAATGTTGTGACAGTTTCAGAACAAAAGTCCTTGTTTGGGCTGGGACAGAGAGCCTTTCATTTATAGTAGCTGTTTTTTTTTGGATTTAGTATAAGAATGCTGATAGCACACTGAATGTTTTGGTTGTTGCTAAGAAGTGCTTACCCTGAGTCAAGGATTTTTCACTGTCTCTTGCTCTACTAGTGAGAAGCTGCATAGAAGGCTGGCATAAAGTGTAGCCAGGGCATGATGTTCCAAACTCGCCAGAGGGAAATTCCACACCACAGAGCATCACATCCAGTATATAAACTGGAGGAGTTACCCAGAATGGGGTCTATCACTGTTCAGGAACTAGCTGGGTACTAGGCAGTGGGTAGTGGGCAACTCTATCACTTGCTTCTCTTAGAAGATTTCTCTTAGGGTTTTCTTAGAATCTCTACTTCTCTGTTTCATTACTACTACTATTATTATCACATTTAGTATTATCATTAGCATATTTTGTTTCAGTGATTAAATTGTTCTTATCTCTATCCAGGAGGTTTACCTTAACTTTCCAATTCCCTTCCCCATGGGTGGGAGATGGAAGGAGTGAGTGAGTGGCTGTGTGGTACTTAGTTGCTGGCTGGGACTAAACCACATCATCTTAGTCACAAAAAAAAGCCTCAGTTCCAATTTCCTCAGTTTGATGATGAAAGAGCTGCCAGCACCTCAACCCTCTACTCAGTACAAGGGATTACTGCAAAGACTGACTACAGAAAACTGCTTTCTAGAAAATAAGTAAGAAGATCTTGCCATTTAAAATACATTCCAGTGTTCCTTCACTGTACACTAGGAAAGACCATTTTGTATTGACTAAACAAGTAATCTACAGTGTACCACTGATATGTTTAAAATTGAGAGAGATTAACCATGTCTAGTCCATAACTCCATAGAAGCATTTTAGTGTAGCAGAATCATCTTCCGCTCTGGTTAATAACATTTACAAAAGGATTTGAGGTGTGGTTCTGAATATAATATAAAAAAGGGACAATTATTTCCTACAAAGACAAGCAAATCAAATAAGCGGATTAAGTCTAATGATTTGTCACCTTTTGGCAAATACACAGAGCTGACTGCAAAGCCTGCAGTAATGAAATGATGTAGTCAGTGTTCAGTGAGAGCTGACCATTGCAGTTTTAGTATATAATCAGGCTCACACGGGTTCAATCTGTATTTGTCACAAATCATTCCTATCCTTTGCATTAAGCTGTTTAATACATATAAACACACAAAGGCTGATACGATTTTATGCCTGTCATAGAACCCCAGCATTCTGCATTCATTTTTCTCAATATATGTTCCTATTGTCTTCAATGCCAACACTGAAAAGTATTTTCAGACATCTTAAGCCCTAGCTAATCAGACTCATGATTAGTATTACATACAAACTCATACTGCTATAGTCATGAACATCATGAGTACTACAAAATCACAAAGAAACAAAATAAAAAAGCTTATATTGGCCAAGCTATAATAACTTCAAAAAGGCCAAGAAAAAAAAACAAGAAAAACATAGCATAGTGCTGGCAATTTCCACAGCTCACTTGAAAGCAGGGACCCAAGTTTTAAGAATTAGACATTACTGAGATGATGTGATAACTCAGAGTCTGATATTGTACAACTTTAGAAACCACTGAATGGAGATATGAGAAGCTGAAACAGTTTAGCTCACTTCCATACACTTCACATTTTTACAGTACATGAAGTATGACAGAATACAGAGAGGCAGATTTCACATGAAAATTACGTATTTCTTTTTCTCATGAGTGACAAAATGAGAATAATTAAAGAGCACTATACAACTTTAATCATTCTGATAACAAGGTAACAAAACAGTGAGCAGTAGAATCTTTCTGTAGATAGCAGTTAGTCTTTTCCTTCGAAGCTATCCCAGGCATACAGTGATGATGCCCAACAGAGTTAAACATTAACACCTGCCTAGCTTTAATGAACTCTGGTCTTGAAAGATAGTACCATGAGAGCCTTTGCCCAAGATGTAGTTCCTCTAATAACTGACCAGATTCCAGAAATAATGTTACAAGGTCTCAAAATTTAGCTGATTGTAATTTACATCACAATTTTCACACCACAAACCAGTAAATAAAAGGATCCAAGGCATCTGGACTGTCTTTCAAATGCACCTTACTATGATACATGATTTGCATCTTTTCACCTAATTATTTTCTGCCATTATTTGAGCAACCTGGTGTCCCTGCCCACGGCAGGAGGGCTGGAGCTGATGATTTTTAAGGTCCCTTCCAACCCAAACCATTCAATAATTCTACGATTATTCCATTACTACTTTTAAGGCATTCTTTCTAACATGCTCTTCACAGAATTTTACAAGTGCTCTCATTACAAATGCTAAGTCTCAAGTTCCCACATTAGCTGTAAAGAATTTTAAAATTTCTTCTAACAACAAAATACCTTAATACGAAAGAGTAAAGTATCCATTCTTTCTATTATTCACTATGTAAATCTTATATTGCCTTACTATCATTAATACTGAATACACCAAAGCATTTAAACATGAGATGATCCTTCAATCTGCATGAATTCAGTGAAAATCCAAGCATTCCTCTACACAAGAGAAACTCTCTTGTACTGTAATGTTAACCAGTAAATTATGACAATACGAAAAAAAAAAAAAGCACACAGAGACTTCACCATTCTCCAGCATGTTCTTAACAAGATGTTCACACCCCTCAGCCTCTGGGTATATTTATCATTACATCTATGATTGACAGAAAATCTCCACTGAAACAAAGCCTTACTTCTCAAAATAACATAAACACAGAAATCCATACCTAAGGGGATTTACAAGCTTATTATGAATTTTAACATAAACTGATGTGCAAGCCATACTACTATACCTACCTATTCCACCACAGCATGCTTCTGTTTCAGCCCAGTCAATTGTTAAAAAAGCAGAAGCATGCCAAGCACAATGCACTGCAGTATTTAAAGCAGTTGAAAGCCAAACTATGGCAAAATTTCCACAGTGAACTGACTGACATCAACCAGGAATTGAGCAAATCAGTCTGTTTCAGAAAAAAACTTACTTTTTACAACACAATAGAATTCAAGGTTTAATACCCATGCTTCAAACTTCCCATTTATGGTTTGTTCACCATGAGACAAATTTAGAAAGTGCAAATCCAAGTATTTCCTCTGTTTAGAAAACCACTGGATTAGTGTATGTCCTCTCCCTTTGGAAAGCTAAAAGCAATCAACTTTCCTTATAATTATGAGGAATTACTTTGCTATTCTATAAAATTAAATTAAAATACTATCAAATTAGAATGCTATCAAATATCCTGGCTAGCCACAACTTCAATAAATTTTAGGAAAAACAAAAATTTTTTTTTCAAGATGACTTGTAGAAAAGTCCCCTCTGTTGGAAAATTAAGTACCAATCAAACTTATATCACAATCTACATAAAACACCTACCCAATGAAGAAAAATCTAGTGTGAAACCCAGTGCTCATCATAAGCAAACTCCTTAAAAAAGTGGAAGTTTAAGGAACGAGTTACCTGTCTGTAATTTTCAAAGCATTTCTATTTAACATCAAACTCAAAATGCCATGATGCACATTTAACACAGTAGTAAGAGTTCTGTCTCCACCTGCTGGTTGAAAAGCATTAGGTGCAACCATCCATACGGGCTATGACTACACAGACGGTCACACTTCTGATCCTTAATGCTTGCTACCGAGCAGCAGAATGGATTTCACAGTGCTTTGCCTTTATTAAAGGAGTAAACCAGCTCAAGGCTTTCAGAGTATTGGTATCTACCCCATCAAACTAATTTTTGTTTCAACAGCTGTACAACCGAAGCATGAAGCAGAGCATTATTAAAAACAAATCACAGTTTACCAATATTTGTCTTTAATATGTTCAAAATCACAAGCAGCTAATGCATAAGATTGCTTAAGCAAGCAATTTCCATGAAAACCAGGACTGTGTGTTAGGTATTTTAATAAGTCTTGATTATTGAATTTGAAGTAGTTAAACCATTTGGAACGCAAAACGCAACCTGGACAAAGAGAAATTTGTTCTTGCTGTATAAAAACGTCTAAAAGAAGTCTCCCTATAGCTGTTTCTGAAGTATAGTCAGCATCTGACACTACAAAATGAACAATACTTTCACTGCATTGTGTGAAATCTGCAGACAAGTACGCTTGTCCAAGTACTGAGTTACTTTGGCATCCAACCCATATGCACCCTGAGTATATTATTTTAAATTTAACTGCAGACTGTCATATGATGTCTCGTGATTTTTTAATTTTTGTCTTCCAAGCCTCCTGGTGCTCCTCAATTCTTCACTGGTCTGATTACATATGGTTTTCCAATCGTCTTTGAGAGTTGTTCAGGTTTTGATTGTTTTGTTAGTTTTTTAAAAATCAAGAGGCATTCAAGACTTTTTCTTGTTTATTGATATTAATCACTGCATTTTAATTGGATCCTTTAGTTTAGGCTATTTAGTCTCATCCAAATAATTCAGCTTAGTGTAAACAATTACTCCTTTGAGGTAAACACATACAAAATTACCAATGTTGATGTCATATGTACACTAAGATACGAATACACTATCAATGCAAAAATGCTTTAGATGGATATTTTCATCTTAATAACATATATACATATATATTTAAAGCTTTTGTGTCTATAAATGTTGACACCTTAAAAACTCTTTCTATAGAGGTTTATTGTGCAGCTAATAATGCACTGCAGAAGTCTTTTAGCATGTTACAAGTTTAAGCATGTTTTTTCAGCAAACCTTTTCTAACTGTATTATTTATTCAATGTTAACACTTTCAAACCGTTAAGCAATCCTTGAAGTTTATAATATTTCTGTTATTGATATGGTGATCTAGTTAAAGTTTTGCTTAGGTATCTTTCCTTTCTCCATTTTACATCACAGATACCTGTCCAGAAACTGAAAAATGGGGCCTGGTTTTACATGTAGGCTTTAAAAAACTCTCAATTCTTCAGTGTATCCTTCATTAATGAACTGTGGTGTCATGAATTTCTAATTTTACATGAATCACTAAAAAACCTGTTATATTAACACATAAGGGGATATTTTCCTGATAGCAAAAGTAAAGATATCAGGGAAAATAAAATCCAAGCAAGGCTGTCTGAAGGGTACACTTGCCCACATAACTACAAGTAAAGTTTTTTTAAATGGACAGTGTGATCTGTTGGAAATACTTTCCTACTATTATGCTCAAGTTTGGCTTGTGGAAAAGAAGCTATTTTGATAAAATCTAATCTTCCATTTGAGATTTTAAGAAGAGGTATCTTACAGTATGTAGGACTTCACTGATATAAAATTGTGATTACACAGACTGACTTTTAAAATATATTCCAAATGAAGAATTTTAAGAAACTAGAGCCAAGCTTGCCAAGATTAGATGGCATTGCATTTCTCAAACAATAAAAAGCCTCTACATGCACACAATACAGCACGAGACCATGCTAAGAATGAAACAAAACCAACCTTGCTGTTAGGCCCCGATGAGAGCTGTCTCAAAAAAAAAACAAAAACAAACGAGGTTTCAAATAAGTAACAACTAGAATAAGCTTTCATTAAGCTTTTATTTTTTAAACAACAGAATCAAATATAACTGAAAATCGTAAACAAATTTATGCTAAAGTGCTGTATTTTATTATGCATGGAATTATCTCTAAGTCTAATATTAAGATGCCTGGCAATGAACTCCCTAAGATTTAGGTTAAACACTACAAAAAAACCCTGCTTTAAGTACACACAAAAATATAGCTATGAACCTGATTGAAGCAGTTCTTAGAAGGAACCTCAAAAAGCTTAAGGCACTATAAACTGAAGTACAGCAGGGGCTATAGTTTTTCCAAGATATCCTTTATTACAATGGGCCAAATTGGCCTACAGGCATTCTATTGAAAAATGTTTTAAATCTAAGATCATACAATGATGAAAAGTTACGTAAGAAAATATACCTAGCACAAATGACACTGAATCAATTTCATGTATTTGTTACTAAGTGTTGGTTTCTCCTTTGAGCCATGTTGGTTAATTTAGCTATACTGTTCATTTGTAACCAGCCTTTTTACTGATTACATGGAGGTGTGCGAATTTCGCTGACAGCACAGAAGGAAAAAGAAAATCAGGATTTACTCACCAAGGAGGAATCCCTGTGACACCACATTCCATCCTATAAAGGAAGTGAAAGTGCTCTTCCCTTCGGTCTGATTTACAAGAAAGAAAGAAAGAGAAGGTTGTAATGTTGCTACACTATGCACTGCTATGGAAAGGAGAAAGGAGTACTTGATCTAAGAGTATACTATAAAAAATGATCTTCCTTTTTTTTGTTGGCAGAAAGCTACACATTTTGGTGGGCAGATGCACAACTTCCTCAATGAACTTCAGGTGACAATAGGAAGTTTATGGATTTCATAGCTAAATTCCTTAGCAAAAAAAAAAAAAAAAATAGGCTTAGGAATAAGTGTGCAACAGAGGTTTAAATTTATTTAACAGCCTGATAATATGAACAAATAAATAATGTCCATAAGAAGACTGCCAGTTAGTTTTATTCTTTCAGATATGCTTTCTTTCTACAGTTTCTTTCTTGAAATAATGCTGTTCTATTTATTTCCTACTGAAAAACATGAATCTGTGAATTCACAGGAGGTCAATGGGAATTTTAAGAGGTACATACAATATAGCTGAAGTTATTGATGTTATTGCAGACAAGACCTAAATTCATTGATTTCAGAGAGCAAAGTAAAAGAAAAATGCAGACTAAGTATTTATAATCTCTATCGACTTCCACATGAAAGAATTCACAGATTCACAGAATATTCTAAGTTGGAAGGGACCCACAAGGAGTTAAGCCTAACTCTTAAGTAAATGGTCTGCACAGGGATTGGACCCACAACCTTGGTGTCATTAGCACCATGCTCTAGTTCCCAGTGGGATTCAGCTCCAGTGTGAGGCACTGGAGGTGCTGGGGCATGTGAGGGGTAGGTGGGTGCTGCTCACACAAAGCAGGACCCTGTTTTCCACCATCCAGGAGCTGCCCTCATGCCTTGGGAGGAGCCCAAAGGGTCCTGGACCCACTCCTGGCAGCAGGGAATGGGGAACCCCTGCAGATGTGGTGTATGTGCGAGCTTCTTGCAAAGGTTTTGTCAATCTATCTTTACATGTAAGAAAATTCATAATCTTCTACTGTATTTTCTTGAGAAAACTAGACTTTGGAGAAAAAAAAAATCTCACTTTCCCTCACAAATCCTTTCTTTCTTTGTGGAGATGATGTAAAATATCTTTAAATATAATTTAATTTGGAGACCCATCAGAGTTTTACTACCCTACAATTTTAGCTTTCATATCATGGTGTTCTACAAATAACACAGAAGAGCTTCTCCACATTCCCACATCACTTTTTATTGGTATGCAAAGTATTTTCAAGAAAAATAATAAGTTAGCTCTAGGAAAGAGTTTCAAAACAGGCAGCTCCCAGAATCTCTGGGTCTGAGGAATTGATAAAAATTATCTGAATGTAAAAGGAAACTGTACCTTTCAACCACAGCTAGAGTTAGTTTTAGGAACCTGTCACCAAGGACTCTCATTTCCAACAGAATTCCACCAGGTCCACATCTCTGTCTATCTTGGCACATACTTTTCTGTAACAACAAACCTTTTATGCTGCCAAAAATATTTTAATAAAGTGAGAATAGCCTATAAGACTATACTCAAAGAGAATGATTTAGTAAAGTTCTTTTCTTGACTCAAAAGAAAATACAGTAGAGTTGAATTTTTGCAATTTCAGAAACTGAAGTCTAATTTTGTGAAGTGTTTGTTAATTTTTTTTAAAAGCACCCGCCACTTAAAGCATAGAAGTAATGAAGTTGCACCTGCCAAAACTACCACCATGCAGTGATTCAACCTTTGCCAGTTTGATCTCAGTAATTAAACAAAGCAGTTTAGTTCGCTCAATGACAGAATCATGGATTCTCCAGACTGAAGTTCTTCAAGTTTTTAAAAAATTGCTTTGTCAGCACCAATATAGCTGTGACAAAAACAAGGAACTAAATTTGCTCAAAAGGCAAAGTGATGATCAAGTGATGAGGATGATGCCTAAGGCATCAAGGAAGGATGACTTAGAAGTCAAATTGAAGTACTTACACCGTGTAGGCAGGAAAAGGAAACTATTTTCTTTAAGATATATTACTCTTTGTTTCCTTTCAGAACTCTGTAAAATGAAATATTACAACATGTGGAAGAGGCTATAATGCACTTTCCCTATACTTAAGCACTTGGCATAATATACCATAGACAGGAATTAGCCCATTTATATAGAATACGGTTTTATTGTTTTAAAAAAATAGCGTGGAATATAATCTTTCTCTACACTAAAAAGAGAAGATAGAATTATGAGGAAATAAACTGAAGAGTAAACTGGAAGAGAAACAGAACACTCACTGCTCAATTACTTCACTGAGATGTTGAGAAAAAAGTCAAGATGAAGGGAGGAGCACTTTTATTTACTACACAGAATGGAATATGATGTGCCAGGTTCAAGTAACAACTAGTCAACATTTATTTGATATTAGTGAGGAAGAGCAAGCTAAAAGATAAACAGCCACCTGCTTTGTAAGTACCTTTTATAATTACAAATGTGCTTTACCTATTCAACTCTATTTTGTTACAGATACATAAAAATGTACTTCCTGAGCTGGAAGAAAATCACAAATATTTTTTGCTGTAACAAATAAAATCACCATAACTACAAAAAAAACAGCAAGAAAACCCCCAAAAATTTAAAGTGCAGGTTCTGAATATTTGGAAATAAGAACCATTACATCTGACGAAGTCCCATTACATACTATAGACACAAGTTCTAAAACTTTCAGTATAAAGCCCCCAACTTTAGAACATGAACAAATTAGACAAAGCCTCAGGTACTGAACAAGTAGAGATTCTAGAGAACAAAATTCCAAACACTGGAGGAAACTGTGACGGAAGAAATTGCTAGTGGAGTTGTTACAATAACAAAGACTTCTTCACTCAAGATAATCTGAGTTTCACAGAATCTTACTTGATAACACTTTAGCACAGTCAAGTTCAATAGAGTAAACCAGCTTCTATTGTGCCTTATGCACAAAATACTGTCAAGCAAGTAGACTAAATATTAGCACTGCAGGTACATATATACACATATCACATATATGTGAGTGCATATGGTGCCTCAAATGTCACTTTCTTCAGCACATTGAACAATTACCTAAACCAGCAATTAGTCTTTGAAATCTTTAATTGTAATTTCAGAAGACGAGAAAACTTCTTTGCCAGAAGCACAGCTGAGTTTATCAATGAGAAGAACAGTCTTAAACAGAAATACAGTAAGATTCAAATGATATGTTGAACTCCATTACATTTACCTGAATTTAGTAATAGCATCCATATAGATATCTACAAATAGGCACATAATTTGTCTTGTCATCAGGCTAAAACCAAATAACTGTAATTTCTGCACGGCTAAGAAAACTCTCTTGACCTAGTAAGTCTGAGGTTCAGTTCAAAATTAACAGCACAATAAAACATTAGAGACTGCCATCTAGTGCCTGTATTAAACATCACAAATACAAACACTTCTACTTTGGACTATTTTAAAATACTTTTTTGCAACTATACTAGTATTTGCTGTAATCAGAACATACATTTCTAAACTATGCATCTAAAAGACCTCTGCATATGAAAGACAATACTGATAATCCAAATAAAAGCAACTTAATATTAAAAAAAAATTAAAAATCAGTAACCATAAATCAACTTCAAGTTTTGGAAAATTCAGAATAAAGATCCTGAAGTTGTTATTTATTCCAGCAAAAAAAGACAACATCAACACAAAAGCTTCTTTTTCTTTAGGCTACACTGAAGGCCTATACAGTCAGCTTTACCATGAGGTAGCAGATTTTATAAAGAAATTCTATCCAATTTTTGATGCCTATGCCAGAAGGGCAAACTACAAATTTTTATGTATTAGCAACTTCTTAGTACTAATATAAACAGAAAATCAAGGCATTAAAATCTAAAATTTCTTAATATTCTGATTGGTTTTCCTCTCCTTGTTTTACTCCCTAGGATTCTTCAGAGGAAAGAAAAGAACACATTTATTCAGGGATCTTCTCAGTAAAGTTTTCCATGAAAATAAGGAAAGCTTTTACTGTTAAAAAACAAACAACTTTTGTTTCAATGTCAAAGAGCCTGTCAAAAGACACAAGCCAAGTCTAAGAAATTTTAATACAATGTTCAAATATACGCTAGATAAAAAACCAAAGCTATGAGGTAAGGTTACATCTTTCTCCTTTACTAACCTGAATACGCCTAAGTGGTGCTGTTATCAAACTGCTGTGTCTGAGGGAAGCAACGATGACAGTTAGTGACTGCTGGTAAAGCTTAAAGGTCCCACACACACCTTTATTTTGGCTAGTTTAGACTGAGACTTCTATTTTAAAGCGGAAGAAGTCATTAGTAGTTCAAACAGCACTGAAAGGCCATAAAATGAGGCACACACATAAATGGTGAAATATTATTGAAGGGTATCAACACCTTTCTCTTGAACCAACTTACCGTAAGCCATAGCAAGGCAAAGTGATGAACCGGAACATTGCCAGAAAAACTCTCAAAGGAAGCAGGGTGAACACATACAGAAAAGCATCCAGGCACAAAAAGATTCCAAAAAACATCAACTAAATTACAAAAATAAAACAGAAGTATGTTAGTAGTTCATAAAATTTACAAAAAGTTCATAAAGAATTGTTATGAAAAATACATTTACATAAGACTAATCAAATAAGCACAATATTCTCTCTTGTTCAATCAGCTGAACTGTAAGAAAAATTATCATGCTATGCATTTAAAGAGCATTCAGCAAAAATTCTGCACCACAAGGTCCAAGCACGGAAGGCTTTTGTAGACTTTCACAGCTCACTGATCTTAGTCTTTATTTAATATATAAACTGCTGTTGAATATAACTGTAGCTCATTTTCCAGTGGTAGCTTTCTTCTAAGGTTACCAAAGTTCATGTTTTAACCGTATGGGGAAAAACCTATAGAACTATGGATTCATGTGCATAGCCATTTTCTGTCTAGCTCCTTTTTCAATATTACTTCATCCCCTCAAAAAGTCTTCTATTACCTTGTAAATTTTCTATTGCACAGCTAATTAACACCTGTGGTAGATCTCTTTCAGAGAATAACCACCTCTTAATACAAAAATATAAAACATATAGAGATAAACTTCCAGTTGTCCTCAGTTTAAATGTTTTATCCTTAATTTACAGAAACATTAAAACCATTTATTGTGGCTACAAGACAAGCAACTCTATGAAAATTAATCTAAACATAAACCTTATGACTCAAAAGCTCCAATATACAAGACTCTCCCCACTTGACATTCCTTCTTTATCTGCTCTTTAAATGATTCTGTGCTCTACCTAAATGGGAGTCTAGATGTGTGCTTTTATGCTTCTGTCAGACCATGTGCTGGTATTTTTTCTGCAAAGATAATCCCCTAGAAGCCAGCTTAACTGGCTACACAATTAAGACTAGCAACATCTAAGCAGACCTAGATATCCATGTCAGATACGCATTTACATGTGAAAGTTGTACATACTGCTGATGGGAAAGGAAGATACTGGGGTGGGGGTGTAAGCCAAAGTAAATTACTTTTACCTCACAATCCCTTTGCCTTTCAAAGAACCTTCTTTGTTAGGTTGTGCAATGGCCAGTTCCATGCTCAGTGAGTACTCTTATACATCTGTGTAACTCTGAAAGCAATCCTACAGACTGCACACCAGAATAACTACCCACAAGTCACGTAAGCATAACAGCACTGCCATCATCCCTGAGTTTTTACTTTCCCTTATAATAGTATTTCAACCAATTCTACAGTGGTAGAATATTTCAATACCATCATGATGTTAAGGTCTCTTCCTGATGTTTACTCATTCACCTCTAATACCATTTTCTAAAATTTCAGCATTTTGAGTAATTATTCAAAGTTATCAGGAGTAGTGGTTACATGAACTGTGGATAAATTTATGCACTGCCTTAAAATGCCATTAAGCTACCTATTTCTTTTAAAATGACTTCTAAACTAGGTGTTGAATATTCAGGCATTGAAAACAACTGGAACGGAACACTTATTTTAAACTCCTTGACCGAAACAAAACAGAAGGACAGCTTGTAATTCTGCCTGTGCTCTTTGAGGACATTTTTATAATCTCAAAAAGCAATACTACTTTTAGACTCAGACAGACTTCTCCATCTAAGTATAATGATAGTTTTTCACATTCTGTAAGTGTACATTAATATTTGCAATTATTGTTTAATGTCCTCATTTTCCCAATGTTGTCACTACATGCACTCAATGAAATATAACCAGTGCTGAACCTTCTACTCCTTTCTTTAAATATTATTTTTGCCGCTCCACTCCAGATATTGAGGAATTAACAGAAAAGCCTACAGAGCTTTTCCATCATCATAACTATAATTTAACAAAGGAGCACAAAATTTTATTTTGAGATCAACTAAAAACTGTTCCCTTAAGACAGCAGAAATAGAGACCACCAGACCACCTTCTCATTCAGTATAAGTAACCTACTTCAGTAACAAGCTTCCACTGACACTGTACAAAGAGTTTGAATAGAAGTAACACTTAGATTGTAAACGATCTAGCTTCTCTAAGTGGTAATCAGAACAACAACCATAAAAATTCTCCCCTTTGAACTTTACATCCCTCTCTAAAACTATGGGTGTTAAATAAGTGCCTATTAAGTAATATCTCCCAAGATTAGGCTTTGATAAATTTACTCCAATTTATTCTCAATCTACCTGATTATAATTTTCATTCTTATTCTGTAATTATACTATTAGGTAGTAAACATAACAAGCCATTATGAAAAATCTTCTCTTCCTTTACTAGCGTCTCACATGTTTTATTTCAAGTAAGCAGATTTTTGTATCATGTAGGCAAATGGTTTCTGCAACAGGTGATGATCTGCACACTATTTTGGTGATTTCTAGATGCTCAGTTTGATATAGTTAGTATGTATGCTAACATGGACTAAGCCAATGCAAAGAATTTATAAAATATTTCATAATCTCACATCAAAAGATAACTATCAGTTTTTAAATCCCTTTATTATTCAGTTTCATAATATTTCATATTCAAAGTACAGACTGAAGTTTGACTTATCATGCAAAACCCATCAATTGCACCATTTACAGCATTAATCTTATTTTCAAAAAGACTGCTGGATATTGCATGCTCTTACATACTCAAAGTTTTATTGAAAAGTTATGGTGATGATCCTTCAGAAAAATTTCTGTGCCTTGGACACAGTATGTAATAATCTACATAAGTAAAATGGAGATGACATAGAAATGCTGTATCATTCAACTGAGTCTCTACCATAAGTGGAATATTCTATCTTAAACTGGAAAGTGTAAATACTGAGGATGTGAAGACACCATCCCTGAAGACATGCTAAGCCTCTAATCCTGAGCAACCTGTTGCAGGTTACACAGCTTTAAGCAAGGGCAAGGACTATGTCATCTGCACGGATCCATCCCAAATGCATTCATTCTGTGATTTTCCGCAGTAACTGACTGGGAATTTAGTTTGGTAAAGCCAGGGCTCATCATGGCTGAAGGATGAATTTAATGATACTGAGGGGAAACAGGAGCATTACGGACAAAAGGAATCCTGCCCACCCTTCCTACCTCCTCCACTGCTCTTTCATATTTAGCTAAAAAGCTCCCGTTCTGTCCTTGTGTAGAATCTGAATTCTCAAGAATATTGGCTGAGCAAATCAGCTCACTATCCCAGCACAGCGCAAACAGAGCAAGGAAAGTGAAACATTCCCTGCAGAATTATGAGTAGATTTAACTCCTGGAAAGGTCCAACAAGCACCACAGCTCATGCAAAATAGGCAGTATGCATAAAGCAGGAGACTGAAGTAGGAGGAAGAGCAAAACAAGCTTCTTCCTTCAGTTTAAGTTACATTGATTTAGCCCTATGTAATTTCATCCCTAGAGACTTTGGGGATTTTGGCAGTATTAATTTTAATGTTATCATTACACTGCAGCCTAGCCAAACTTTATTACCAATATTGCCTTACTCATCATCCTTGAGCATACTGCTGTTGCCTCCCAGATCAACAGGGTAAGCCAGAATAAAATTGGCTCACTGCAGGGCCAGAATGCAAACTACGCTGACATAAAGGAAGTGGCAAGAATCCCTCAGGATGGGCTGTAACACCGGGATAGAGAGGGAAGATGTGGTAAACAGTGGCAAGAAGCCAAGTAAAAGACTACAAAAATTAAGTAAAAAGCCTTAGATCAACTCATTTGTCACCATATTTGTATAAGATGGAAATCTTCCCATCCTCAGAGAATTTTACACTGAAAAGAATCTTTGAAACATTTTTTAATGTAAAATTACATTTTGCTGGAAAAAGTTTTCTTTGGGTTGATTTATTCCTTTAAGCATCAGTAATATCTTTATATTTTAATTAATTTGTCATCATCTGCACTTGTTGGTCTCTACTAATAACAAGACTTGCCAGCAGCAACAAGCAAACAGGCAAAAAACCCCCGAAACAAAAATGTTTACATTAGCAACACTGACAAATAATCATTATACAGTTTTGGTTTTGTAGCAGAAGTGTTTTAAAAATAAATACTTCTTTAAATAATTGAATTAAACAGATTTCATCTCTAAATGGAATAAAATGTTAAAGCATACTTCACCTTTTCCAGTTCTTTCGGTATCCGCATGCATGTGTACACTCTCTCTCTCCGCTCTGTGTATTTTGCTTCATTGTGTTCGAGGAAATAACCTCTTGTTAGCTCAGCACTGATGAATCTCAGCAAAGAAAGATCTAGTCAGAAACACATAAGCAGAAGACACTTCAGACATGACCTCCAGAGGGTGAGAAGCTGCTACACTTTTGTTACTTATTACTTGCTACATGTTTCATTTACACGGCTTCTAACCCACCAGGTTTTCGCTAATGGTTAAACAACTTTGTACAGAAGGAGTTACAGGAGATATAAGTCCAACGCCCTCCCATTCATTCCCCTGCTACCTCCCAACATACAATCTACATTTCCCAGGCAGATATCCCACTTCTACAAAACATTACTCAAAGCCACTACATGAAATGCAATACACTGAGTGAATCTAATCCTGAATGTATTAACAGACCTCCTAAATATACTAAACTCTATTTTAGACTTCTTAAAGCTATTTTTTCTCTCAGCAGCATTAGCAACTTATTCTTTATTTTAAAGAATAGCTTTCTGCAAAAGAAAAACGTCCACAGATACATGATCCCAAGCGATCCAGTGCAAACAAGACAAACACACTGAACCTTTGGTGATCAGGTATTTTACAGCCAAAAAGCCATCAAGCATGTACAGGTCTCCTGTGCATTAATGGCTGTAGGTAAATAACCTAAAGGCTGACTGGCCTGTGTTTAAGCAGCTCATATGGCTTCTAAAAAAGACTTGGCACAAAGTAGTCTTGCAAAATTTATAACATATGAAATTATAATTATGAAATTCAGGCTGTCAGCACAAGAAGGTTGAACTTAAGCTTAAACATTCACTGACGAGGTCTGAGATTACCACCTCCCCGTAAAACTTCAGAAGTGACAGAACACCACAATGAAGTTCAACATCTCTGGTTACTGGCATTTAAAAACAGAAACTCTCAATATTCATACAACATCCAGAGGATGAAAATCACTTATCCAGACAAACAGATGAAAAGCTACAGACACCATGATACAAGCACATGTTCACAAATAGTAAATCCAAATTTTAGCCAAAGTCTTTTGGATTAGAGGAGGGGGATGTAACCTTGTGTGGTAGAATGCGCTACATTTTTCAGGGCAGGAAGAAGCTGTATATACATCCTTTGTAAAACAACTTAGGTAACAGCTGTTATGAGGGGAATGCAGGTATTTACACTCTGCATGAAGAATTCACCCAAAACTGTCTGAAGCAATGCCTTCTCAATATTCATCACAGTCAAGATGAAGACTTTAACAGCAGACAGAAGAGAACAAAGACTTTTAAAGCAAAGTAGGAATCAGCTCAAGCAGAAGTATAAAAGAACCAAAAGGCTGTGCTTACAGCCTGCACTGCCTTGGGTGGGGGGTGTGATTAGAACTCTGGAGGATTTCAGGCAGTTTGTAGTGGTGCATTATTATTCTCTGTATGTCTGGTATTGTGATTTATTGACACTACATAATTAATAGGTACTTGATGAGTTACATAGCTGTGGTCAGCATCAGCAACATGATAAATCACAATTTCCTTTAAACTATGAGATTGGAACCATTTCCCTGTGTATGAGCTTGTCACTGGACAGTGATTTTGATGATCTATGTATTACTGATTCACTTCTACAAAGTAGGCAAAAACCACTTGAAGCCTTAAAGGCATTTATTTGAAAACAAACAAAACAACAGGTTGCTTAATGAGCAGTAAAGAACTAATATTTAGGTATAAAGTTTCAATCAAAGTTCATTCCATGAAATCACTGCTCAGACCTGTTGCAAACGTGTTTTCTGGAGTCTTCCTTTGTAACACTATCACTTGTAATTTTTTTGGTTATGCAATTATTCAGTGTTTAAAAACTTGAAAGTAAAAACAGATAAGTATAAGCACATCAAGTAACTACGCTGTTAACTTCCCAGGTGTGTTTTCTTCCACCTCAAATAACCAACCTTCTCTAACTTAAAGATAAAACAATCTCAAACAACTGAAGTTCCCTGCACAGTAAACATATGCATATGGACAACCACCATGGGGTAACTTATGAATTCCTGTCAACTTCAGATAATCAAGGTTTTACCTAATGAGCTATTTGTTTCCACCCCTTCTTACCTCACATGAAGTATTTTAGAGGGCTATAGCTGAAAACAAAATGATTTTAAGTTTTCAGCACCTTAGACTTTCCTGCCCTAGAAACTGAAGGATAATCAATCCTCACGCCTGAGGCTGATCAATGCACAAGCTCCAGAGTGTGACTGCAAACTCATCTCTCCAGTGACACTGGAGCGAGCAGTCACTCAGCCACCTCCCTCTGAGCCCTTACTGCCACCAGCACCAGCCCCAGCTCTGTGCCAGCTGTGAAACAGATTACTGGCTGACCCTGCAGGAAAAACACAGTAACCAAAAGAACAGCATGAGACAGCAAGGCAGAACAAAGTAATAAATCATTCGAAAAACAGCTTAATTCTGCTATCAAAACATCAAGCAACATTTTCTTTTAAAAGTAAACTTTACCTCCTACTTCAAATTCCTTCCCTACTTCAAATTCCCCTCTTTTGCAGCCACAAAGTTTTAGACTGTAGCCCAAGTTTAATCTGTTCAGACAGAATACACTTAATGCTCACAGTAAGCTAATTTATCTCCACACCTCAGGACAGGAAAGCATAAGCATCTTCAAAAAACATAAAAGGACACAAATTCCTACAAGGTAAGAAGATAATGATTTAACTAAGTTATACTCCAATGCATAGCTGCAGGAAGGATAACCATTAACCAGAAAGGAGTGGAAATGTGAAATGCACTGCACTTCAGTAAGTTTCTATTATATAATCATAAATTTAACCCTAAATACAACAATTCCAGACACTCACTTCACTCCTGTAAATCCTAAATGCACACTTCTTCCATAAGCATGCCAATTAACCAATCAAGAAAATATATCTTTTTAAAAAGTATTTTTTTCCTCCTCTAATCAACTTCTCTTTACAGTACTAGTTTTGCCTCATCACTGTGAAGAAAATCTGACTTCTATAGTTTAACACGTTGCTGCCCTCAGATAAGTTAGAATTTTTAGTTGATCAATCAAGAAGCCTGTTCGTATATTGTTTTCTTGGCATGAAGTACCAGAGAGCACAGAAGATTTTAAACTATTTTAAAATTTCAAATTAATTGCATGAAATAGTCAAGTATTCTCCACCACCTCCAGTAACCCCCTTTTAATAAAGCTCAGTTGTTTTTCAGGCACACCAGTAAGAATCTTGATTTTTTTTTCACCTCAAAGCAATTCATACTACTACTATCAAGCCAATTTGTTTATAAATATAGAAATTACATCACCTTTACATTCTGTAGTGCTCATCAACACCACAGAACTGCAGTCGATGCTGCATGTCCGATGATATAACACATTAGAAACAGACACAGCACCCATCAAACTCAGAAGGAAAGCATTCAGCTTGTTGACACATTATTAAAAGTTAAAGCCTAATTCCCATTCTTTTCTTTTTTTTATAAGGCCTGTGTTATCACATTCAAGCCAAGACTGAGAAAGCCTTGAAAGTTTAACACTTCAAGCACTTTCCAAATTTTCAGCAAGCCAAACAATTAAGAATACAGTACTTATATAATTATTTATAACCTTACCAACATTAAATGAATCCTGACACAGTGACTGACAGTTTTTACAAAAACGTCAGGGCTATTTACAAAAATTATGTGGTAGATACCTGAAATAACCAGTTGAAGTGTGAATGTAAACACAGCTGCATGCTAAGAGCAAAGGCCATGACATTTTCCCTTATTTTTCATTATAAATCCCCAGCTAGTAAGTTTCATTTACTTTCAATGACTTTGAATAATCTGAGTACAACTTCAAAGCTCTAACGGCACCGTTACTGCCAGCAGCAGAGGCAAAGACCACCGTACCCACAGCTGTGAGCTGTAACAAGAGCTGGTAAGACAACCAAACACTTCCAGCACTTGAGCAAGAAAGTTGAGGGAAGCCGCAGCCTGCCGGCCCGCGAGGCTCGGGAAACCGCGGCCCCTCTCCGCTCCCGCTGGAACCGGGCAGGTACCGAGCCTGACAGCCAGAGTCCCATCTCCAGGGCACAGCACAGCTCCACGGACCGTGCCCGTGCTGCCTGCAAACCTCGCAGCAGCAAACTGCGTGACAGGGCACGGGGACCCGTCCGCCCCTGCTCCCCTTCCCCAGCAGAGCCGTGCGGAGAGCCGGG
>JAHLSL010000015.1:19110094-19388900 GCA_025920805.1 Petroica traversi | reverse complement strand
CCGGCTGGGGCGGCCCTGAGGGAGCCGCGGCTCCGAGCCCGCACCGAGCTCCCCTCACAGCCCGACGGCCCCAGCAAACCCCCAAAAGCGGCCTGAAATCGCGTGGCTCCTCAGATGCTGGAAATGCTGTTCGTTCCTGGCAACGTGGCACTGGCGGTGATGAGGCTTGCCAGAGACCATACTTATGAAAAATAATTGTTCTGCCACAGACTGCTTGTAATTTATACACGAACATGACAATAAGAAGCAGGCAGCTCAAGGTAACAGTGAAACGCTTGTTTGCAGGGGAATTCGCATGGGCACGCAGACAGAATACCTGGCCTGAATTTCAAGTACGAGATCTCCTTCACATTCAGTACTCGTGTTCTTATCGTGCATTCACAGGCCAGATTCAGTCAGCTTAATATTTAGCCATTCGCCCTGGGAAAACAAAGAATGCTTTATTCTTTCTTTGGAAGGCCATAATAGTCTTCATCTATAACTCTAAGTTAATTGTACAGTTGTCTCAAAGAGTGTTTTGGGCTTTGGATAGGCTGGATGTGCCCATTTCCATTGCCATTAGTAGTTCTAAATGTCCCAAATCTGGCATTTTCAGGCCAAATTTTGTATTTTCATTCCAAATTTTGTATTCAGTCCAGTTTTGTATTCAATCCAATTTTTATATCCAAATCCAAATCCAATTCTTGTGTTTTCAGGCAGAGGAGTGCTTTTTTGCAGACAGTGATACTGTGTAATAAGAGTATCATGGAGAAGCTAACAGTGATCACTACTATACTACAAATTATCAGTCTGTAGTTTCATATTTTCTCTTAAATGTAAAAAGCAGTTGGGAAAATAGGATGCAGAACAAAAGCTCCAAAAAGAACTGAAAAATTCTCTCAGCTGAAGGGCTGGTGCAATCTATTCAAAGTTACATGACGCCCTGAGAGATGTTCTGCTTCTCTCCTTCCAACCCTGTATAAAAGTTTTATCCGAGCATAAGATGCATTGCATGATATTTAAGGATAAATTGTCACAACCTTGTTATCAGTCTTACTGAAAAGAAGGTGCTTGCAGCACCAGGCCTCATCTTATTCAGGCCCACTGAGAAGCTATCTAATAAGTTGCTGGCACCAGTTGTGACAGCACATACATTTTTCTTTTCTGACCCAAGATAACCTTGCTTAGTTTACAAGATTTTCAGTTTTCTGCTTGAAGTAATTCAGCTGAAGGCACTATAATGTTATGACTACAATACGGTTCAGCTAAGAATTCACTCTACTTTTGAGACTTCAAAACCACATTGAGAAGGTATCTTTGAGTTTCTACCCATGGAGTCCTTCTGCATTTTTTTTGAATACAGTTTATAACCATAATTTGCTGGATTTTTAGTATGTTCTTTTTCACATGCGTGTGTATTCACGTGTGTATTCCAAATACTACACGTGATACTTTGGCATAGTGGCCACTTCCAGAAGGTCAGCCCAACTGCAGCACAGTCTAAGTTTAGGTATTTGAGGCCTTGAAGTAGCCAAGACAGAGGAGAAAAGTTGCTTGGGAAAAAACATTAGCAGTGTTCATAGTGGAAGTAGTGGTTCATTGTGATATCTGCTATTTGGGCAGGGAACATGGAAAATTTTTGCCTTCCATAGCTTATCTGCTTTGAGACATGCTATGGAGTGACTCTGCAGCAGGTCAGAAGGTGCTTTGCAGTTTCATAACTGTTCACAAATCTTTTTCCTAAAACGATTTTCTTAGAACAAGACACAGCCCTACAGCTGCACTTCCACCTTTTTCCCCAAGAGATAATAAGCAGGTGGGGAGGAGAGGGAGGATTGTTTCAAAGCAATGACTGTCTCCTGGGAGAAAAACCCAGTTTCATTCACAGAACAGCGAAAACCACTTGGACAGTGATTACAGACTGAGAAGTAAGGGCAACTTAAATTTTATTAGAAATGTCAGCTCTGTTGATCTTTGGGGCTTTCTTTGCACAAGTTACTTAATTTTTTCCTTTGAATTTTCCATACATATAGTAGACTAATGTTTAACTAGCCAAAAAAGATCTTATACATAATCATCACAGAGAGATTTTTACTAATTTGGTATCAGAAAAGTTAAGTATTAAACCTTTTATAGTGTGTCCAGCTCACCTGTGATTTAGTCCCTGAGTACTCACTACTGAAACTACTCTCTTCCTAGAGAGGAGAGTTCTTTTATTCTGAAGAACATTTTACTCCTTTTTTTGTAGTGGATTTTTTTCCCCACAAGACTCAACAAAAGGTCACTTAGAAGAAGACTTAGAAAATTCATAACAATTTTTTTTTGTTAGTGCTTTTTGCTGGCAGAATTTTGTTGTCTTTTCAGAACTTGCTGTCTATATCATCCACTCCCACCAAGACGGCCCTCCTAAGAGAGATGATAGATCAATGATGTGTGTTAAGAAGAGGTAAACTAAGATCTTATTTTTAGATAGTAATAGAAACCTGGGAAAAAAAATCTATCACCAAAATTATATTTCATATGAGAAGTAAATTGTGGACATAAGTTAGGAAATGTGAAAGAAATCTGGAGAAACTCAGTGTACTGCTCCAAGCAGAGTTATATGAAACAATAATATATTGACTAATAATAGAGAAGAGGCAGGTTATGCTAATTATGCTAATAGCAATGCAATACTCAGAGCAGTATGAAACAGTAACGAGTAACTGCAATATTCATAACTATGTGAAAACATCTGGTTTCTTTCCATTGTGAGCTTTTTGTTAGTGGGGCTCAAACTTCTTCAGACTTTGTAGCACCATTCAAAACAGACTAAATACTAAAAATGTATGGTTTAATTATTTAATTTCTTTAGTCTCCTGCAAGAATTGCCTTGAATTATGATCTTCAATGTGATTTTCAATGCTTCTTCATTTTTGAACGTGTCATTGCTGTGTACACCTTCTGTGAGGAGGCAAATTAACAGAACTCATGCTGAATTCAAAGTGCAATAATGCTGATTTATTTCCACAATAAAACATTTTCAGCCCCTTTTGTAATACAAACAATTTATTTTGTGTTGGGTTTGTGACTTTTAGTTCATCAGTCTGCTTACTGTGTGTGTGCATATTCATTCTTCTACTAAAGGCAATGCATCTCTTAGCAACAACTGATATTAACAAACTTTGTTCTAAATCTTTCAGAGTTGCAGCTATCATATATTTGCAAGGTACAAAAGTATTGGTTGGAAATATAATCTAATTCTGTCTCAGTCAGTTGTGTTTGGTAGCTGAAGTTAAAAATATCTGTTTACGCCCACAGGAGAAAAATCCCGTAAAGACTTTTTCCTCCATTTTATATTCAACATCTAAGCAGCACATTAATTTTGTATGGGGTAATCTTCACATATGAAAAATAATCAGTATAAGAAATTGTCATACGCTGTTACACTTTTTTTTTTTTTTTTTAATCTTAATAGAAAATAAACAGTGCTAGAGTTTACCATATTTTTTCTTGTGTTGTAAGCTCACTAAAGATTTGGTTGCCTCCTAGGTAAGCTAAGGGCATTACTCAACATCAGCATGTCCTTGAATAATGAAAGTACAAATCAGGTTATGCAATACTACGGTACCTGAAAGTCGAGTTTGACTTCTGCTGGTACATTTCCATTGTTTGTTTGCTTTGAATCCCTCATTATATAGCACAGAAGCTACTGCATAGTTAAAAATCAATGGTGCTCCTCAGTGACATCATAATTGCCCACATCTGCCATCTTAGAATTCTTTTCGAGAAATAGTTCTTTTGAGATACTTTTATATGGCATTTTATCCTGGGATCATAGTTCAAGAAGGACTAAAAGGAAGAAATACGGAAAGGTAGTTCAGTATTAAAGGTTTTTAAATGCATGCTCACACTATCTTAAAAATAAAATTGATTACATTATTTGATTTTTAAGACTTCTAAGAGTTTCCCTGTGTAATATTTTTATATCTCTTTCCCTTTCAAATTTTATGAATTGTTTTTTATCAAGGCAATACTTTTTCTGTGACCATAAGTGACAGTGTTTTCCTGCCTATGACCTGATCTCCATTTCTCAGTGTCAAGAGTTCTTCAGGTTTTATATCTTGTTTAAAATGCCACAACTAATAAACTGATGCTTCTGCTGGAGTATAAATATCTGAACCTCTGACAGCTTTTATGTAAGAAAAGCAGCCGTGTCTTTTCAACATCAGCATCGCTGAACTCTGTGATGGAGCATTTCCCCATGAAGTTCTAAGTAAAATAAAGTTTTAAAGTAAAATAGGACCAAAATTCCGAAGTCTCTTCAATTCCAAGTTACTTTTATCACAACCTTCACCTTTAGAAAAAAGGTTTTGTAATCTCTCTTTTTCTCACTTTTTGTAGCTGCATAACATTCAGAGATGGCTCTATACATGACAGGATAGTTTTAAGTGTTATAAAATAAAAATGCAGCTGCCTTTGACTCCATCCTCAGCTGCTTCCTCAGGAAAGCTAAGCCAGACATGAAGTGTGAGAGGACTAGGTGGGAGGAAATTCGTGGAGAAAATGCAAATGGAAAAATGGTTATAAAGAGCTCCAAAAGTCAAGAATTGAGCAGAGGAGAGCACCTCACAAATAGGGTCTCAGCATCTAAACATGAGTTTCATGTACCTACAAATGACACTTCCAGTATCCTACAGAAAGTGGTTGGTGTTTTGTTTGGGTGTCAGAAAATAAGTTACTTCTAAAAATGAGTTCTCTAATGTGCAAATTTCAGTCTACCATATCTTCCTTCATATTTTTCAGGTCCAGGGGGCAGAGGTGAAATTCCAAATTTCAAGTGTCCAAGGTTTTATGACTGAATTTATGAGTTTTCAGTCATGCAAACCCAAGTGGATATGGAAATCTCTGTTATAAGAAGAATTAGCAATCAGGGGTGCTGTAAATGGTCCTACTCATTTAAATAAGTTGAAGATCTCAGTTCTGCATGAGCACTTCTGTTATGATAAAGTAAGAAGATATATAGGTATAGAGATGTAGATATGTATAGATACACACACATACAAGCTTTGTGCCTAAAATTAGGTTGTGAGATCTCTAGATCTTAAGTCTTTTACTTCTGGGAAACATCTCTACTCAGAAGAGAATCCAAATGTGTTATATTTGCCTATAAGGGTAAGTGCTTTCTGACTTTGGACAGTAAAATCACAGAATCACAGAATGAATGAGATTGGGATGGACCACAGTGGGTTACCTGATCCAACCTCCTTGCTCAAGCAGGGCCATCCCAGAGCACAAGGCACAAGATTGCATCCTGACACTTCTTGAATATTTGCAGTGAGGGAGACTCCACAACCTCTCTGGGTAAGCTGTTCCATGCAGTCATCTGCACAGTACAGAAATTCTTCCTCATATTCAGGTGAAACTTCTGTGCATCAATTTCTGCCCATTGCCTCTTTTGCTGTTGCTTGGCAGCCTCCTGGCACCCTCCCTTCAGATACTGTCAGACATTGATGAGGACTCTTCTCAGTTTTCTCTTCTCGAGACTGAACCAGCACAGCTTCTCAACCTTTTCTCGTAAGACAGATGCTCATGTCCCTTCATCATTGCCCACTGCTGGGACCTGCTCCAGGAGCTCCATGTGTCTCTTGTACCGAGGAGCTCAGAACTGGACACTGCTCTCCAGATGTGTCCTCGATAGTGCTGAGTAGAGGGGCAGGATCCCCTTCTTTGACCTGCTGGCAATGCTCTCCCAAAGGCACCCCTGGTACCATTGGCCCTCTTGGCCACGAAGGCACTGCTGGCTCAGGGACAGCTTGTCCAGCAGAACCCCTGGGTCCTTCTCTGCAGAGCTGCTTTCCAGCAGGTCAGTCTCCAGCCTGGGTCATTGCCCAGGTTTATTCTTTCTGATTAAGGACCCTCAGCTTTTCTTTGTTGAATTTCAGATGGTTCTTTCTGCCCATCTCTCCAATCTGCCCAGGTCTTTCTGAAGGGCTGCACAGCACTCAGGTGATCAGCCCAAAGCTCCTCCCAGCTTTGTGTTGTCAGTGAACTTGCAGAGGAGGCATCTGGGCCTTCATCCCAATCACTAATGAATAAGTTAAGTAATAGGAAGCCTAGTATTGAACCCTGGGGGACACCACTAATGACAGGCCTCCAACTAAACCCTGTGCCCTTGATTGCAACTCTCTGGGATCTGCTGTTCAACCAGTTCTCAATTCACCTCACTGTCCACTCATCCAGTCCACAATTCCTGACCCTATGAGTATGTTGTGGGAGACAGCATTGAAAGCCTTGCTGAAGTCAGAGAAAACAATATCCACTGCTCTCCCCTTATTCCTCCAGATAGTTATTTCCCCATAAAAGGCAATTTGATTGGCCAAGCATGATTTACCTCCAATGAATGTATGCTGAGTACTACTGATCACCTTCTTGTCATCCATGTGAATAGAGATGTCCCCCAGAATGAGACACACTGTTACCTTTCCAGGGGTAGAGGAGGGGCTGACTGGACAGTAGTTCCTGGGTCCTCCTTCTTGTCCTTTTTGAAGACCAGGTGACATTTGCTTTATTGCAGACCTCAGCCACCTCTCCTGATCTCCATGACCATTCAAAGATGGTCATGAGTGACCTCATTATGGTGTTTGCCAGCTCTCTCAGCACTCATAGATGCATCCTACCAGGGTCCATGTGTTCTTCAAAAAATGCTGAGCTTCCTGTAGGACTAACTGAATCACTTAAGAGGTTCTGAAACACTATGTTTAGATTTCTATTTGTGAAAATCATGGTTCGTTTTGTTATTATACCTGCATGTGAAAACCATGAACTATAGCCTGAACAGTAGAGGAAATGTATTGCTTATAAATGTGTGACTAATTGCTTTGACACCAAATCTTCGGTCATTGTAAGTCAAAATAAAATCATGACCTTCACTGGAAGTTCGTAATAAAAAATGTTTTATTGTTTAATTGTTATTTGTTATTTAAACAATGCTAGAATATGTACACTTCATTGGCTGTGCACAATATAATGAGGTTGAGAAACCTTATACAGAACTGCTCTTCATGAACACACCTATTGTTTTCATATATATAGGCACACAAATGTTTATTTACACATATATATGACAACAAAATACTAAAATCAAGGTCAACTTTAGGAGTTAAAATCAAGATCAACTGTAAGTATTGTTTTAATTTATAAAATGTTCTAAAATCAGCCATTCTCTTTCTGGAAGGGGTTCAGTGCTGTGAGTTTTTTTAATAATAGTCATCCCTTTAGATAAAGTTTTACTTTATTTTTTGGTTTTATAATTAACTCTTAGAATTCAGTTGTCAAATGTGAGAACAGAATTTGATTGAAATTCAACTCTAAATTAATTTCAGTAACACCAATATGGTCTGTATCATCTTTTATATGTTAGTGTGCAGGTGTAGAGTTTTGATATATTCAGAAAGTATGTCTATCAATATATCAAATTGTGTCTATCAATAGCATAGTTAGAGCATCAAGGGAGTGATTTCTTATGTGCCCTCTGTAGTAGCTTGATGAGATAAGAACAGATCATCAACTGGAACTCAGAATCTCCTGTCCTTTTTTTTTTGCTCAAATTTTGTATTTTAAGCAGGCAATTTTAATTTGGCAGGCTCTGTACAAGTCCCATTATCATTTGGAACTGCAGGAGGATTGCTCTACTTTGATGAGTAACAAGATCCACTGGAATGTGTTGGGATTGCTCTTTCAGCCTTGACAGATCATAAAGAAAGGCACTTGACACTGAAAATGCTTGATATTCCTGCAGAATAATCCTGCCTGCCCTACATTTGCATCAACTAGCACAACAATAACTAAACACATTTTCCCTTTCTATTTCTAAATTATTATTGTTGTGAGATTCTGTAATTCTCAACAATTTATATGCCCCAGAGTCACATTTTGTGTTGACAGAACTCATGGAGAGACATCAAGAGTAAAAGTTGACATTCTGTTTGTGAGCTGCTGAGTTCACATTTGGAATACCAGAACATAGGTATTCAAGAAACCATCAAAGGTTAAAAAATCCAGCAATTTAATTAAAACAAAATTATCATTTTTGGAAAATCTTATGAAATCACATTTTCAAATATAGGCAGATGACTAAGAAAAAGTCGTGTAAATGAAGTATCTTAACACTATTACATTTAAAGTACTGACAACATTTGAGTTAGCAGGATTTACTAGGAAGTACTAGATTAACTTCTATCTCAGCTATGCTTCTTTACATTCCAGTGGCTTGTTCTGACCTAAAAAACTTGCAACAGTATGCACTGATATTCATGTTTTATTAGAGCACCTGCAGACAGAGATGCATGTTCATCTCTGAACCAAGTACCCAATATTCCATGGAGGAGTTGATGAAAACAAGCCTAGACAAGCAATTATCCATCCAGCTTGCCCAAAGATGACTCCCATGCATATGGATATTTTAGTGGGCATTAGTCAGTTGCTTGGTTATGATAACTTGATCCAAAGTCTGACTCTGTAGTTATTTTAGTGACCAGGGTGCACTCTTTTAGTTCTGTATTATAAATCCCTATAATATAATTGCTGACAGAACCTTTATTGCAGCATTGCTAACAGGTCATTTATGATCCTTATGGTCTGCTAGAAGATCATTTATTCATTTAACCCAGGAATAAATGCTGGATACATAAATTTTAATAATCGTAGCCCTGCCCAGTCAGGATGACCCTTTCCGAATGACTGGAAACTGCATGACTCATTCCCTCCTTTTTATATTCCCAACTGGTACATTCAGTTCCCTCCCAATACTCCTATATTTCATGATCCATAACAATCATTCTCTCATTTCCTTAAGTGAGATTGTTTGAAATAAAATCAGGAGATTTATAAATTGAAATAAGGACAGTTGACTGCCTGAATGTTGCCCCTTGGATGAATGCAGAGCTATCATCTTAATTGAAAGCAGCATACTTTGTGGTAATACACAAAATATACCTTCTGATTATCTGCATAGCACAAGTGTACATTTAAATTTGAGTCCCTGATATGGACTAAGAAAGAGATACCTGAGAATTAGCAGAAAAAAAGTTAATGACATTTACAGAACTACTGTGCCTTCTTATTTACTCTTTCCTTTTCACAGCATGCTCTTGACTTCTGAGGATGTGACTTAAGATGCCAAATCACCCTTTTTATTTTCTACAGAGCCTCCAGGGTATATCTTTTTGCCCCCTTGAACATGTTTTGCTCAGGTCTTCAGCAGCCTAACTTTACAACATTGCCTGAACAGTACTGTGGACTAGCCCAACTTGAGCAAGCACATTTAATGCCTGGCTGAATCAGCCACATGATGAGCACCAGTGTCCAGCAGGCACAGCCAGGAGCTGCGTGTTTCTCTCTGGAAAATAACTGGTGTGCTGGGAGAGAGCAGCACCCTCCCATTTGTTTGCAATGACTGCTCAAACACTGTTGTGCTAGAAGCTGTCTGGTTTAGGAGGTTAAGGAATGGACTGATCCTGGGCCAGCTCTTTCTGTGCAGCAAAGCCCAGTTTCTATGGGCTTTCAGGGATCATTGAGCAGGTAATTCAGGGCTGAGAAAGTGAGAGCCCCATGTCCTGCTGGGTTAGAGGCAGTCGGAGGTGGCAAGCATTTTTGCAAGGGAGAAATTTATATTTAAAATTTTAGATCTGTGTTGTAGAATATCATTTTAGATAACCAATGTAAAAGTTGGAACTTTAATTTAGGTGTGGGTTAATAACTGGGCTTTGTCTCTTGTGGGAAATGGATTTCCAGGTTGGGAGCTACTCTAACAGGCAGTTTTCCCATTTAATGAATATAGCTATTAATTTTAATTTGCATAAAGAGTATAAGTCCCCAATTACTTTAAAAGCAATGATATGATGAAGTAATTAGTTCATTGAGGAAATGATATTACGTAGTGGAAAGTGTAGTTTGCCAAGAATCAATTTGTTGATATTTGAATCCAAGAAGAAATGAAATGTGTGGAACAAAAAGTAGAGTATTTTAGTAAAAAGCCATCTCATCAATTTGGATATAAATTAAAAGCATCCCTGCTTCCTAGCCAGAGGGGCTAAGTAAGGGATTTCTCTGCAGTAGAAGACTCACAAATGACCATTTAAAATAGAAGAAAAAGAGAACAGTGTATGATTAAGGCATAAGGAATGAGCAGGTTTCTTTCTTTATTCCAGATGTAGAATCATTATTTCTATAGCACTTTTTTCCTATGAATAAATGAGGATACTACTACATATGCCACCTTTTACCAGAACTGTGGTGCTTGATCCTGGAACATGGAATCATAGAACAATTTGGGTCAGAAGGGATCTTAAAGATCATCTAGTTCCAATCCTGCTGCCATGGAGTGGGGTGTGTGTGTTTGTGTGTGATGTGTGTAATGAGTGTTATGTCTGTTAAATCCTTGGAATCCTCAAATAGAAAATAAAACAGGAATGGAAAAATCATAACTTTGGTTTACATCTGGATTTCCTTTGCATGATGGCTACAGTTGTGTATATAGTCAAATAAATTAATTGCATCATCCCTACAAATAAAGCACAACAAAATTTTGTTCCAAGAATTTTCATGTCTGAACAGTAGATTATAATAAATACAAATCAAGTGATAACAATGTAAAATGAGTGAACTACAAGGAAATGAAGAACACAGGTGTGAGAGGTAAAAAAGCGGTTACAATGATATACACATTTTGATCGTTTGTCCAAGAAACAAAATGGAAGTACAAGCTGATTTTTACAAGTTTGGACGTTTTCTTTCTGAGTACAAGATAGGTGTGAAGGTTACAGATATAACAGTCAAATGAAGGATTACGTGAATTATCCAAAGCGCAATGACTTTATTAGTTACTCTTGAAAATAACAGCAGTTTAAAAATATTTGATCAACATAAATTTGGATTTAAAATATATAGGCCCCACAAAATCTTGTGTTATTCCTAGAGTCATATAGTTACAATAAATTAACAAAAGGTAATAACTAAGATCATTCATGTCAGTGTTGGATAAACACTCAGCCAAAGGCTTGCAGGGGTTCACTTTGTCATTTAGAGATTGAGTACCCATACCTGTCAGAAATAAATACACACACACATATATATATATATATACACACATATAAACCCCCAACTCTGCTGAGAAGCATTCAGACTATCTCCACAACTGAAATTGAATCAAAATAGGGATAAAGAAAAGCTCTTTTAACAGCATAAAGGTATGCTACACAGCAGCTTCAAATTGGAAATGAAGCTATAATATTCAGAATTGAATTCGCAAAGATTCTGTTCTGGCCTAAGACTTAATTTCCATTTCTTTGGACACAAATCAAATTTTAACTGATGAGAGTTAGAAAAATCTGCCTATATGACTGCATTTTATTCCAGCCAGGTATACTTCAGGATTTCTTGCTCTTTCTTCATAAGAGAACAGTTGGGATTGCAGATAAGCTGCTGGAGACAGGCTGGACACCAGCTGTGGCCATGCTTATCTGTTTATCCAAAACATGCACATATTCCAGTATGATAGGTCTTTTAAGGACTACACAATGAGCAATTACAGTTGCAGAAAAGGGTTCACCACTTAAAACCTAAAGGGACACCCAAGTGACTGAGTGCTGCTCATTCCTATGGATGAGCTAGGTCAAGTAGTGGACTACCTCTGGCACACCACATGCTTCTGCCTTATTCTGCTTTCCAGCCCTTTTGCAGCTTTGACTGAATTGGCTCAGAAGTATTTCAGGCTGACAGAGGTTGTTCATGTCTCTCTGGACAGCTGACACTGGTCTCTACCTCACACTGCTGCTGTAACCTGGAGCACACTGGAGGCAGGACCAGGGCATCAGGCTCTGCCTGGGCTCCTGCTTCCATGGGTCCTGGTGGCTTTCTTTGCACCAGCAGTCAGAAAGGGGAGATTGCTTCTGGGTGACTCATGTGTTCCTAATTTGTCAATTGTGAGCTTATGCTGTTTTGAAGGTGAAAAAGTGCAGTGACTGATCATGTGTGTGATGAAGAAATTCATTGAGTCTGAGTATGTGTGGATTATATGGGTATTTTGGAAACATTTTTAGTGACGTAGCCTATTGAATCTGCATACCTGTTAGAATGGTAGCAAGCCCACAATCTCTGTTGACATTAAGTGGTTAACACTTTTTGTAATAATACAAAGCATTGTGAACTGTGGAAACAATCAGCAATTAATTATATTTTGTATTCTAGAGACTTGCCACAGATAGGTTAACAAAGAATGACTGCACGGCCAAAGCAAAAGGCTCCACAAATCACCTGTGGGCAGCTGGTGGTGCTCACACACCATCTGCAGAGACACTGCGAAGTGTGGCAAAGCTGCCTCGGGGAATATTTCAAATAGGACAAAAATATGCCCTGGGTAGTCTGTCTTTCCACCTGTGGCTTGGCTTTTGTAAGTTCTTGGGGGAAAAATAAGCAGATAGCACAAACTATGGGAGACATTTAGATTAGGCAAGCTTACTCCAGGGGCTGCACACTCCTGTGGCAGCATATATCCTTTTTAATTATGGCTTTTCTTGGCTCTCTGTTGACCTTAGAGACCTTCAGCTCAGAACTCTGTTCACTACTCTGTCTTACTGATGTGTCCAGTTATTTATGTAACTCATTGAGTTTTAAAAATGCTCTTTCACTGCACTGGTTTTTTTAAATTTCATTGTGGCCTCAGATCTACATAGTTGCCAGTGAAGAGTTCTTGTCACTAATTCTCTAATTCTGACAGGGATATAAATTTTGTGTGCTTGTCTGCTTACAAAAGTAATTTATCTTTGAAAGACTCACATTGGAGAAAATGAAAAGATAAGCAGATTTTTTTTTAAGGAAAGGCCTGAAATTTTTAAGGAAATTGTAAACTAAATATTTGACTATGTTTCTATAAAATATTTAATAAATTTAGCGCCAAAGATAAATCAACGTCAACTAAATCCCATGAGCCCCAACAAAAGGTAACAGAAATCTTTAATTCTCTGCTGCCATCTTGTGACTGCTCCTGTATCCTGCTGTGTATAACAAAAGCCAGATACTTTTTCCCAGGGAAGTGCACCTGTAGTGAGGTGGAGAAATTTCTGTTGGAATAATTTGTGGTGGGTAGCTCCAGTTTGGAAGATTGCATAGGGAATAGTGAGAAGTTCAGTTAAGAAAACACCATGGCATTGAATTGCTTTAAGTATTTCTACTTTCTTCATTCACTTTCACTTTTGATCAAATAGTACACGATCATGGTGAATTAAGAAATAACATTTTTTAGGAAGCAGGTGGAGCTTATTTTTTAGCACATGCAGCAGGTATGGTATGTTGCATTCTGTGTACAGGATGAACTACATGTTTTATGTACACAGATGATGCATGTATTACCTATATTTCATTATTTGCTGAACTTCAGTGAATGCTGCAGTGCATTTCATGATGTATCTGAGCTGACATGCTGAGCACATTGTGCTGATGGGCAGAGGGGCAGTTCTTTTTCTGCTAGAAGGTATTTTCAGACAGCTTGAAGAAGGCAGTGGCAGCAAGTTAAGTGAGTGGCAGGGATGGAGACTGCAGTGACAATTGACTGTTGAGGAAAGTTGTAGAGGGAGCCAGACATTGCTATAACAGATATGGTGAAATTATTGAGTTACAGCACAAGAATAAGTAAGATTAGTGTAGGAGAAGTAGCAGATCTTTTGAAGATTCCGTTGGATATAGCAAAGGGAAAATAAATACCCTGCCATTTACAGGTCCTCAGAAAGCAGAGCAGGCTGGAGACTGATGAGAGGTGTCAGAGGAAATTAAGCTCTTGAACCTTGTGCCATGGTGTCCCTGCTTTCTCACAGTTTGCTTCAACAGGTGCTGACAGCCTAACCTGCTTTCTCTGAACTGCAGTGAGCTAGTGGTGAGATACATGGCTCATGTACCAATTATAGCTACATCCTTTCCTGAACCAGCTTTGTGGTTAGAAGGCAAAGCCATGTGGTAAGAAAACTGGGTTGAGTGCCATTTATAAAGTCCTCATGACTGTAAAACCTTTCCTTCCCCCTGTACCATTCCCTGTACCATTCCCCAGGGAGGTCTGCACACCTCCTGTATTCTGTACCATGGAGACACCTCAATAACCCACCTGAAAGGTTACCTGCAAGCCATCTCCAGAATCCTAACTTCTCTGCATGTACCCCTGCATCTTTGTCTGAACAAAGTTGGGCTGTGGATGGATGTGCTACTCCTTGGAGGAACTGGGAATCTTCTGCCTTTGCTGCTTCCCTAACAGCTTGAACTTGCAGTGGGAAAGCTGGCCTGTTTGACCTACTCAGTGCAACTGCTGGCTTTAGAAAATCATATATGGATGATTTTTGACTGTGGGCCTTCGTGGCTAATTCAGTCATCAAAACAGGGAAACCTTCGTTTAAATAATTACTTGTTAAAGTAATATATCTTTTATCAGCCACAAGTTTTCAAATAAATTGAGCACATTTTGATCTGTTGTTTTGCATGGAATGGTTAAGTTTATTTTGGTTTTTAAGGAACACAGACTTTAGTGATACTTCTTAAGAGCTGGCTAGATACTCATAGTTAAGTTTGACAATATTCAGGTAAAAGACCTGATTTGCCTGAGGTCATTTATTTCAGTATCACTGTTTCCATTCTTTTGACTTTGCAAAATGAATGTATCTTTTCTAAAATTACTTTTTCTCTCAAGTTTTCTGTAAGTTTCCAATACTTGCAATACTGACCTGTGACACAGTTAACAGAGGAAGTTGCTCTGCTTTTACCGCCTCTCAAGTTAAAAATTTATCAAGAGTTCCCATTTCTGTTTGTGTTTGCCTTTCCATGAAGCTTACTTTCCTGAAGTCTTCTACTGCTGCTTACTCCAGCTGTCTACTTCACAGTTCAGAGTATAGCCAGTCTGTGTACTTTCCCCTTTCTAAAGTAATCTTCTAAAGTCAGTTATCACTTTTCTTTCTCCTGTGCTGCCTTAATCCTGCTTCATTTATGTTCTCTTTGCTATATCAGTTTGCAAGAGGCAAACACTGTTATTTTTTCCTACTCCATACAATCCATCAAACACTATCTCCTCTGCCCAGATTCAGAGGGGTCAGCAAAGAAATACTTTTTTGTGAGATTCCCATCTTCTGCTCAATTCTAATTAAAATGAAGGAGGTGATGACCTCAACATTAGGGTTAGGATGAATATGTGAATATGCATGAAATCCAACAACTTTTCTTTGATGAGAAAATTACTAAACACAAATGCTTATATAGTAAACATGTCGATACAGCAGTGCTCTGTGAATGTGTTATTCTCTGGTTTAGGTTTTATGTAGTCTGAATACAGCATAAGTGGATCATACATAATGCAATATTGCTTCCATAAATAATTTCTAAGCAGTATTTGCTATCCTGCAATGTGTGTTAGAAAAAAGAGAAGACAAGCTTTCGGGTACATGATGATTCTTGGGGAGTCCTGCACAGGGCCAGGGGCTGGACTCGATGATCCTGATGCCTCTCTTCCAACTCAGCATATTCTCTGATTCTGTAAGAGCAGAAACCAGGCAGCATGTATGAAAATTAGGCTTTTTTTTTTTGTAGGTGCTTGTTCATGCCAAACCTCAGGACTATGCCCCACATTTCCCATCCCTTTGAGGGACCCAGCTTGTTTAACCTGCTTTCAGTATGCTCAGTTACTGTGCAGCAGTTCATCACAGCCAGCCAGGATCAGGGTGGACATTCACTCAGCTATGCCCATGGGAAATACTCCCTCCCCGATGTATGGCTACTTGCTTATGCTAAAGGCTACTGACCTTAGGGGGAATCTTGTCTGCATTCGCTGCTCTGCTTCAGACAACCATAGCTGGGTTAATCGAAACAGCTGAGGAAACTGGTTTGCACTGGCAGGGCAAAGATTGCCAGAAGCATTTTAGCAACTCTGCCCAAGATCCCTTCCAGGATCAGAGCCTCCAGGGCAGTGCTGGCTGTGCAAACAGCTGGGGTAGAGTGGTTGAACAGGCAAACGGGATCCTGTAGATAACCTGAGACACTGGGAAAATAAAAACTAGTCCCAAGAGCAATGTCGAATAAGGACAGAGGCCAAATCAAGGCTTTGTCTCTAATTTGTTTACCATGGATGGAGTTTTCAACTAGAATTTACATGTCCAAATGTCCTCCAACATCACAAGACTTGGCCCTTGTGAAAAATTCTTTAATTCCTCCAAGATTACCCAGAGTACCTCAGTGTCCTGTGTGTAACCCAAGTACCCTCTTCTGCTTCATCATTTCAGAAGACAAAACAAAATGAGAAAAAGAAAATAAAATTGATATATATTTAGTAAAAAATCTACTATATTGAAGCTCACAAGTACAGCTCTTAGCTTTCAGGCATTATTTCAAGTAGCAATGTCTATCTGTTATCCTTTCTTCTCAGCAGGGAAATGAAAAGCTAAAACCCAACCATTCCTTTTACCTCTCTCCACCCTCACCTCCTTAGTCAAGTATGTAACTCAGTTCTTGCATTCATATCTTCAGAATTGTGGTGATCCAACCTTCTCTGGGCTGCCTTTTACATTTTTTCCCCCCAAATATATCATTACCTCCTGTATATTGTGCTGTCTTCCTTCCCACCATATTCCTGGCATGTTGTATGCCTCATGTGCTGGATGAGGACATTATCTGATTCCATGATTATAAATAACTGTTAACAGATTTAGACAACGCCAGATTTAATATGATGCTACTTCTACAGCTGTGTTTCAAGTGTGTGAACACAGAATGGCCTCATCTGGGCTGGTTTTTACTGCCATGGTGCTTTATCCTCCATAGAGTGAGGATTCTGTGGCCTTCATCTGAAGACAGGATCAAAGACAAAGCATCAAAGACAGGAAAATGTAATCTATGAAGCAGTAAAAATCAGTAAGCTTCACCATGAATCCCTCCATCCCCTTGTTTACTCCCCTCCAGATAGCCAGGAATATCCTGCTAGATAATATGTTTTTATGTTATCTCCAATCTGTATTGCATTAGACAGCAAAGTTACATGGTCTGATGTGTTTTTGCATGGTCTGATGTGTTTTGCTAGGGATACATTCACTGCTTATTAACTGGATAAAACCTGATATTAGCCTGGCTTTGCTTAATTTCTAATGTTATTTACTCTGTGATATCTGACTAACCTCAGTTAACATTGTGAATTGTTTGCCCTGTAATGACCAGATATTCCATTACATTATGTAAATTATTTGCATAGTGATCAGTATTTAATGTTACTGGTAATTAGAATTATTTGCCTGCTGGTAATGCCGTATAAATGATCTGTCATTAATCACAGGGCACACCTCACCAAGAGCTCTAATGAGGAAAGCTGTGGTTTAATGTCACTAAACTATTGGTCTCCTCTGGGCCATTGTTTTACATCACAGAGAAGTGTTTTTGTATTTATTGATCAGTCATTGGCCATTACCGTAAAGACCTGGGGCTTTTTAAGTGTCTTTATTCCTTGACATAAGATGTCACCAGACTTTGAGTCACAATGATTAAAGTATATAGCATGTAAAACTTAGATTTTCACACTTGCAGAGAAGTTCCTCCTCTTGAGAAGAAAGAAGTTCCATAATCCACACCTCTTCCGTTGGTACTGATAGAGCCCATCTTTGCCAAAGGAAAAGACAAAGGCTGATAGCACCCCAGCCAGCAAAGCACCATCTTATTCAGGAAAAAGACTCTGCCTAGGGGAAGCTCTTCTTCTCCTGCAAAAAGCCAACTGAGGAATGTGATTGTTCACTTCTATTAGGAACTACTTTGATTCACTGTATATTCTTCTTGCAACAAACCACTAGTAAACTAGTTAGTGAGAAGAACAATAGCAATAGACTCAACCTCCTTCCTAACCCTTTTTAGACTTTGCTATGCCTAGCAGAGAATCCCAAACTCTTGGAAAGCTGAGTGTCCATTTAAAGCTGGGTGCCAGAAGGGGAGAGCTCTGAACCCTGCAGTGCTGAGCCACTGTGTAAGAGCAGCATCCACCCTGAAAATGTGCAGTGACCATTTCTGTATATAGAAAACAGAACAGAACCTTTAACTGTCAGGATCTCCAAGGCAGGAATTAGAGCTTAGGGCCCCAAAATCAGGATTTAAGGTACATTTCTACATTCTGGAGCTTCATGCACCCCAGGAGACCATGCGCAGGTTATGTTGACATCATATGAGAAGTCTGAGAAAGACTTTCACATGCCCACGGTAAGTGTAAGGCCTGAGTATTTTGCCTTCACTGGCTCTGAAGTTACTTAAAATCAGATCTGTCTGATTAACAGATCATGTTAAAGATGATGGAGTTATTCCCAAATGAGACTCTATCTGAAATGAGCCTCATGCCTAGGAAAGAGCCTTTTCTATGACTTAACTGCAAAGCATTTCATGTAAATACTTTTCCTGAGTATCTGAACGAGCTAGAACTGTATATGAAAATGCAAATACTTGTCACAACACTTTCTATAACTTTTTGGAATAAAGAACTGTTTACCTATATAGTGATTTGTTCATCACAATGCCTGTTTATCATGCAAAAAGATTTGAATAGTCTGAAAGAAATATTTGTACTGAAAAGCTTTATTTACAATCAAAAGGAAAATAGCTGAAACCTACTGAACCAGCAAATATATGCTAAGGAAGATCCATGTGAATAAAATATGTATTTTAATATTTTACCAAGGGAAAAACCAGCATCATTAATGCTGTTTTTAATTTTGACCCTCTGTTGTGGTGTTGATTTTGCCTGGTAAAGTTAAACTGAAAATGTAATCAATTGTACAAGGGAGAAATGGATAATAGAGGAATATGAAGAAGAAATTAATAAATATAAAGGATAATTGAGGATTGATTGATGCAAATAAATATAGAATATGAATTACTTTGATGAGCTTTTCTCATGAAACCTGTGTACTTCATAAAAGCTGAACTATTAAAGTCAGTAAAAATTTGGAAGACAAGAGTTCCTGCCTTCTTAATAAATAAAGACAAAAAGTAAGGGGTGAATATATTTCAAAGTATTTGGAATCATTTGCACCAGTCTGTACCCTTCATAAGATACCTACTGACAGAATTAAGTAGGCAAACAGTGAGATGTGCATACAGCAATATATTGGAAACGTGGTGGGTATTCAAAATACAGCAGCTATCTTTCTCGTAAAGCCAAAAAAAATGAAGTGAACAATTTGTCCACTAACATTGTGCTTTTCTCACACAAGAACATTATGTTTCTCCAAGTTTTTTGATAGACACGGAACAATTGCCCTATAATAACAAGAAACTGAGGAAATATGTTCTATGTGTTCTCAGAGCATTTTGCTAAAATAGCAACAAATGACTTTTTCTATGAATGTAGGGATGGATTTTTTTGCATTTTAGTTCATTTCATTTCACTTATTTTTTTCATCGATGGATGAAACCATTTTAAAATTTAGAGTTAGATTTTTTTTCCTTACAGTGATTCCAATAAATGTATTTCAATTTAGGTTAGAATAGTGCCATATATCAGACAGTGCCTTTGGCTAAAACCACTGGAATCCCACAATCATGGGCACTAGGCAGATGCAATGGGTAGCAACAGACCTGCTGCAGATCAGCTGTACAAGGAAACCAAAGGTACAGGTACATTTAAAAATGTGGAAATCCAGATTCACATATTAGCTTAATCAGCGTCCGTGATATTTTTTCCCCCCACAACTTGGTTTAATGAGATTGGGAAATGCCTTTGTGGAATCCTCTGTGTCTTTGCACATAGGAAGAGAAAAATAGAGGGAGCATAGAAAGGCATTGGAGAGGTGGGGTTCTTACAGATCTTATAGTTTCTTGAGGTTTTTCAGAATGTATTTAATGTGGGAAAGCAGTCCAGCTACACCCTTATTCCCTTCCAAGAACTGTGCTAATCAGAGTTTACTAGCAGTAGTTTGTATACAAAAGGAATAGGAGAGGAAGCAGCCTGTGGTCAGGACTGCTGTGAGTGCTGTATCCACCACGTCCCAGACCCCTCCTGATCCTCTTGGTAGTGGAGGATCAGTCTCTGTGCAAGCTGGGGCACGATGATTTTTCATGCTAAAAGTCTTCAGACTCTCTTTTGCTCATTCTCCCTGAAGAATCTGGAGGATTTCTAACCATTCCTTTCTTCTCCAGGCCGAAAAGACTAGATGATTTGTAGCTATTGGATTGATGCCACACTGCAGAGACAGAAAAACTGCCTCAGCAAAGGGAATGGAATTATATATACATATATGCTAAAATACAGCCTGTAAAGGAACTTACATAGCACAAAGAGGGAATTAAATGAAGGAAAATACTGAAAATTTTACATAATAATTATTGAATTTACTAAAAAAATAATTATAAAGCTACTTGCAAGGACAGGCATGTGTGTATGTTATAAAATATATGACACTCCCCTAACAGTTTGATTCTGAGCAATATTGACCAAACTTCACTTGGCCTTCAACTGAGAAGTAAACAAAAGGTAACATCTTAGTATTATTTGTAACACTACCTCAGTGCCTCCCTAATCCATAACAGAAGCATTAATCACTATGTCTTTGTCATGGCAGCAGGGAAGTTTGCAGTCTCTCTGGGTACTTGATTTATGAACAGCTGATGGCCACTGAACTGCAGCAATCACTAAACAGTACTTCCTCCTGCTTTGAGTATAAATGCTACAGAGAACCAACATTATATTCTATCTAATATATACAAGGTAAATTTGTAAGCTCCTTAATTTTTGCCTTTCTTTCCTCTGGTTTTCATGTCTTGCCTTTTCCTCCTCCATCACTCAGACTCCCAGTTCACTGCCTGGTTTCAAAGTCTGCACTTTGCTGTGCCCAAGAGCAGGATCAGTACTCTTCTCCCATCCAGTATTGTCAAGGTGAGCTCCTTTCTCAGCTGAGAGAGAAAGAAAGAAAGTCTTCCAGCCTATTGTCCATCTCCTCTCCATAGATTTCCATTTGTTCCATGAGTTTCATACAAAATTTGGAGTTTTGAGATCTAGAGCAGAGCATAAGTGCCCAGTATGGCCAAACTACCTAGTTGTTTTCGAAGGGAAAGGAAAGGGGATTAGATTTGCATTTTGTTCTTTAGCAGATCCCGAAGAGTTGGGACACCCGACTAGAGCTACAATTTAGAAACACCTTGATATAATACCTTTTCAGAGAAAGCCCTGTGCTCAGCCCCCAGCCCCCATTCCTTGTATGCAAAACATTTGTCCTGAATTAAAAAACCTCCAGCTCCAGCAACACCAGTGGGTGGTGGGAAGTGGCTCCTTATCTGTGTGTACCTCTGGTGGCACAACAGCTGTGGAAACCCACACACTTCATTAATGTGCTTACTCTGTGTGCCATTTCTGTTATGGTCTGCCCTCCAGGGAGACTTTGCCCATTTTTGATGAAATATCTGTGTCCTCCCGTCTTTGATATTGTCTCATTCCTTAGACCTCCTCTGAGCTCTGCTCTGCAATTTTTAAAAGCCAAGACTGTGTCCAAATTTCTATTAATTACAAGACTGACAGAGCAGAGATTGCTGCATTTGGTAATGCTTAGGAGAGTATTGCTTTGTAAACTGTACATTTCTATTCACCATTGCCTGTACCAAAGCACTTTTTGTTGGTTAATAATGCCTAGAAAATGATGGTTAAATTTAAAACCTCTCCAACTCTGTAGAGTGCATTAAGAAAAAGAAAAGAAAAAGGCAATCAGTCGAAAAGCTTAGGTTTTTAATGCTTTATCTCACGTCTCTTGGTAAGAGAATGAGGGATGTATTCACAAATATTTGAAGAGTGTCTTGAAGAGATAGTGCTGCCCTACAGGAACTCCTGGCATCAAAGGGTATATATCAAGGCATAATGGGATGAAATTAGGCAATAAAGCTAACCAGATAAGTAGTCTTTCATCCTGGAAGTACATTCCTGATGTTGCATAAATGAAATAGCAATTGCAAACACTTATGGGGGAGGATTCCTACCAGCAAGACCTGCCAGGTGTGGGCGGGGACAGAAGAAGGGAGGGGAGGCTGAGCAGCTCCCTTGTCCTGGCCAGCAAAGCCGGGAGCGGCTCCCTGTGCCACCGCAGAGCGGGTGGAGCTGCGTTCCGTGGGGCTCATCCCCGGGGAGCCCTGCGGGGAGCCCTGAGCCCAGCAAGGCTCCACCTCACACTGGTGCAAAATCCCTGGGGCAGGAGCAAAAACAGAGCTTGGCCCAGAGATCTCCATGAAGCCCTTGGCCCAAAGCCCGAGTGGCTCCGTGGGAGCCCATCCCTGCCTCCAGGGGCATCGTGCCAGGGACAGGGAGGGAGGGCAGGGGAGGCTCGGTCCCCCCGTGTCAGGCACCATGGGCAGCGCTCGGCTCCGAGTGGGACACGGGGAGTGACAGCGAGCATTCGCCCGGGCTGTAACCACAAGGGATGACAACAAATTACTGGCCCATTGCTAACAAGAGAGTTGGGGAGAAAAGGTGGAATACAGTAGAGGCATGTCAGACCGTAGGGCTGCAAAAGGGGGGATTGTGCTAGTTTGCTTTACCTCCTTTGATTTGCTGTTATTTTTCAATAAAGAGCTGGTATTATCATAATGATTTATATTAAATGCCTGAAAATTTAAAGAATAATAGTACTGAGGTAATCAGAAAACTATCTCCACCACCCTCCACACGATGGAGCTCGCAGCTCAGGAGCGGGGATGATGTTCTTTGTGTCACCGAAAAATGAAACGGTTTTACTCTCACCCTTTTCTAATTTTTATCTTTTGCTAATATAATGCAGATTGGTTTTATACATTATTTATGGAGCCTAGAACTAGTAATGGGAATGCTGTCACTCATTTTAATGGTTTAGATATGTTTTTTATTATTATTATACTGTATAGACTTTGGAAAACCATCATTTGGATCCCATTTAGAACACAGGAAGTTGCCCAAAGCTTGGATGTGAACCTTAATTTACTGAAATCCTTGTAAGGCTGAGAATATTTACTGCTGGCATTTATTGCTCCTGTGAGAATTAGAGCAAGAGAGAACTGGAGGGAGAGAAAGAGGAAAGGAAAGACAACAGTAACTTCAGCCAAAAAAGCTAAGAACATATGTTGGAGTTGTGCTCGGCTGCGTGCATGCAGAGCAGGATAATCTGCCTCTGAGCTCCTCTGCTGGGACAGGAGGTGCCTTGCTGCCTCTCAGATTCAGGAGAACCCCACCAGGACTTGTTCTTTGAGGAGTAGAATCTGCTTTTTCTTAGGCTTCTCTTTATGAAAAGTGGGGTTCACAAGGAGTTGGGACACTCGTTTGATGTACCCCACAAAGGACTGGGTCCTTTGTGTTGCAGCAGAAGTCCCTTTGGACTTCCCACTGTGCTCTGCAGATAAAAACCATAGGGATTTTAGCTGTGCAGAGTTGCAGAGGTTCCAGGGGTGCCCAAGGGAAATACAGTGCACGACCCCAGGCAACCTTGGCTGGAGACAAGGGAGAGCTGCAAACCCACCACTGTCTTGCAGGGAGTGGAGAAGGTGACCCAGCAACCAGCAGTAATGGAGGCAGGAAAAGATCTCTTAATTTTCTCCCTCTTTCCTCTTACTTTGTGCCTGCACAATAATAAATAAGCCTATATAAGCTTGGTTGCTATAACTTACAGAGAAAATATTCCTAGGTCAGTCTTTGTTCAGGTTATGAGTGCAGGTGATTTCAGCAGTCTCCAGATTTCCAGAAAATCAGAGTTCTACACTTCAGGAAAAAGAACAGGTGCCTCAGTAAATCCCATGGAATTTTTCACTTTAAAGAAAAGCAGAACAAAATATTTAATTTTTTAAAGGTATTTGCTTTATGCTTCCCTGTTCCTCCAGCCCTCTTTCATTCATCTGCTTAACCTGCCTTTCAGCTGGTCTCTCTGGTGGCTTGTTTGTCCTGCACCACGACAGCTAAAACAGCTAATAAAGCAGCTGGCAGGAGGGTGAATGAAGGGACCATGCCAGCTACTGCCCCTATTGTGAAAAAAGACCCAACAGTAAAACTTTTATATGTCTACCTTGAAATTTCCTCAAAAACCTATATATTATGGAAAGTTCTTAAATAAAAACACTTTTTCGTGAAAGAAATGCAATATATTTTCTGAAAAGCAGTTTAATTTAAAAGATTGCTCATTTACATGAAATACCCACCACTGTTTGTTATTATTATTACTGAAACAGCTTTTGATGATATACTGTCATTATTTCGAATTTAGTTATGCTTTTTTAGTATTTATTACCTGCATATTGAAAGGATCAAGGTGCTGCTCAATAAGGCGTGCCAGTGTGTGGCAGGGAGAGAGCTTTCCTCCAGGAGCTCACAGCCAGAATTTGGTCCTGCAAGGAGGCAGGATGGGGTGAGCAACTGGGAGATGGCAAAAGCAGAAAAGCCAGTGGAAAGCTGTTCCCCTCTTAAAGGCTGTATACTGCATGCAAGAGCTGGGTGTGGCCCAGAGACACAAGATTATTACCAAGATCTCAAATAATAGTTCAGTTAGAGAACATGATTCAAAGAGCAAGTACATGAAATTGGAAGATCTGTGCTCATGATACACCATCTAGATGCTTACAGTATAATTTTAATCGCAGCACCAGGTAGCCTCCCACACAAACATCTAACATCTCAGTAAAAGCCTCCTGAAGCACCTTGAAAGACATACAGGGAGCTCAGATACGCAACGCCTGCTCCTAGAATTAGGAATAGGGAAATGAAGAGAAGGAATTTGCAATTGATTGTAGAGCTGGAAGGTTAGGGATCTTTCTTTGTCTCTTATTGTGTGAGGGAGAGGGCACCCATCACGAGCAAACTGCTAGGTACAGTTGCTCATTTTTACATTAAGATGTCATTTCACATTAATTTAAAGGACTCCAGTGCAAAATGTAGTGGCATGGTATAATTCTTAACAATTTCATAAGAATTGCAATTTGGAGAAGATATTTGTGTTGGAATAGATAAGGAAATTGTGAAAATTCAATCATTAGAACTGTTTAGAACAAGCTGGACAAATATCCACCAGGAATGACATAGGTATGGTTGATTCTTCCTTGAGGCAGAGAAATAGACAGGATGACCTATTTACTCTGTTTTCAAGGACTTGTGTGCAACTAGCTGCAGGTGCTAAAGAGCAGAAAATATTCTGTGTCAAGGAAAAAGATCGATTGCATTGAAATAAAGTTCAATTTAAGCTCAAGATAAACAAGAACTTTGTAGAAATCATGTAGTTATCCAAAATCCAACATAAGTAATATCTAAAATTTCAAAGGAAATTGACCTTTTAAGGAAGTACATGGAAGACAGCATGAGAAATTCTCAGAAACAGCATCCAAGAAAGCTCTGCTGTCTAACATTATCAAATAAAATAAATTATTCCAGTGAGGGGCATTCTGTGTTTCTAGTTCCAGATTAAAATGTTTGCCTAAAATTAGAAATTATCTTTTTTTTTTTTTTTCCTCTTTGTGTCATCATAGTGTTGCCATTAAGAATATAGCCAGCAGCTACTTTCATTAAGAGAAGCCTGTGATCCCAGCTGCAGGAAGAACAATGGAAACATGCTGTTCTTCTCAAAATGCCTCTGTGGATATAAGCTTCTTCTGCTCTGCTTTTTCATCTTGAGCTCTCTGCCCACAGCACCAGCACAGCCCAGCCAAGGGACAGGGGTACCCAGGAATCCAGTCTGACCCTGCTCTTCCCTGGCTGCTTTGAGGCTTGCGGCGCTGGTGTGCAGAGAGCTCAAGATGAAAAAGCAGCCAGGGAAGAGCAGGGTCAGACTGGATTCCTGGGTACCCCTGTCCCTTGGCTGGGCTGTGCTGGTGCTGTGGGCAGGCTGAGCTGCAGGATGCCCAGGCTGCTGCTCGGCATTGCTTTTGCCATGCTGGTGCCATGGCCTGGCCAGCAGCCTGCAGGCTGCTTTTCCTGGCATCTTTCCTAGGAGGGCACTCATCCTGTACCTCATAGCACATGCTGCAAAGATAGCTGGCACTGCTGGGCAGCTGAGTGTTTCATTCTGTGGACACTGGGAGCTCAGCTATGACCAATCCTATATCCATAAATATGCCCTAGAGAGACAGGGCAGGGAGTCTGGTGGGCTGTGTTCTGACTCTGATTATTTAAGCAGAGTATAGATGCAGCTTATTGGGAAATCACTTCCATTAAGGAAAAAGCAACCCTTTTGAATGACAAGTTTTCCACACTGTCCATGAAATTTCCTGCAGAACTTCTACAAGCAACATTTAAGGGGGGAAATGGTTGTTGATACTACAACACTGTGCTAGAGTATAGGGCATAGTTTTTCATACTTTTAAGAGTATACTTTGAGAATATAAAGATATAATCATCTATTTTACTAAGATCAGAAGAAGAGAGCACTACTTTTATTCAAGATAACATTTTAAATGAAAATTAACTCCCAAACTGACTGTCCTGGTTTATTTATGAAACCCTAGAAATTTATAGCTATTTTTGTACTTTCCCTGTTAAAAAGATGGGTTTATATGGCAAGGCTGTGACCTTCTACTATCATTTTTTTTGAGGTCTTTATTGACTGCTTGATGGACCTTTGAGTTGACACTGTTTTACTTCAGGATATCAGCTGCTAGAATGACATTGTCTTGTTGGCTTCATTTGATGAATTCTTGCAGGTGGGATTCAATCGAATGTGTAGCAAGCAGTGTACAGTGACCTGATTATTTATCTTGTCAAATGGAGTCCCTGGACATAACTATCAAGCTGCCATTGACACTGGAGTATAACCAGCTCTGTATTAAACTGTCCAGCTGTGATGTGAAGAGTGCACTAATTATTTACTTAAGAAGCATAGCACAGAGTGCTGAGGATGTTTGAGAGACTTGAGAGCCTGTATAGAAGTGACTGCTGCCTCAGTAGCCTTTTTGAGAATATATCAAATTTTCACAAGACTGATCTAAAAGCTCATGTTTATATCATATTCAGCACAAATTCATGGAACACGCCCACAATTGGCGGGTTTTTATTTTTAATTATTTAATCAGTTACTTCATCCAATGTAGCAGGGTATGATCAGCTAATGACATTTCTAGATCTTGCCCAGCAACAGCTTTCACCAGGCTGCTTTAGCACAGCTGTGGTACCTCTGCAACTTGAAGGTACCACTGCTCCTGGTGCGTTACGTAGCAGTTGAACTCTTCTGGCAGCTGAACACCACACAGCCACTTTCTCACTCCCCTCCAGTGAGATCTGGGAAAGAACTGGAAAAAGGGTCAAACTCATGGGCAGATAATGACAGGACAGAAAGGCAAGGGAAAATAGCAATAATGATAAAGGGATATATATAAAACAAGCTCTGCACAATGCAATTTGTCACCCACTGGCCAATGCCCAGCCAGTCCCCAAGGAGTGACCACTACCCCACAGCCAACTCCCCCCAGTTTTTGTTCACTATGATGCCATATGATGTGGGATATCCCTTGGGTCCATTAGGGTCAGCTGTCCTGTCTGTGTCCCCTCCCAGCTCCTTGTGCACCCACAGCCTCCTCACTGGCAGACAGTATGAACAGCTGAGAAGTCCTCGACTTAGTCTAAGCACTGGTCATTAAAAACTAAAACATCAGTGTGGTATCAATATTATTGTCCTCCTAAATCCAAAACAAAGCACAGTACCAGCTACTAGAGAGGAAATTAAGTCTATCCCAGCTGAAGCCAGGATACCCCAGTTTTCCTGACAGGGATTTGGCAATTTGTTGTTGAGGCAACAATGACGTGAAGAGGCCTTTCAGTCATTTATGTCAGCTTTAGCCAGTGAGACTTGTGTAAAAAAAATATACTAATACTGGAGATTTGACATGCCAGCCTACCTTCTAGAGCTGTCATATCTAGCAGAGCTGTTTGGTGAAGACCAGCTGTAGAGGAGGATGGTGACCAGCTACTTCTCGGAATAGCTCCACTTCAGAGTAAACTGTTGATCTGACCTTCTTTGGATACAACAATTAGATAAAACAATAATTAGCAACTTATCTTAACTACAATCTATTTTTATATAGTACAGCTTGTGCACAAGTTTTTGATTAATTTTAACTATATGTCAACTAGGAGTTGGGAGAGTTTAGTTTTAAGATTATTCAGGTCAAAGAACAGATGTTAAATTTCTTTAAATAACCATTTTAATTTTAGCACAAATTAACAGATTTGTTTATTAATGCTCAGAACACTCAACCAGTTTTTAAAGGATGAGAGTTGTAACATTGGAGAGGTGCACTCTTTTTTTGTCCATAATAAAAATGGCAAATCTGTGCTCTAGAAGCAAGAGAGAAGTCTCCCTAATCCATAGGGCTGTGACCAATGTCTTAAGAGCAGAGCTGAGAACCTGTTAACTTTGTGAGCAGCTGGGGCAAGCCAGCCTTTTTCAAGGAGATCCTTGAAGTTGAGGCATTTTACAAAGGATTTGCTGTGAATTGGACCCAATGCAGGGAGTCCCTGAAGTTGTACATTGTCTCTTCTCCATCCTCCTTTCTCTGACAGGCAGCCCAAGAGTAGGGGGGCTGCACATCCCTCCAGTGCCACACTTCATCCCTGTGGTACCTCCACAGACTGTTTTTGCTTATCCTTTAAGTACTCTGGTCAGCATAAACTGGTGTTTGATCCCAAGCTATGAAACCATGCTTCGTTTTAGACACAAGAACCAGCTTTGAGAGGTCCCCCATGTTTGCAGAAAATCTAAGCATCAAAAAATGCTGTACATTAACACCTATCAAAGTCTGTGATTCCTGGTATTCATGGGAATTAATTTGCTGTATGAAATTTGAGAATTATAGAGGTTCACTGCTAGAACTAAGTCACAATTAGTGCCAAGGACTTTTACCACTATAAAAGCCCCATGGATTAGGCCTTTCAGAAGAAAGAAAACCTGCTTCTGAACTTTTTGCCGCAGTTGGATACTCAGTCACAGAATAGTCTCCATACTGCCAGTACATTTACAATGTAAACGCTTTCTTTTCAAGGTCAGGGTTTTAAAGCACTAGACTGCTATTGAAACTGCAGGGGCAGAGCCTGAACAATTCTACTGGTTTTCTAAAAATAAGGAGCTTTATAGCTAAACTGCAGGATGTATTTTAAAAGAGTCTCAACATTTTTCTTTTTACTGCTACTTATATCCCATCTCTACCAATTTTTACTGCTTTACACAAAGGCACATTTATCGCAAGGCATGGCATAAAATCAACACTCTTCCATTCTAGCAGTTAAGCCCCATCTTACAATGTTTGTGATGTGCCACAATATTCAAATGCATTAAAACAAAACCTGACCCACCAGAGAGAATATGGATTTACAAATAAAATTACAGAAAGGGAGAATGCCTACTTTACTAGTTCAGACTTCTTAGCTGCAACTAATGTGTTGAATTTTGCATTAAAGATGTCGTATTTTCATTTAAAACCTGCATCCCTGAAATACCTCGTGAAATACTGTGAGACTCTGAGGTGTGAATGCGGCAATCAGTTCTTTCATTATAAATGCTTAATTCTAATCAATCAGAGCTTAGTATTCCCAAACCTTTAGAGCTCTCTTGTTTAGCTTTTGCAGTGCTTGAAAATATTTATTGACCAAAGGATAAAATGCTTTTTCTTGTTATTGAACAAGATTTGCTGTTAAAATACTTAGGACTAATCCCCTCAAAATACTGAGGACTAATTTCTGGTCAGTTTGTAGCTACACGTCCTGACAGAAAAATAGTGAGGTCTTGGCACCTGCATAAGGTTACCAAAAGATTGTCCAGGCTTGCAAGTGAAATATCATATATCTGCTCATATCCATGCCTTCTAGGAGACTGTGACAAATGGTCATGTGCTTTCAAGTTCAGAGGACAGCTCAGTGTGTACTTGGCTGTCCTTACTTCAGATCTCAGGGTGAGCTATTGTGCCTGTAGCCCAGCTGACTGATTTGCCTGGCCCAGCTCTAAGCAGGGTCCCAACATAAAGGCCAGCTAGAGAATTTATGTGCCACCAGTCTTGCTTTCCTGGTCCTCACTGAGCACCAGGACTGCGGAAAAGCAGATGATGGTGAAAACCCACCCACATGGATAACAAAGACTCATTCCTCATTTTCTCCTGCAAGATTTTCTCTTTGGTTTTTAGTACCACATTTAAAGCTGAAATACTTAACTTTTCTTTTATAGACAATTAGAGATCTTGTTCTTCAATTCCAATTCAATACTGATAGTGTGTTTTTTTGTCATTAGCAAATGTAGTGAAAGGGTAAGTTTTACACACAAACTCTTTTTTTTCTCCATTCTTGTCATTTAATAAAAAATAGAGATACATATGGAGATACTGTACAAAAATTTTTTTGAAGTCAGGCAAAGTGTGGCAATTTAATTGTCCCAGTTCAAGTATGTCTTAGCTGAATTTGGGAGCTGGAGTGTAAAACTTCATTTTCATTTTCTAAATGCTTTCATCTACATCTTTCAACCTTTTTTTTTCTCTTTAGTTGCTTCTATTAAAATATGCAAAAAATATAATGGGAAAACTCTACCAATTCTTTAAAAAATAGCAGAATCGTAGTTGATAAAATTGGTACAACTTTTAGGACAAGACTCAACTAGGAAATATTTCCATTCTTTAGCATATAGAAAGTTACATATGGTTTGCTATCACTGCTGCCCAGTGCCAAAGCCAACATCTTAGTCTGTGCAAAGAAACAGGAGGACAGTCAGTGGGTGGGCTTGAAGCAGGAAACAGAAGGAGGGAGAGGGAGTGAGTGGGGGAGAGACTGTGTGCATATGTCCAGAGGAGTTGAGTAGTTAGAGCATCCGTTAGGGAGATGAAGAACCAAGATTCATACTCTTCTTCTCTATGATCCACAAAATGTGCTTGAATTCAGCTCTCCCAGATCCCCCATGGGCAAGTTATTTGGTTATTCTGTACTTTCCAAATGTCTCTTCTTAGAGATACTCTATTATGAATAAATAAAATATATGCCTTGGAGCAGGTTTATCTCTTCGTATTAATTAACAGTATTGTATACGTTCTGCCTCTCTTTATTCCTGTGCTAGCTATATCAAGTGAACAGCAGCAGTGGGACAGCTGGAAACTTCCATCCTAAACTGACCCAGGGGATGGAAAATGTTGATAAGTTCATGCTGTGAACAGGAGCAGAGCATGGTTGCAGGATGTGTCTCGTTCCTTAGGGTCCTACTGAAGGAGTAGACCTGATCTGAGTTAGGTGCCCCAGCCTCTGTATCTCCTGGGGCTTGTCTTCTCCTCTGAACTGCACTGGTGTCTGGCAAAGCAGCTCGCTCTTCTCCCACGCGTGCCCTCTGCTCCTACAGGCTCCTAAATCAGGAAGGGAGATGGTATTAGATGGCAATCATCTATGAGTGAGATATTTCTGTGGCTAAGTTACTTTGAGGATTTACTTATTCATAGCTTTTACTGAAGTCAGGGGGAAATGTTCATCTAGATTCCTCTGCAAGTCGGCCCTTAGGAGTTTCAATGGAAAGGAATTTCTGGACATCGTCTGTGTTACAAAATTTTATTTTTGATGCCTCCATAGATTTCACAGTTTTGCAAAAACACGTAGCAAACATGGAATTTATTGCTCATAGTTCATCCAGGAAATGTGCCATAGTACAAGATGGACTGAACGTAAGAGACGGTTAACAAGTATACAGCAATGGTCTGTAAAACTACTAAATAGATCAATAAATAATTCCAGTGATAGCATATTGAATTTCAATAGTCAGTGAAAACCAGCAGTTTCAAAATGCTGAATTTTGCTTTTCTAATGACTAAGTCTGTGTCACTTTACCATAAATACTCAACTTTAGCAATTATCATCAAGGCCCTATTTAAAAAGTTTCTAATTTTAACAAATGTGATTTATTGCAGTAGTGAATTGTTGATACGATACCTATTCTTTATTCCTTGATGAGTTTAACCCCTAAGTTGATTATATAAGTAAAAATGTCTGCAGGGATGTTTTTCAGTAAGTCTAAGGAATAGGATGAGAGAGTAAAGCAGTGTTCGTTGTACTCTGGGGATACAGAATGCTTTGGTCCTCTGATGTTTGAGTGAACTGGCATCCAGAAGGCTGGCAGCACCACCTTTGGGGGAAAGCTCAGCTCTCCTAGCTTGCCTGGGTAGAGGATTTGTTCTAGAACCTTTGCTGTGGTTAGCTGGACTTTACATGGGGACACCTTCAATGCTGTAATGCTGAAAGTTGTGCTACAACCCTTGCCACGCTTCCCTCTCAGAGACCTGAGACACCAGATGATGAATGGGACAAGTTAGACACTGAAAATATGTTCTCAAAGGGACCGAAGACTTTCATACCTGACTGGGAATCATAGGCAGCTTTCCAGGAAACACAGCCTGAAAAAGTAAAGCATTTCAAAGCACTGCTTTTAGAAGAAGTTAACTGAATATATTAAAACCAGACCTCTGTAAATCAATTTGTGTAACAAAAATACTGAATAAAATATGTAAAAACAGCATAATTTTATAAATGTAACAGAAAGAAGCCTAACACAAAAATTCTTCATAAAGAACATAAAATCCAGTAATAACCAACTAGTCAATTTGGCCTGTCTTGTCCAAGACTGTTAAGATATGAGGAAGTGAGGACCTCTTTTCCCTGAAGGGGAGGATGTTCAATTGCAGAGGACTTCTGCTGTAAGACGTGTAGATCTTTATTATCTAGTCATTAACACCTTATTATAAAAAACACTAATACAGCCTGCATTGTTATAAATTAGGAAAATGGATGTATTTCTAGGCTGACTAGATCTCCGTGCATTGGTGTGTATTCTGTACCAGCTTGATTTCAATCTGTTTTCAGTCCTACCTGCACCAGTTCACTCCTTTTTTTCACCCTGATTTTTCTTTTCTTGTCAGCTCTTCTGATCTAACTTTGGCAAATAGACTTACTTTTCAAAACACTGTTAGAAAGTCTTATAGAATGTGCAAACTTCTATTAGCATTGCTGCATCACCTCAGGCAAACTCTTTCTGCCTTATTCCTTATGCCAGGATCAATCTTTTTTGGTTTTTAAGCTGATGTTTGTATAGCACCCAGTCTAATAGGGTTTTGGTTTCTCAGGTGCAGCTGCATGGAGCAGTAACCCAACAGGATATATGAAGTAGATAGGCATAATTTAAGGCCCAGGTCAATGAAAAATGGAAAGAGAAGCTGAGCAAAAGCAGAAAAAACACTATTACCTTGTGAGGTAGTCAGAATTAGCTATTAGACCAGGCACCAGAAAGGTGGCCAACAGGGACTGTACCCATCAGATGTGTTCATATTAGGTGTGAAATATATCCTGACAGTGCCAAGAAGCTTAGAGCTCTGGGTGGTACCTAAACAGACACCAAATTAGGCTTCTGAAGAAGGGGAGTGTTCACTGTGAGCCAAATGGTCTTCCTTAAGTGGGAAAATATTTCTAGGTGCAAGTTTATAGTGAAAAAAACATCCATGATGGCTTGTTGATTTGGACACAGTGCTCAGCAAAGCTCTTCTGTTTCATAAGTCTGTTGTTAGGCTGGAAATTCAAGGGTACAATTATGGCCACCATGAAAAAAAAAATAATACAGATAAGTCATGCTTTGTTGTCTGCAACCCACTTAATAGCTTCCACAGGTAACTAGCCTGGCACATGGCCTAAAATCTACACTCTCCTATTAGGATTAATTGTCCAATGACAGCTTTTTAGACCATCCTTTCACAAAAAAATGAATTGATTTTCCATGCAGTTCCTCTTTATATCATGCTATGTTATTCCTCATTCCTGCATAACATTGTCTTCTCTAGATAAATAACATACTAGCAGAACTACATCTGCATGGTTTACAGAATTTGAGCATTTTTCTGGGTTGACCTGGGTTGATCTGGTTGTTCTCACTGCTTTGTCCCATTCCCCACCACCCTGCCCAACCCCCTAGATCTTCTTGAGTTTTACAATAGCTGCTCTTTAATGGTTTTGTGACCTACTCAGCATGGACATTGTGGAATGGGTGTGGAAGCTGTAGTTCGCTACCTATATTTTAATCCAAATGGAGTAATTTAACACAAATACTACGTTCAACTTCTAGATAAATAAAGTATTTTCTTGTTATTAATGAGCTACTAAAACCACTTCAATCTGTAGGGAGTTAATTATGTATGTGAAAAGTAGAAAATTCTAGGGGAACCATTTAATGTTGGGAAAAAATATACCAGCCCAGTGGCTACTGCAACAACTTTTTCATTAAAACAGCAATAAATTTTCTGCATGCATGAGATATGCTGATAAGGAAGAAAGTTTAGTAACTTATACTGCTGAAAGTTGCATTATCGCCTGTAATCCTACTGCTTCCAGTAAGAGTACTAAGTACCAACTACTTCTGAATAAAATGTGGAAAATTATGTTGTTAGTTTTATCTTGCACATTATTTAAACACATTTTTATTTCCCATTCGTGGCAGCAATTTCTGTCTCTGAAAGCATTATATGATTAGGTCTCTAACAATAGGAGAAATATTTTTTTTGTATTTTTAGATAAATGTTTCTATACTATGAAGTATTGATGCCTAATTACATGTTTCAACAAATAATCAAGTTTTGTTTCACAGTACAAATATTTATACTATTTGTTTTGTCTCCTTAGTTTGTCCTCATTTTTTGTATAGATATATGTATATTTATCCTATGATAGTAGCATCAAGCAACTCAAATTGGTGTGAAAATATTACCTCACATGTACATTAAAATGATTTATAAAATGGAATAAGTAAAAAAACCCCAACAAATTAAGGGAAATAATTATCACTGAAAAATATCATAGTTACTGACACTTTATTTAGTTCATTTATATATCCTGAGCCAAAGCTTTGACTGAAACTAACTTTTCTTGCCTTCAGCAGAGCTGATCTAGCAGGAACAAATAATGAACCAAGTCTTTGGTCTTGATTCTAATTTTGGTACTAACTGGAATAGTGAGCTGCTTCTTCAGTTTTTCAGCTGTGTTGAAGCTAGGGCAGATCTTTAGGAAAGTGGACATTTCCCTTCAGAGTACAGGTTTCAGTTCTACTCTGGGCCAGTTTTAGGAATTTTAAAAAAGGTCTCACAGTTCACTAATGTCATGATTCCTATAAATATACTTGATTACTGTAGATCTTGAAGAGGTCAAGGGCTTCTGTTGTTGGGGTTTTAATTTTTTGTTTGTTTGTTTGTTTGGGGTTCTTTTACTTTGTTTTTCTCTGTACACGCTTCTGCTGCTGAAAGATCTCATCTTTTTAGGCCATCTAGATTAGAAGATACTAATTCAGAACATGTTGAACTTTGCTGCTCTACCCAAAAGTAACTGCAGCTGTATAAGACCATGCCATGTTCTGCCACCCAAGATGACACAGAAATTTCTGAACTTGTGGGGCGACATTATTGTGTTCATGGCATGTTATTCTCACTTCTGGTCCTAGAGAAGGCTTGGACTGGCACTGATTTGGGATTTGTTTGCACTGGAACTCGCAGAGCTGCACAGAAATACTTTGAAGCCTGGGATGATCCAAGCCTGGATATAAGCCAAATCTGATCCTTCCAAGAGGGAAAGTTTTAGCCGTGGACCAAACCCTAAGTTTGGGATTGCCTTCTTCATGTTTCAGCCTGAATGCTGATCCTTTGACGACCATCTCTACAACAGAACTCTGTACTCCAAAGATCATCTTCACTCAAATCAAATAATCTCAGCTACTCTTCCTGGCCTAGGTCCTACCCTGAAACATCCTCAGAAGCTGTTTTGCCTTTTCTGTGCTGCCCTTTCAGGCATCAGGCTTGCCAAGTGGAGTCTTTTGGGTTTGTCTTTGTGGGGAAGATTGATGCAGAGGGACACAAAGTCATGAACTGAGATTTGAGGGGTTTTTCCGCATGTTCCCACTCTGCGAACCTGGCTCTGAAAAATTACTCAAGGGGAAAATCCCAAAGGAAAGGGTGAGAGTCTGTCACACTTCTCCAGTTTGATGTGAGAGTTGCAGTGCTGCAGGATCAGGCATTTCCAGATGCAGTAGGGATCTCAGTGAGGTTGGTTACAACATCTGAATTCAACCTGCACCCCGTCTACGGTGGAGTTTCGCTTCAGATGAGTGTGTGTTTTGTTTAAGCCTTCCTTTGCTCCTTTGTTTGCTTGTCCTCATTTGAGTATGTAAGGCTCAGGTGAGGAAAGGAAGAAGTGCCTGGTCCAATCCTGCATGCTGTTTGGATGTGTCTCTTGAAGCGACACCACTCGTTCCCATGGGATGCCCCAGATAAGTCAGCAGTGCTCTGCTGTCAGTGCCATTAAAAAGCTACACCTCGCTGCTGCAGCAAGGGCTCCTGCCCTCCCTCACAGATGAGACAGGCAGTGCAAAAGGCTCAATTCACCATTAACAGCCTGCAAACTCTGCCTTCTTTTTTGTGTTCTATTAGAGTCTGTAAGGCGTTGCTCGCAAAAAAGGACACTCTCTTCTGCTTTGGGAGTTTTAAGCAGCTTTTAGTTCTACCAATGGATAAGTTTTAACTGGATCCCTTCTGTTCTGCCAAAACTCTACTACACCAGTTTGGCCAGGCTGCTGGTTTTATTTGCTTTTAGGCACATTTGCACTGTTTGCTAATGCACCATAAAAAGCTTAAATATCAAATGACACCATCTTCACGTTGCACTTATGAACTCTTTATCTTCCTACAAATAAAATGCTCTGCGTCTAATAGTCCAAACTACCTTTGTGCATGGCCTCTGTATATGCTGTTTAGTTAGGAACAAGACTGGGGAATATCACACCATTTCAAATGCTGATTTTGAAATATACTCTTGGTGTAATTTTTGGATTATTCCTTTTTATCACATCTTAACTTTGAATATCAGAAATCCTTCTCCTTTGGATAAGGGTAGTTATTGCCGACCTAATTTCAAATAGACTTTAAAAATTCTATCTTTTCAACTCTTTAGGTTTGATTGTGCATGGCTTGTAGGATTATAGCTTCTCAGTTTTAATGTCTATTTCTGAATGTTGATTTGGGGTCAATGGTTAGAAACTCTCAGCATAATTTTTAGTTCTGAAATATCCTTTTGATTTACATGTCCAAAGCAACAAAACCTCTTATTGTTATCATTTTTGAAAAATTGCCAAGATACAGCCAAATCTTTCACTGCTTGCTGCACAGAACTGAATCTTGCCTTCGTGTACTGTAGAATTCATTATTGTAATGCCTTGTTTACTTACATTTCTTTCTGGTGATAATAGGCTTTTCAGCCTTCAGCATTCAAGGCCTTTGTCCGCAGAGGAAAAGAAAAATCAGGCAAAACATCAGGCTCTTTCATCAAGCTTTTCAAATCTCATTTCAAAAGTTTGCTGTTAACCATTTCAGAATCACAACAGAGGAACAGAAAGCTTCACAATAAAAGATCCAGAGTCTGAAATACCTCTGCATGGAAACAGTTTTTGTTCCTAAAACTGTTTTGATGCAAAGCATATCTTTCAAGATGCATATTCCTCTTTCAGTAGCAAGGGCTGCCTACCTCCACACGTCTTCTCCAGTGTATTGCTTTTGACAAAGTCAGAAAATAATGTGGTATCATCCTTCCTGTTGGGGCATTCTGCTCATGGTAATAAATCCAGCAAAGTACCAGATTTAACTACTGTTCTGTACTTTCCTAAATGCATAAGTTTCCTTGTTCCTTCAGGAATGGCAGCCAAGGGTAATGGGTTTCAGGGAGCTCTTGATAAATTTTCAACCAATTATATTTATTTTTAAAGCCAAAATATTATCTGAAAAAAAATTACTGACATTATCAATCATGCTTTATGAAAAATGGTTTTTTCAACTTTTTAAAATAGCAAGGGTTCACAAAATGTTATTTTTAGCTGTAAACATAGTTTGTATGACTATTAAAGAAGTAAACTGGGCTTTCTTTACCATTAACAAACCTGTAAAGCTGACAGTGCATATAAAATTAATAAGTAGGGTTTTGTTTTTCAGGTAAATTAAAAAAGTTTTTTTGATTGCTTGGGGTTTTTTTAAATGCCAACTTCACTTCTGTTATAGTTCCACAGGCTTTCCTATTTTAAGACCTTCTTCATGATGCCTTGAAGTTTGTGGTACCTTGCTGGTTTGATATCATTGCTGGCTGGCACAGAAGAATATTTTAGAAACTTCTGTTTCATTTCAGTGAACACAAATAAGCAATTTCAAAGGATTATACAAAGGGCAAATTTGTCTTTCTCAACATCACATTTCCCCAGAAAAGATCTGCTCACCAATTGAACCTTGCTCATTTTGGTCACTGGACATGGCGGTGGTTCAATGAGAAAACAAGAGAAATGTGTCATCAAGTGTTTGAAGATTGCATTGGGCAAATTAAAGCCCATCAGTTTTCTGACTGCTCAGTGCTTGGCTTTGCACCCCTGAGCTCTTCAGGCCTGTCTCCATTTTCATCAGTGATTTGTTTGGCCACGCCTATATTGAGTTCTTATGATTTTGTCAAATGTAAAGCAGCTGGTCTGAAATGTTCTGTGCTTCCTTTCTGCCCCATGTGATACTTTTTGGAGATCTTGGGAATCAGTATTCAGATGGTTTTTCCAGAATTTCAGAGGTAGGACTCCCTTTTTAGAGTTGAAACACTACTTTTTAAGTCTCTAACTTGCTCATAATTATAGCAGAATTTGAAATCTGGCCAAGGGAGTTGGTTTGGTGTCACTGAAATTCCTCTGTTTCAACCTCATGAAAATTCATCTGTGTTTTCTTCTTGCCCTGTTGTGACACTTTGGAATTTTGTGGCCAATTGTCAGTAGATTTCACCTACGCTCTGCAGACTCCATCTTCTTACAGCTCCTGTTTGCAAGTTACACTGTTCTGTGCGTGAGCCATCCCCCAGCCTAACCAAAATACATCAGCTCTGGGCTGCTCAGACTCCTCAGCAAGGCTGCAGCTCTGTGAAAGCATTTGCCAAGAGATAATACTGGCTCAGTCCATACTTCTTCTCAAAGGCCCTTGATTCACAGCAATTTTGCATCTTGCCATAGATTGATGACAACTGTCAACTCTGAACCTCCTGAATTTTTGATTAGCTTGGCACTTGTTTACCAGATGCTTCAGCTCTGGCTAGACACTTTTAAAATGTCCAAGCTCTTCATATGAATTCCTATCCTTCTCTATACAACACAGTCCATCTGGAAATATGTCACAGGCCCCATAAACACAGTGGGAGAGTATTTTTCCTTTTTCCATCACTAATGTAGTACTTTCTGATGGCTAAATACCATTAGTTGTATTTGAAGCTTAAAAAAGCAGAAGCATATTTAAATATAGAATTTGAGTGTTTTAATAAATGGAACGCATCTGAAGATAGGACATGTTCCTACTTTACTATAGAGAAAAACAAACCTTTGTGAGCTAAGGTAAGGATTCACGAAAACAAACATTATCCTGTGCTTTATAAGCATCTTATCAATGAATAATAAACTCTTTTATTTCAGGAGTCTTATAATAATAGAAAGCGTAGAATCTGTTTGGAAATGTACTCTTTAATGAGTGCATGCTGCAAGCACATCCATCTGTAAAGCTAAACTTTAGCATTCAGGTAATAACTGTGCTGTCAGTTTGGCATCTATCTTATGGCCAGCACTATGGCAGTACAATAATTAAGACATATTAAGTGTCTTAAGATCCTCCATTTGAAATACCGCATTAGAAACAGTTTTCCTAAGTTACTTTTCTTTTCAGTGTTGGCAGATGAGTTTCTTTTCCTTTAAGACTCTTGGAGCTTGGTGAAGTCCCTACATTCTGTGCATTCCTGTGGGTTTTGAACTGCATTTAATGGGTGAACATATGAATACATAAAAATGCTTTACCCCCTGCCATAAATTATTCATACCGATAGGCCACTCCTGCTGCTTCTGCACAGCCTGTGGAAGTTGGACACATGGGCAGACTGATATTTCTAAGAGCTTTAGCATGAATCATGTTGGAGAGGTGTTAAGACAGCCAGCAATTCCCTAAAGATGGAGTGTATGTGCTTTCTTCTTGGAGCATGTGCTCATAAGAAACTGTCGACTTATTCCCCGAGTAGAATGTATTAAAAAAAAATCCTTCTGTGTACGTTAAGTAAAACACTTCAGCCTTCATTAGCAGGTCTGAAGAGAACAAGAGCATTAAAGATAATACTTGCAAACAAGTTAGATAGGATCCTGACCTGGCAACAAGCAGCTTTCAGAAGGCATTAAAGCAGGATGGAGACTGCAGTCTGTACAACACCAAATTCATCCAACAAAGAGAAAGGGAGAGAGGGAGAATATGTGGAGCAAAGGCAGGAAAGTTCATTGGTGTGAGGATACTGCACCCCCATAATACAGAGCAGCTTTAGCTGGCTGGAAAATGCCAGCAGAGGTCTGCATGTGCAGCTGGCAGTTTTCTGGTTATATAAGAGAGCATTCACTGTAGGCTGAAGCCTTCACTGTAGCCTTTCCCCCATTTAATTTTGTGATGTCAGCAGATCCCCTTTCAGCAGAGAGCAACTCTCTGTGGATGGGATTTGCACACACACACAAGTGCTTTGCTGAATTGGGGCCACTGGCACTGATGAGATCAGTATGTGAAACCAGAGATTAGGGGTGTAATTGACTCATGAACCAAAACCCAGAGAGCCACTATTAAAAACTGCAAAATTAGTTAATGTTTTGTCTTGGCACCCTCAAACAGTGGAAAGGACATATATGAGATTTTAAGCAAGGGCTCTAAAAGAGTTTTAATTGCTGTAAATTTTTTAAACCTTTATATTTTAAGTCCTTGATTTTTTTTTCTACTAATGTTTTAAGAACTGTCTTACACCAGAAGACATGAACGCTATGACATAAAACCAAAATAATTATTTCTCCCATTAGGAAATTCTTCTTGATGAAGAAAACAATGTGTTAAAAGAAAAAAGGTACAGTTCTTCAAATCTTCAGTCAGAATCAGACAAAAAAGCCTCAGAAGTGAATATCCATTGCACAGGCAGATCAATCTAAAGTATAACTCAATGTACTTGTGTAGAATTTAGGGATAACTGTAGGATTCTGGATGTTTTCTTAGTTTCATGATTGCTCATCTTAAAATAAAACAGATTAAAATTGATTGGATTTCCTTACATTTATGTAATTAATATATCCTCATTAGAAATCAATTAGCTCTGATAATTCCCATCGGTGCCATGGTTGATAAACTAAATGCCAATCAGTGTAATAAAAACAGTGAAATATAATTTCTTGTTGTTCCAAGTGATGATCAACTAATCAGCAGTAAATTTAATCAGAGCATATTAACATCAATCAGTCATATTAGTGCTGGCAAACTGTAATAACAGCTACGTCTGACAAGTAATGGAATTTTTTCTATGAACAATTGTAGGCCATATGCACATTTAAGTATATGGGTTTCATAGATATGTGTGCAAGCAGTTTAAAAATATAAGAATATAAAACTTCCATGAATGAAGTAGTTAGCCCTGTAGTAAATGTCTGTTGCTTGAACAGCCTACATTTTTAAAATCCATACTGAGCTTTACTGTTAATGGATCCAAGAGATTCTTATAATCAATGGCAGCTTTTCTGCATGTCCTGTAAATGCATCCATACTGTTCATTCAGACAGAGAAGCTTTAGTCTCTTCCCCCTTGCTTGTGGGCAGTAAGTAGGAAAAAAATGGACCTAACCAATGCATTTCTCTGGATTCCTTTCCTTAATCAAACAGAAAGGAGGAGATAAAATGTAGATCCCCAGATTTTTAGGACCTGACTATCAATGGGGACTCAGGTTACAGCTGAAATGGCTTTTAAAGCACTCCTAAATTTTTATTGGGTTGTTTTCATCCCAGCCACCAAAATTCAATATATTTAATGAAGAACTTGATGTCAGGCATATAGGATATGAGAGAATTTATTAATTTCTGTGGTAGAAATACAGGCTTCACCATTCAGGCCCTGACCTTTAAGATGCACACATTTGCAGTGCTTAATTCTGCACCACACATGTTCATGGTAATGACTAAAGATCTGAAGAAGCATTTTGAAGGGTATTTATTTGATATTAAAAAAAGCATCTTAATTTGTCTTCAAATGGACCACAAGTCTGCATCAGAGCAGTGTACATCTGTTTGGGGTTAGTTTCTATGGTTGAATGAGTGTTTTGTAGTAAATAACCTAATTAATTGTTTTAACCTTTCTCTGCAGATATTCTAAAGATGTTTTATAAAGTTCTTAAATTAGTGGAAATTACTCTCTTAATAGGTTTTCTGAATATTACCTGTAGATTATTTACGTTTGAAAGACTCACTATCCAAAACTGAAAATGTAAGATAATTTTGAACTCCAATTGCTACATAGCATTATTTCTATTCCCAAATTAGGAGAGATTTCTGATGAAACTGCTTTAAACTACAAGTTTAAATCCACTTGGTGAATAGTGTCATTATTCTCAAATATTCTTCAACACTCCTGCCTGTGAACTCATCTGCAGGAATAGTCACAGAAACTAAATGGAAAGAAGACAAACAGCCAAGACACATTCACTGTTTTACTTGAGTGAATATTCTTAGAAAATATTTAGAAATATTGGCTCTGTTATTAGTTATATAAATATTCATACAAATCTGTCTATCAGATTGCCTCCCTGAAATTACTCAGGCCTTTTTAGGAACTTGGAGAGAAAAGTCTCTTAAAAATATATTTCTGCACATTTTCCAGACATATAATAGACTGGATATGGCCTTATAAATTACAGGCTTTCCCATACTCATCCAGTCATGGGGCCAAATCTCAAAGTTAACTTTAATGGGATTTTGGCTCAGCAAGGTTGGAGGAAGGGCAGCAGAATTTAGCCTATGATTTATACTGCTTTCAGAAATTGCTCAGTGGAAAAAAAAAAAACCAGCAGTGGTACTTAGGTAGTGCAGTTGCATGTAATTCATTTTCTGCATAACCCACATGAAATTTAATAAGATATAAAAAAGTCACATTTTTGACTGAAGTCTTACAAATTCTAGCTTTAGTGAAAATAACTACTGCCTTCTCAAATGAGTTGATCAAGGAAGGCAAAAAGTGGACAACATCTATTAATTCAAATCTGTTTTATTTGATTACTTTTATTTTTAAAAAAAGGAATTGCAATTCACAAAGTACACTAACATATGATAGAAATTAGGAAATGTGCTTTAGGTGTGTTCTCCGTGGGGATGAAAAATGAGAATGCTCTGGCAGTCTAGGGAGATAGGGTTCAAACTCCAGGGCCAGGAGTTATATTAGTCTCTAGGATAAAAAGAGTGATTTTCATTAAAGACAGTGGTACCCACTGCCTTAAAAAAAAAAAAAAGTTTTGTCTATATAATCTTCCTTTGTAGAATATCATAACTTGGAACAATTATCATAAAGACAACTTTAGTAAGCTATCAGCTTTGGTAACTTTTCCATGGATTTTTATATATGTCTGGGTGTGTTTGATGACCAGACACCAAGGTAAGATGTCAGTCATCCCCAATGTAGTCAATTCAAGCTGGTTTTTGGACAATCAATGGAATTGAGTGAATAATATTGTTTATTAACTTCCTGAGGTCAATCTTAAAGCAAAGCGAGCCAGAAAGCAAAGCAGAGAGCTGCCTGCAACCACTGGGAATTACACCCAGCCTGCCACCCAGAGAGTAGCTGCAGCCACAGAGGCTTTGTTATGCACCTAAGAAATTAAGCATCCTCTACAGAAGAAAATTATACAAAACGTGCAATTATTTATATACCTTTACTTAGGCACGGTGTTAATTCTGCTGATGGAGCACATATATTGATTTCAGACCCAGGGACTATTAAAAAAGTCAAATCACCCAAACACAAAAATGCCCCGAATTTTAATTGCCAGAAGTCCAGTAGAACTTGTGCCATGTAGCCACAGGGTCAGTTTGTGCCTGCTGTTCTCTGCATCTGAGAGTCACTGGGCCTACATTTGGAGCAAGGATGACTCAGATTAGACATTGAAACAGATTGCCTGGGGCATCTTCAGTGCTGGAGAGCTATAAGAAGTAATTAGATAAATACTTGTCAGAAAGGCAATAGATACAGATAATCCTGCCTTGGTGCAGGGGGCTGGCCCCCCACTGGCTTCCCAGACTTGAGATTTAAAAGACAAAGTTATGTATATGAAACTGCACCTTAGGTCAAAGCTATATATTCAAGAAACAATAATTAGAATATTCTCACTCTTATATTCTTTTGACACCTAAAATTAATTTTAAATTTGACCTAAAAAATTTATTTCTCTAGAGGTAGATACAAGAATAATCACAGATCCTTTTTTTTTATTGTTTTTTTTTTTGGAACAAGGATGCTGTTGCTTTATGCTCAGATGTCTACATTAAACATTTAGAATTCCACTAAGGGCAAAATCTCTCCCTCTCATGCAGTGTTCTCAGAAATGAGGTCAGGCATTTCTCAATCCCTGGCAAGAAAACTTTCTGACTCATTACTCCACCACAATGCATCCAGAATTTCCCCTTGGGTCCCAGTCAAATTGTTCAAATGTTTTGGAAAAATATATCTTTGACATCCCAAGAAAGGGAATATAGAAAAGATGTCCTCCTAGCATGAAAGGATTAGAGCCCTCTTAGATTTGAAGCAGAATTTCTTGCAGTTTCCAAGATATTATTATTTATTAATTCATGCAATGGGCTTCACAAGCACTGAGGTACTTTATAGAATTACAAATTCTATTGCAAAAACACAGATGTGAAAATCTTGTTGTTACAGACACTGCTGAACCATGACCAGCTTTCTTGTAGGACCCAGATATCACCAGAAATCCCCACTAATTTGGCACTGAAATGACTGAGCTTCTCCTGCATGATTGCTGAGGACTTTCAAATTCCCCAGAGCTTCTTGTTCTGAGTTTAAGACATCAGGTGCTCACTTCAAGCCCTTTGGAGGCCTCCTGTATTTTCCTTAATGGTTGTGCCTATATGCTTATGTCCTGAAATGAATGCAGCTCATCCAAACCTTTCTGGGAGGTCTGGGATCCATGTCTGAACTATGAAGACTCACATTCCTTTTCCTTGTGGCTGTCCAAGATCTGATCTGGGTGCATCCATTGCAAAAAAGTGTTGATGCATTTCCAGTCCCTCCCTCCATTCACACTCAGACTCCTGCAGCTTTGGAGGGACCTCTGAAGGTCTTCTGGTTCACGTCCTGCTCAGAGTAGGTCCAACCACAACTCTTGTCTTCTATTTTTCCAGGGAGCCTGGCTTAAACACTAACTTTGCTCCTTTTGTCTACTCCCATTTTTTGGTTGCCAATACACTGTTTATATAAAACCGCTGAAAGAATTCTTGTGGACAGAAATGGACTTGTTTCTGCCATGGTCATAACCATGCAGGCAACTCAGGTAACCACTTTTGTATCTAGGGAGCCTGCTCTGAGAATGGTTACACAAGAGGTGTCACTGTGAGGGCTCAGGGTTAGGGTGGAGAAAATTCAAAGAACAACACTGAGCTGATGATGAATTCATGTTTCTACATCATGTATCCCTTTTAAGGAAAGGGGAAAAACAGAGTAAGCAAGGGCCACTCTCACTGTATTGGACTTGAGAAAAACTAAAACCTACTCCTCAATAAAATACTAAAAAGTACTACAATACTAAAAAAAAAGATAAACATGTAACATTTTAGTTTGTGAGAAAGCAGGCGAGAAAGCACCTTCCCTGTTAGGTGCTACAAAGCAGCTGTAAATCAATTAGCAAGAAGAAGCTTTCCTGAGAAGAGAAGCCCTTCTATGTGTACATGGCTGACCACCACTTCCCTTCTGTCTCTTCTGAACAGCTTCTATAAATTGTAATACTGACTTTGGTACTGGAAGAACAAAGATAAAATATCTCTAGGATCCCCAGGTGGTGCCAGACACCAGACAAACCTCTTCAAACACATTCATTTACCTACATGGTGGCAGTTTCTGTTTAAGCTTCAACTTAGTAATCATATATAAAAATAAATTAGATCAATTTGTGATCTCAAAAATGCAGAATTATGCTTGCACAACTAGCTGTTTCTGTGCTGAATTTAAGAAGGCATAAACAGCACTGCTTTGCTTCTTGCATAGGACTTGTCCTGGAGCTGGAGAACCCAAGGGCTGGAGGGCTTCAGGGTGGCTGAACACCATTTCATACCTCTGTCCTCACACACTGCAATGGCCAAGCCTTACACATGTACCCACTACTGCCACCTCCAGTAATCATCTAGTCTGGAAATATCTCTCTGACAAAATGACAGCTTTTCCACCCCATTGATTTCATACTGGAAAGCAGTAACAGAAAATCACTCATTTAGCACATCAAGGGCAAGTTGCAACACACTGCTTTAGAGAAGGTGAAGTGTCATGCTAACATTTTATATTCTAATATTAATAATTTGATTTCATATTTAATATTGCTTTTTGGTGTTTAGATAAGAATTCAGCAAGCTTTCTCAGCCATGTCCCACACTTCAGTTTCTGGAATATTGTGTGCCCTGTCCCTCACAGCACTTATTCACACATTAGGAAAATATTTACATGGTGCTGTTATCCTATTTGTGCAAAGGTCTCATCTGCTGCTGACACCTCGTTCCTTCAATCGGCCATAAGAGCTCCAATGTGTCACACAATCAGTGTCAGACATTTACAAGCTCAACCCAGTAGCTCTTCAGCATGCACAGATCCCATTGACTGAAGTGGGAGTTTTAGGTGTTTAAGGGCAGTAGGATTGGAGAAGTTCCAGCAAATGATCCCTGCCTGCATTCACGAGGACAAAGTGAAAACTCTTGACTTTCAAACAGCATCACTGGGACTCCTTTCACCACATTTTTTGTCCCTTTTTGGTTTTACACAACCAATGATTGTCATTGTCGGGAAAGGGCTCAGCTTTTTTTTTTCACTCAGGGTATCACAGAAACTTTTTTTTCTTCAGTCTACTACACTGTAGTTCCTGGGAACTGAACCCCTCCAAGGTTTCCAGGATCAGGCCCCAATTGATGTCATTTCAGGAAATCTTAAGAAAAACTGGCTTTCTGCCACAAAAATTAAATATATAGATTTTTTTGCTTAGACCAAAAGGATTAGGCCTACTGTCCAGAGCTTCCTGATTATTTAAAGATGTGCCTCTTCAAAACACTTTTATCCAAAAGTAGCATTAATGTTTCCCCCCCTTTTTACTGCTCTGTTATTGTCATTAAAAAACCAGGCACATATTTGCTTTCTCTTTCTGAAAGAGTTTTTCTCCTTATTTAAAAATGTTTAAAAGTCTGCCCATTATGCCTCACTCACAGGGAGCTGCAGCCCAAGCAGTTGTAATCCAAGCAGTGACTCCCTGAGCTCCTCAGCAGGGTCAGACAAAGCTCTCCCTGTGAGCTGCTCTGCTGATGGCTCCTGAAGCAAGGTTTGTGGGAGAAAGCCACAAAACCAGGAGTATTGAGCTGTTACACATCTCAGCTGCTTCCTCTGCTCTTGCAAAGGAGGTTGTTACATTGTGTTACATTGGACACTGCAGAGGACAGCAGTGGCAGTTTTCTGGTCTCATGGTGTTTTTTATAGCTATTGAGAGTTTTCAGAAATTTGTATGAAAATAAAATCTCACAATTTATTACTTTTCTGGTTTTGCTACCTCGTGCTAAATTCATGGGCCATACCACAAGACAGACACATTACATGTTGCATTAAAATTGCAGGGCTGTTCCTCCCACCTTAGACAATACACTGGGATGCTAAAGTTAAAAGCCTCATTTTACACTTTTTACCTGAGCAATGGATTCAGGGAGATGTCTCTGTCCTTGGATTTTTGGGTGGGCTGAGTCAGCTAATAGAAAAACCCCTTTTCCCTAACAAAGACATTATCACCTCCTAACGTATTTTTTATGAGAGACTCGTGTCCAGATTGAGTTCAGAAGTTTTGCAGGACTGAAGAAAGTAAGGGAAGAAACAGGGTAGATAACAATGAAGGAGTGGCAAATAACAGGCTGGTGTATACCATTCTGAACAAGGATTTTCTGGAGGCTGTATTTTATTTTTATGGGGAGTGTGTGTGGTAATTTAGCTTTGTTTAGCTTTTAAACTGCCAGTGAAAGAGAAAAACAGGGAGCAACTTACAGTACACATTAACTTGGGCTCATCTTACCCTCAGCACTCTTTTGGTGCTGTGTTGCTACATTTTAAGAAGAAAAACTACCATAAGGGCATAAAGCTTTGATTTGGAATTGAAATTTCTCAAAGCTTCAGAGTATGTGAGGTGAAAAATGTTCTTCTGAGCAGGTCAAATGTAGAGCTCAACTCTCTTCACATCCTGGCATAGTCAGGGATCTGGGTTTTCATTTAACCCTGTACATGTCTCTTCAGCTTCTCTCTTCTCTCCTGGGGATGCAAGGCATGGAAGGGTTGAGGGGGAGAGGAATTTATTTCATTAAAAACCAGAGAGATTTTATTATATTTTTCTGAAGTGTCACAAAATTAGAAAATGAATGGAGGGAGCAGTCGTTATGACATCTTGTCATTCTTGTTCTGCCTCTCCTCCAGCTCCCATAGGCTGCCCTGAACTATCTGCAGATCTGTAAGGTATGAATCATCTCACACACTGCCGAGCTGAAACCTGGCAACTCTTTAACAGCACCGCTGCAACGCTATGGAACATTTTAAGACAGGAAATTAAGAATACCTGAGCCAACTAAAGCCACAGGGGGAAGCTTAGATGGACAGATTTAATTACCCATCTTGGAATTTGGCCAGGACACCAAAACTTACACCCCAACCCTCCTATAAAGGGCCATCGGATCTTTAATACTAACAACTGTTCAAAACATCAGCTTTAGATCTGCTCCAAATGAGAGCAGCACTAGAAGTCATCCAAGAGCTGTTAAGGTATTCATTTACTACTGACTGACGGGAAGGCTACAACATACTGATTCACACAAACAGTCTAAAGCACAGCAAGAAAAATGTGTCTCCTAGCAGCACTGGAGGTTTCATGTTTTTAGGAAAATTCAGTGTATTTTCAGAAATGTATGAAGAAAAAACAACAACAAATTTTATTAACTCAGCAGTCAAAACATCCTTGTGCCCCTCTTGCAGAGTGCCCAAATATACCTCAGTGCTCAGTGTCTTGTTTGTTGCCATTTGTAGCATGGAAAAGGGACACACTGTAGAGAAAAATAGTGTGTCAACTTTAAATGCAAGATTAAAGCCTGAAAGTCTATACATTTTCACTACTCACATTATTTTTCTAAAGCAAGCTGTATACTCTTTAATATTTATTTGTGGTGACAATGAAAAATTCTTTGTGTGGGTTATCTTTGCAAGAAGAGTAGGATTTCTACAAATCATGGTTCTTAAAATTCCTTAGGCTGAGGAATTATGTCAGCCCTGAAAAGCATGGGTTCATTATTCACATCGTGTTACTCTGTTGACATAATTCCCAAACAGACTGGGACATGAGGTGTCCCATTTTGATATTTCAACCTACAGCCACAGCTTATGCCTCCTCTAAAGAGTAAACACTTCTGTCTCTGAGTTTCTGTTTTTAAAAATCGTTGGAGCAGTATATCTTTATAAAAAAGAAAATTTGGGTTAGCTGTGGTCCACCAGCAATTTATCAAGCAGTATTAGTTATGTCTGTGGGATATTTTTCATTATCTGAGGATTATTAATTCAGACACTATATACATAGTGATTATTCCTTGACTAATAATTGAGATAATATCAATATGAAGCTTGGTTTCATTAACACCTTAGTAAAGAGACTATGATGTGAGGTTTTTTTTTTTTTTTTTTTTTTATTATTCCCTCCAATTTGTAATCAAAAGTTATTTAATAGTAGAATCAGTTTTTACTTATAACTGAGGTTGCGGACTTTGGGAGTTGGCAGAGCCAGCTGCTGGGCTGCTGGGAGCCAGACTCTTTTTGATCTTCATATTGAATGGTTTCCTTTGATCACCTAGACAATAGATCATAAAAGAACAGAGCTTTTACCCATATCTCCCTAAATTTGCAGGTAAATAATGAGATGGTCTGAACTCAGGCTGGAGTGTAAGATTTTTAACAAACAATTCTCCCCTTTGAAGTAGACTTAGCAAAATTAGCATATAAATGAGCAATGCTGCTACATAAGGACATGTGGCTGGAGAAGAGGGATAATTGGGCTGAGGGGGCCAGTTTCTAAATGAGGTCGTTTGCTGAATGACCGGCAGCAGTTCTGCTACAGGTGGGCTCATTTTGTGAGTCAGGATGAGAACTGAATGTGGGGTTAGCTCAAGTTGGGGACTGTGGCTGGCGTGGGAGAGGACTGGAGCTTTGTGGCTTGGCTGGAAAGGGCAGAGATAGACCCTGACTGCAGGAGGAAGTGTTCTGATCGGTCCTGAGGAGTCAGGCTGTGGTCCATCACACCCACCTTCACCTCTGTCATCTTCAGCTCTGCAGTGCTCTGCCATACCATCCCCCATAAACCTCCCCAGAGCTCCTTTCTGTGCCTGGGAAGAACCATTGTGCTGAAATATCTGCACTGGTGGTTGCTGACAAGAGCTGCCTGGGCTGAATTCACTGAACTCAAAAAGCCAGAACAAGGATTTAATGTGGTGGTAGCAGGTTAACATTAGGATTTTGAACTTCAGAGCTTTTTATTTCACCAAAATCACTGGAATTGCCTGCTCCAGTGGGAAACGCCACCTTGTTACGTGGTACCTTGGACTCCTTCTTCTCTGCATGGCCAAGGCAGCTCCCCTGGGATCAAAACACCCTTGTCCTTCCATGGCAGGGACACATGGCTGGAGCTCTCTCAGTAGCAGTGCTTCTTAGATGAAAAAGAAATTAAATTAAGTACGGATGTTTCAAGTCAGCTTTCAACAAATTTTTCTCGGAGTGCTTGAGAGCACCATACTCAGTTCACTTGCTCCTTGATGCAGTTTAATAAAAACTAAACTTGAGATTTACAGAGGAGAGTAGACCATGATCCCACTGGCATCTGGATAGCAAACAGGATAGTGTATTCTATGTGGTACAAAAAACAAGCTCAAATTCCCTGTGACTTGCAGGAGGGTGATGGGCACCAAAGGAAATGTACTTATTAAACACCTCTGACTTAGATTTTGCGTTTGCAGCAGTCTCCCGTTCTGCTTTCCTTCTTCTCCCTCCCTGGATTGTTTTTTGGTTTGGTTTTTTGGTTTGGTTTTCTTTTTCTGTTTGTTCATTTGTTTGTTTTTTCCCCCCACTGGCAACAAGAGTAGCCTAGCCCAACTAAACAGAGCTGATTGGTTCCAGAAAAATTGATATGAGCCTTTTCTGCACTTCTGAAATCTTTCTGTCCTCACTTCTTATATTTATTAGCTCAAAGTTACTCACCAGAAGTTGACCTGAATTCTCAAACTAGTTTTCTTCTGGCAAATAAACTCTTCACTAAAAACATATGTGCCCGTTCACTACACAAAAGCAGGCAGTCTATTTACTTGATGTTTGGCTGATAGCTGGCCCCTTCCCAGCAGCACAGAGGAGATGGAAGGCATTAAGAAAAGCTCTGAATATTGCTGGCTGAATAGTCTGCAAAAAAAGGATAAGGATGACAGGAATGAAATCCTAGCGCTGTTAAGAGGCACTTGGAAGATTTTGCTACAGTTTCTATTTAAAAAAAAATTAAAAATTCAATAGAAGTTACACAAATAAAAACCATGCACAGCACTTTGAAACCACACCAGTGTGAATACATAAATACAAGGGAATTAAACAAAAATAATAAAAAAGGAGTTTAGTTGTAGACAATGCTCTTTAATGTCTCAGCTCAGTATGGAATAACCTCAAAAATTCATTCCAGAACTGGTTTCTCCATCACATGCAAGAAAGAGGCAAACAGAGCTGCAAATACAGAGGCACAATATCTGCTAAGGCTTCACTGCCTGGCCACTGCTGTAGCACACTTGCCATCCCTGCTGAGAGTGTGTCATGGTGGGGCAGAATCTGGCCTTGGGCTGATGGGTTGATCTGGAATCTGCAGGCAGAAAAGCTGGGCAATTTGACCACCTTTGTGAAGGCAGGAGGGTGGCAGAGAACTGAATGTGGAACTGGTATTCAGAAATCCTGTTGGTACAAGATGTAGGGGCCATCAATGACATTACTGTGTCAGTCAAAATATTTTCTATAGCAAACAGGGGTGAAGAGGCAGAAAGCAACAACCGCCTCCAAATGAACTGAACCCCTGTCCTGGTTTTGGCTGGGATAGGCTTAATTTTCTTCATATGCTTCAGTACTGAGGTTTAGATTCAGTATGGGAATCGTGTTGATGTTTTTCAGTGTCCTGTGCTTTGCAGTGAGCAGGTGCACAAGAAGCCAGGAGGGAGCATGGCCAGGAGAGCTGACCCAGACTGACGAAAGGCCATATAAACTGGGGGGGGAGCTGGCTGGGAGACACCAACTGCTGCCCAAGGATGGACAGGGTAAGGTCAGTGAGTGATGAGCAATTGGAGTGTGCATTACTTGTTTCACTTGGATTTTATTCCTCTCCCTCTCTCATTTTCGTTACAATTGTTATTATTGCTATTAATATTACTAGCATTATTATATTTTACTTTTAATTATTAAACTATTCTAACTCATCCCAACCCAGAGTTTTATAATCTTTTTCCTTGATTTCCCCCCCCCATCCCATCAGAGAGGATGTGTGTGTGGAAGGGTGGGGAGGGGTGTGAGCAAGAAGATTTGGGGTACTCAGTTGCCAGCTGTGGTTAAACCACGACAACTGTGCTGTGCCAATAACTTGAAGACACCAGCAAGAATTGTGTAAAGGTCTCCTTGTCTTAAGGCCAATGGAATAGCATTACAAAAAAGATGTATATCCTCTAAACACATTTCCCAGGAGAGAGACCAGACTGTTGGCTCAGGCAGGTGACACAGAAGGGGGAGTTTCCATTCAGGGATACCAGTAGTTTTAATCAGGGTTTAAAGCAGGTGACACCTGCTCTTGGGGCCTCCACAGAAATGAAAATATTGAGTGTTGATGAAGTGTGGAACAGAAAAAGAGCCTTCTTTTCCATTCAAAGGGATCCATTTGGTGGAATTGGGAGGGAAATATTTCACTAGGAAGTAAGAATAGTCATCAAGGAAAGATATAGGAAGGAGAAAAACCCAGGATAAAGTAGGCTTAGTAGCAAAACAACTGGGGGGTTGAAAAATCACCAGAAAAGTGATATTCTCAAAAGTACAAGGCTCCACTGAAAATGAGGTTAGTTTTGGAAATTAACATCTCATCTGTCTAGTTCCAATAATCCTTGTCCATTTTAAAATGGAGTTCATGACACAAGATATCTGCTATAAATAATCAAAAACATTATAACATGGACGTATCCTCTACATCAAATAATCCTGCTATAAAAACTGAGAATAAAGGAATTTGCTGGATGAGTAGCACTTAAGAAATTGTTCCCTGGTGGGTTATTTGCAGCCTATTCTCTACTCCAGTAGTTTATCTTGAATAACTCACAGCTGTGGAAATACCTGCACAATGGAATTTAATACTGCTAATAAAGGGATCCAGGTTGGCCCAGCTCCACTCAAGACTCACTACTGTTAAGACATGCAAGCGTCCTGGGCTGTGTAAAAGGCTGAGTGGCCTCAGGGCAGGGCTGGGGATGCCCAGGCAGAGGGGCTGAAGGGTGTGCAGGGGCTGAGGCTTGGCAGAGTGCACTGTGCTCCTCATCAGGCACTGCTGGCTCCCTGCAGGGACCACGGCTGTGCCACAGGGCCAGATAAGCTCTAAAGCCTTCTGGTTTTGTACAGAAAGTGAGTCCTCAATGCAGACCTTTTGTGGGAATTACAGGAAACTGTGTTTTTTAGGAACTTCTTGCTGTGCTGTATGCACAGATAGTGCCATAAAGCCCCTCATGTACACAGTGGCCACAGTCCAGTCTGGGCTGTCCAGTTCTGGTCACATTTAAAGCACCAGCTGCCATAACAGCATCCTGAGACAAAACCTTGTAACTGCAAAGCCAGAGCTGACAAGACTTTGCCATTTTTTTTTTGTTGTTGTTTTTGTTTTTAATTGCAACTCCCCTGGATTAGTCTATTTTCAAATATTGAAGGGAATTGGGAAAGGAAGGGGAGGAGAAAGATGGAATAACTGATGCTTTGGGTGATCTGTATCATTCTGTATCATTCATATGTCCTTCAGACTATCTCTCTGCAACGTTTACAAGCATATTTTTTAGAGAAGTGGGCAGGACACAATCTGTGTAATTCATTCTTAAGTGTTGTGGCTTAGTCAGGAGCCTTGAGAAGGGAGCCTCATCAGCCCACTCCTGGCTAGTTAAGAGGTGCTTGTATTTGATATTTACTTCCAGCTCCAGAAAATTTTAACAGTTTGTTTTAAACTGAAAACAAACTTGTGGTGCTTTTAGTTTCATGACAATCACATCTGGAAAGAAAATTATCAAAGTACACCTTAAAATTTCAATACTCACAACATTTCCTTTAAAAAAGAAAAATGCATTACAGACAAAAAGGTTTGGGTTGAACAAAAAACCAAAAACCAAACCAAACCAAAACAAAGATATTAGAGAATCATGATTTTGAGAAATCATTAATTCTGTATATATGCTCTGAATATTTCACAACAACCTGCAGTCATGTAGGCAGACATTTTGCAGTGATAGTTAAATCACCACAAACCTCTCCTAAGGAAGGTGCTGGTCTGGAGGAGACTGTAGGGTGCTCAGAGGGAGGGTGAGGTGCAGGTAGATGAATATAACAGTCTCAGAAAAGCTGTGGCTGCAGCCAAGCTTTTAGTGTGACAAAATTACTCTAGTGGTTTTGAGGTAGGGCTGTCCCTGTGTTTTCTTTCTTCTACCTCAAAGGATATTTCAAATTAATCTACCTGTTAATCAACTAAATTAGGTTGTTGCAGTTAAGAAATCTGAAGGGTTTGGCACTGAACTGTATGATCACCGATGATTAAAATATAAAAAAAATGAATAAGATTAAAAACATATTAAATAAGATCAATTTTCCATTTTCCCCCTTGAGTCTTGACCTTGCAGCTCTGCCCATTCTGGTACCTGGAAGTGCCTGCATGAGGCTCATTGCTAGAAGGTTTTCCTTCATTACTGATTGCAGTTTTCTTCCCCTGTAGATGGCCTTTTCTTGGAAAGTGCTGTCTGGTAGATTGCCACTTTCAGAAGCCTCAGACTGTTTGAAGGCAATTATTATACAGACCACTCCTTCCTTCCCCAGCAGTTCCCCTCCCTACTTGAGATCTGGCCATGCTGTGGGTCTCACAGAAAAATCATAGGACTCAACAACTCTCTTTCCATTTTAAAAGCCCGTATCCTACTATTACATGGTCTTGAGCTCAAAAATGTTGCCTCCCTGTGGAGTGCCACTGTTCAGCCCCTCATTATAACCTGGCCATTAGTATTTTTTCCTCCCTCTCAGGAATGCAACTGGCATCTACAGTAAAGCCAAATCCTGCTGTGTGAAATTTGAGTTAGGCCCTTCACAAGGAAGTCCTGACTTCTATAAAAAAAAGGGGTATATTTTAAAATAATAGATTTTCTGGAAGAAAGAAGGCTGATACAGGTTATATTTTTCCTTCAGCTTTTAGGCTGAAATAGCAGCTAAACAAAAAAAGCCAACTTGAAGCTCCCCATCCCTGTTAACACAAAGACCAGCAGAGGAGATGGCTGCAATATGCAGAAATGAAATTGCATCACTGCTGCTCAGGAACCACAATAAAGGTTCGTGATTGCTGTCCAGGGACACCTCAGCAATAAGAACAGCTCCTGCAGCACTTCCCACCCAATTCGCCTTGGAGGAGCTGGTGGTCCAGGCACAGACACAGACATAGAGCTGCTGACAAACTCAAAAGATAGCTGTCTCAGTAGCTCACCCTTTGTTATCACCCTTTGGAACATGAGTTTAACCTGGAGAGGAGATTTCAAAGAAAACAGCTGAAAATTCCCTTTCTGAATGGAGTTTGCAGTCAAACACAGACACAAGTCCCAGTATCGATCACAGCTCCTAAATTTCACACCTTCTGTCTGCTGAATTTGATCTCTCTTGGCAAGCCAGGAGCAACCCACCTTGGTTTTGATGGGTTGTGTGGAGCACATGTGAGCCCTGTGCTCTGTTTTGCACATGGCCAGAAGAAGATGGAAAGTTAAAAACTTTGTGTAAAATGACAAAAAAAAATTTTCATAAACTATCAAAGAGGAATGGAAGAAAATAGAATGCAAAAAAAAAACCTAACCAAAACAACAAAGCCCAGCATCTGAAAGCACCAAACACCAGCTCTTAAAAGCTTTTTCAGTACTCAGACCCCCCAAGAGATTACTCAGGGAGGATGAAACTTCATGTGATGAAATGAGAGTCACAGTTGAATGTGATAAGGGGTGTTAAATGCCTGCTTTATATCAAGCATTTGCTAAAATGTCTCCTAATGCATTACAAAGGACATGCTAACCTTATACATTTTAGCTGCTCAATACAAAATTATACATAGCAACTCAGATGAATTCAGAGTTGCTGCAACAGAGCTATTAATTAAACTGGGGTGATACACAACTTAAGGATCTCCAGAGATCAGGCAGAGTTTCTTTTAATATAATATAAAATACTGCTACACACACACTCTTAACACATGCTCTGCATGTCACCTTCCAACTGATATGGTCTTAACATCTGAGAAGTACTTATAGACACTGTACAGATTGAAGAAGATAAAAAAAAAAAAAAAAGAAGATCCCAAATTAAAAATCTCCGCCCTTATAAAATCCCCACAACCACACACAGAAAAATAGGAAAATGAACCTGAAGAAATTTGGACTCCAGCCTTGAGCACTGACCTAAAGAATTGTGACTTTGGTTCTCCAACAGGCATGGAGGCACACTGGGTGGGCATTTATCTGGTTCAGCTGAAGCACATTCCCGTAACCTGTAACTGGAATTATCAGGGATGGATTTGGTATCTCATTCAAACTAAAGTTAATCAATCTCACCCTGATCCCTGTAAAATGGATGGAAACAGAACTGGGATTTTCTTGGGGAGCTGGAGTGTTTGTGCTTTGTTGAAGATGGATGCTTTTTATAAAGTTTTTGATTCCATATGCACAAGTGAATTACTTCCTGATGTCATCTTTAGTGCATAATGGTGTTTTTAAATGTGCTTATGAATTAAGACTGCCCATAGACCCATTAAAAATTATTTCTTGATGTGAGGGATAAAGTTCTTTTATTTCAGAAGTGATTCACAGGGTCATGGAACAAATGCTTTTACAGTTAGATTGCTCCATCACTGTTCCTAATAAAACCTCTACCCTTTAGAGAACTGATACTAGTTGCTGTCAAAATAACATGGTAAATTAGAATAGATTTTAATACTGTGAGCCTTCAGTGGAAATTCACATTTTCTGAAGAAATGTATGAGTATGGTCCATAAATTTAGAGAATTCCATGAGTGACTCTCTATCTAAAGGTACCATCTGCCATTCTGCAGTGCTGGAGTACCACCAGGCTTCCTAATAGAACATAATGACATGCTGGTGTAACATCAGTTCTATGGGATGTTTAATATTCAGTAGGTCCTCTTACATAGTAGAAGATTCAGGCCTTAGCCTTGTATAAAAATATACTGTCAAAAAGCTAGAAAAAACATACAAATCATCCAGTCCTGCACAGTAAAACCAGCTGCTGGGGTTACGTGTGCCCCAGGGCAGCTTTAATTTGAACATGCAATATATCACCATAGGGCTACTTGATCAGAGTTGCAGTCTCAGGAAATATTTTCAGGACTATTCAATTTCCATTAGCAGTTTCTCCAGGATATATTAGACACAAACTGGGTTTCCTTCAATATCAATCATTCATGTTTTCTCTTTCATCCTGTCTTTGCTAAAATGGGATTTTCATGGAGGCTGTGAAATTGCAAAATTTAGTCTGTTCTATCATTTAGACTCCTTTAATGGTGTTTTGCAGTCATGGCTGGGTCGGGAGCCTCTCTCCACCCTGGTGTTAGAGAACACCAGTGGTGTTCAGTATTTGACTTTCCCTTTGGAAGTTTCCTCCCCTTCCAACCCCTCTGTCTTCTTGCACACTTCAAGACTGACCATCCTTGGCATCTTCTGATACAGGGTGCTTTTGCTCTGTTCCCAAGGACACAAGCTGGTTACACTTCCCAAATGTCTGAGAGCAGTAACTTCTCCAGGACCAAGGCAAAAATTAGTCACAACTTTCACAGAGGTTTGTGATGCCTAAAGGTCCCTTCCAATTTGAATTATCCTGCCACATTATTACACCCATACATATCAATGCAAAGATGATGAGACCTGAGAAAACCTGCTTTCTGAAAAGACTACAGATTTGTAAATACTGCTTATTTTTGCTTGTTGTTGAAAGAGAGAAACAAGGAGCTCTAGGAACTGAAATGTTCTCACAAGGGGCAGCCGGTGAGACCTGCTGGTGATTTGCAGGAGCCTAAAATTCTCTAAGAAATGCTGAACAATGATGCCTAAAAAATAATAATTCCCAAACAAAGCAATTCAAAGAGCAATCAAAACCCACCAGTGCTTACGACTATTGAATGGTGTAAGTTCTTTGTAACAGCAACCAGCTTGTTTATCACGGTTCGTATCTGGTCACTTTATTAATTATGTGATTCAGCTTTTCCCAGTAAACTCCTGGAATTTCCTCCCTCTGATTTGCACTGGCACTTCTCAGGGCCAGTATTTCCCTCCATTTAGCTAAAACAAACAAGAGCTTTCTTTTTGAAAGTATTTCAACATCATGAGATAAGTTTCCTTCCTCCTTTTAATAGATTCAGGGCTCCCCAGGGGGAAGTGCCAAAAACGTTATTTCCTTCCAAATTCTAAGAGAGATACAATGTTCTGGTAGGCGGTGAGATTAGATTACAATAAAATTAACTATTGGTTTCCAGCTCTCCTTCTTTAGGCTGCAACCTCAGCTCTTACAAACCTGTTGCCTCAACTCACCTGTGGGGTTTATTCACCTTTCCCACTGCTCTGTGCCGGGCAGTCATAGAGCACAGGGAAGCTACAGTGTCATCTAATGACAACCCCCAACCAAAAGCCATAAAATCCATTAGTTCCTGTGACCACTGTTCTTTAATCCTGTGGGGAGCGTTTCTGAGGATGCTCTTAGGATCAGAAATGGGATCACTGGCCCCATCTTGATGAGTTTACCATGTCCTTTCAAACATGAAACGAAAAGCCCAGGCAGCAGCCCAGGGCCTGGGGGTGAAAGACAGAGCAGTGAGGACACTGCATGTCCAGCTGCTCTCCATCTCAAGCACTTCCTCAGCCTGGCCCATTCTGGACATTTCTTTCATGAATAAATAAGTGAATAAATAAAATCAGCTAGCAGTGTCTGTTATTCACCCTAACCACAATAGGGTGGATTGATAGCTTGTAGATGAGGGTTTTGAGGAGATATGGAGAAAGTGTCCTTGGAGATTAATTCAAGGACAGCACTCTGAGGAGTCTGTTGCCCATTTTTCAAGCCTTCCTGTGTTTATTTACTGAAACAACAAGAGTAATATGACATCATAAATCTTTTAAAAATTGAAATAGTAGTGCCAGTCTTGAAAGATTAATAATAAGGAACGCCTTTTAGAGTGTGCTCATGGAGATGTAATATGAATGATTAGTGTTTTTGGACATTAGAATTACAGTGTATAATTGTAATGTTATAGCAGTTATATAGAAGCCAGAGACCCCTTAATGGAATACATTGTGAATTTAATTATTTACATGGAAAAATCAGAGCTGATATAGTCACTGAATGACAAAACTACAGTTTCCTACATTCTGGAAGGGTTACAAAGGAGCAGCATGGTTATCCATGTTTGTTATTTAGCTAGTTTTAAATTCTATAGTTGCTACCCTTTGTGCTCTACAGCTTGGAGTGTCTTTTAGGCTATCTTCCTGCAAGGAGTACCACAGGTGCCAAAGTTCTTGGAACAAGGATTTTGCTTGCAGGAGCAGGTCAGGGGCCAAGGCTAGTTCCTGGGGCAGGAAAGGAGCTGTCTCTCACCAGGAACCGAGTGGCCACACAGGGTGCTTTGCCTTGTGTTCTTTCTGCAGTGGTGGTTTCAAAACTGTTTGGTAGAATCACATCCAGCAAACACACAGTTAAAAAATATGTATATACACTAAGGAGACACATTTCCCTGGGCTGGCTTCTGTGTAAACGTACAGCTACTCAGAAAAAACCTAGGAGTTCTTCAGCTGCTCTAAAAATGTCAGCAATACAGAAAGCAGAGTTGCAGGGAAGAACAAAACATCGCTCCCTGCACAAGAGGCAGGATTGTGTAGTTTCAGCATCTCTCTGCCGACAGCTCTTGCTGTGCTTGCCCCTTGCAGGGTGCACCTTGCAGGGTTCCCAGTGCCTGGGATGTGGGCGTGTGCCTCAGTGCTGCCAGGGGCTTTGGGGCTGGGCTGGGCTCACAGCAGCTGCACCTCGGGTTCTGCTGGTGCCCGTGAACAATTGGTATGAGAGCAAAGCAAAGAAAGAAGGAGGATTTAAAAAATCCTCTCATCCCACGTTGAGGGACTCATCATAAAACTATCAGACCAAATTCGGCAGAGTGGAAATCCCTGCTCCAATAAGCCTCAGACCTGGAAGGCAAGGGATGCAAAGTTCAGGATGGAGGTGCTGTGGCTGGATGCCCTGCACTCCCTCACACTTGGCTCTCACTGCTGTAACTCACCTGAGGTGCTGCACATTGTTATTGTTAGAAAAAGAGCATCAAACCAAACTGAGCTGCAAGCGAGTCACACCTAACCAGAGACTTTCCCTTTAGCTGGAAAAATACTGCAATTCACTGAAACTCCAGAAATGCCTAGTGCATGATCCTGAATACGGGCGTGTGTGTTTTGCATGCAAGGAACTGAAAATGCACTGTATAAGAGTACATTTGTTAACACAGTTTATTGGCACACTTATTGGCAAAGCATACATAAAATACAGTTGTATTATATAACACACTGACTCACTGTGTCTTTACATGATGAGTTGAACATATTAAGATGTAAATGAAAAAAATTAGTTTCTTTTATAAAGTTTCACATAAATACACCGGAATAAAAAAACAAAACAAAACAAAAAAGTAAAACAAAAAAAATGAGGGCTTTACAAAAATATTATACAAGAAATATACTATGAAAAGAAATAACAACAAAGCCAACTCAGGTACAATAATAAAAACACAAAAGTTTTAGATTTATTAAGCTGCCCACAAAGTTAATGGATTACATGGCTTTAAAATATCTGGATCGACAGCAATTTTACAAAGCATAAACTCTCATAGGACTGGGTGTCTTTTTCCACATAAAAATATTTCTCATGTCTTTGATGAAAAAAAGACATTTCTTGTTTCAGTATTTTTACTAAATGATGGATAGAGTATCTACTGGCATCAGCTACATGTAAATTAAAAATGCTGGATCCTTTAAATGATTAGCTGGTGAAAGAAAAGTTTAAGAATGAACAAAAGTTACTTTAAATTACTTTTCCTTAAAAGCTGATCTTTTTCTGAAACAAGAAATTTCAGGTGCAAGTCGAAAAGCAGAAAATATATTACAATTGTAAAAAGTTTTACATAGTTACGTTAATGAGATCCTGAGCACTGATGACTTTTTAAAATATGGCCATTGTTTGATGAGGAAAAACACAACCCCTTCCAATAAAATGCACTGTCAGAAATTTGCCATGAGATGCTGTTTAATTTTCAATTATTTTAGTTGAGGTCAGTGCCAGTATCTAGTTGTATGAGAACACTTCCAAGGAATGTATATGGAAGCTTATACAAGAGTTTTCCCTAACGAAAAGAAGTTGGATAGCTTTAGTTTAGAAATAGATACTGTATCATTTGAAAGGTGTTTATTTTAAATTTTATTTTGAAGAATGCTGTGAAACAGTAATTAATAACCCACTGAGGTACATTGCAGTGGGCATTGCTGCAGAATAACCTATTGGGAAGCTTGTGGTGTGGGATTTTCAGATTTAGTCTCCTGGTTAGCAGGAGGTTTGCTGTTCCATGGACTGTTATTTCCCAGTGCAGGTGAATTGTTGAAATCTTCTTCATCATCCATGCCATTTGCTGCATCATACTGTGTATTCTCTAATCTAGTGATAAGCCTTTCGTCTTCATCCCCGAATTCGCCTCCCATCAGAGTTGGTTCTCCTACCACCATCACATCCTGTGAACAGCACCCAATATTTGTTATATGGAAACCTTGAGAGAGAAAAAATCAACTTAAAAAAATTATGTTAGAGACTTTGCATTTCTTTAACTTTGTGACATTTGAACAACAGATTTAAAAGTTCCCACATAGTAGGAACAAGGAGTCTTACAGTTTATTTCTAATTTAATTAAAAATCATAACACATCTCTATAGCCGCATGCTCATGGCTCTGGATCTCAGAAATCCCAGAACTGAAAAGCAGGTAGGCTGAAAAATGTGCCTGATTTTAAGCAAATAAACAGGCTACAAAACTGCCATTAAACTTCTCCTTGAATTTAGCCTTTATCCAGTAAATCCTTCCTGAGCCTTTTTCTTTGGAAAGGCACCAGGGTTTATCTCAGTTGGAACTTCATGATATGAGTATTTTAAAAGTAGTTTAAAAGAAACCACATTTCTCATCCTCAGACTTCTCAAATGTGGAGCACAGCACTCTAATAAAGATGGTAACTCTCTTATCCATAGCCAGCCAAGCCCTTGTACGCATCCAATATACTTGACATTCTGCTACTTAATTATGGTAATTAATTTAGGTAAAGTTTTCGATAAAAACAATGTTCACACTGATTTGACAATTTGCATAGCTAATTAAGTCATTAGCAAAAACCTGCTGATTGCCAACAAGCCCTGAATTTACCATCTGTTATTTCATGGTGCCTGTCACCTAACTCCATGTAGGCAACCCTGCCGCCAATCTGTGCAGTAAGAGGACCAATCTGTCCAGCTGGTACCGTAAAAGCAAGATGAAGAGTGCTAATTATAATTACACTGATGAAGCTAGTACTCATCAGAAACTAAAGCATGCAAGAAAGAAAGAATTCATCTAATCACTGCTTTAAGTACAAATTGTCCTACCATGAAAACAAGTAAACCGCCTACTGTACTCCAGTGCATCACAGATTTGCTGCAAAAAACCTAAGCAGCATGGGATAGAAAGGTGCAAACTTGAGATTGGAAAGTAAAGGTGCAAAGCCAGAGAGCTCTCTTGCTCTCTCTGTTCAAGGGAGAATCAGGCTGCTGTGCTAACAGCTAAAGAAATACGTGGGATGCATCTTTTCATGCAGCTCAGGTGTCAGGGCATCAGGTAGTGCTTGGTAGAAGTGCACTAATTCCAGATGTCTAGCTTTGTTCCTGCTGATTTTACAAGCCCTTCCAAGAATCCTAGTGAACAACAGATTCATTTTTTAAAGGATCTGTTCCTCTTTATGAGTGTAAAAAGCAAACAGAACACAAATGTTTGCATTTATTAAAGTTTCTTTCTAATCAGATATCCACTTCACCACAAAATAATACAAATTATTGCCTGCAAGTGTTTACACTATTTCTTGATATCTCGCAGCAAAGGCTGGCATGCTACAGAAGAATGTTTGTGACACATTTTCAGCCCGTGCTATGAAAAAAATTTGTGAGTATATGAAAGTTGTTACACTATTTCTTCTTCACTCTGTCTCTTTTGTTACTCTATAAATCCATAAAATATTTAGTTAAACAAAAATCATACACAGCTTTGCAACACAGACGTTTAAAAGACAGAGGTGTTCATAAGCAAAAGTTTATTCTAATTTATCCCATCCCTCTAAACAATAGGCAATATATGGTGTGCCCTGCTGAACCAGACCTGATCCCACTGTACTGCAAGAGCATTAATGACCAAAGAGACCTGGCAGAGGACAGCGAGCTGGGTGTGAGTGTGCAGTGTTATATGGCAGGCAAAAAGGACCCCAGTGGCTGAGACAGAAGCACAGACCGAGCTGGCAACAGCTCCTTTTACTTCAACATTCTCAAGGACAGGCCTCAAGTTCTCTTGCTGCCAGACCAGCACGAGGTCAGCAACTCGGATGAGACCTAGACAAGCACATCAAAAATCACTATGGGGCTGCAGCAGCTGGGGAGGCCACGTGGAGGAGTTAAATATGTGTTACATCCACCAAATGACTGGGAGGGGAAAGATGCTTAACAGCTGCAAGTGCTGAAAGGAAGACAATCACTTTAGGCCAGTCTGAGGAGATGTAGACTAGGGTACTAAGATGGCATTAAGTAAACAAAAATGTAATCCCCACTGCTATGACAATATTCCTGTTCCTGATAATGGCAGGCTGAGGATGAACGACCCCACTGGAACAGTGCTGGTTTTACTGCTCAGGTCACCTAACACTAGGCTGGGAAAAAAATCTCAATCTGTGGTAGGAAACATTTGTGCATCAGTGGGAAGATGTTCAATGACCTTGTGGTATTTCCACCTCTAATTTCTCAGGTTCGTTGCAAATATTATTCCTTTTATATAATGACTCCCACTAAGAGAACAGTCTGCACTTGTATTTCCCTCCATGCTATTGAGTCTCTCTCTCTCTCTGGGAATTGAACTACAATTATATTGAGGTTAGTGGAGTTTTCCCTCATTCTATTTAAAGGTAGGTATCACAGCATTTGTTACAGGACATCTGAAAAAAAAAATTCTTGACAATCTTGCCACTTATATCAGGCAAAAATAGTGTCTCAGGAAGCACATGCTGTTTCCTCCCCAGAGGATTCTGCTCCTCAGACTGAAAGCTGAAGACCCCACCAAGTGCACCCCATTGAACCTCCACTCACTAGATCCCGTGCAATGACCACCAACCTCTGAGGAGGACTGGAAGTGACTCCTTTTAGAGCCCCTCAATGCTTCTCCTTAAATTGGCCAGTGGGGGTCACTGCTGTTGAATGACACAAGGCTCCATCCCTCCCAGGGTTGAGGCTGCAGCTCTGGAGTGCTCCTAGCTCCTGCTCATGGAGTGAGAAGCAGAATCCAAGAATTAAACCCTAGTCTCTTGCATGGCAGCACACACTGCTATGGCCTAGTTATGGTAGCACATATTTGACTAAATTAGTTTTAAAAAGATTTAGACTGTAGTCACTCAATCTTATTAATTTACTCTGATTAGAAACAACATTTTTTGGTCAAGGAATGTCTCATGATAGTAAAATATGGTTGTAGTGAAGCACTGTAAATAAAGCAGTGGTTGTTTTACATTATGTGATAGAAATGTATTATTTTATAATATAACCACAAAAGCAGCTTTCATGTATATCATACCTTTCATCCTGTAATAACCCTAGTTGCCATCCAAACTTAAATTGATTCATATAAGCTATACACAGAGATCACTTCACACAACACTCAAATGCAAGCACTTCTATTTAACAGACTGGTCATTTCTAGGCTTCATCTTTTTCTTTATACCAAGCCTGAAAATTTAGCCCTGCCCTCCCCAGTTAAATAACTACACTTTCTAACTTGGGATCATCCTGTGTCTAAACAATGCCTCAGTGAAGTTTGGAGGTAAAAATATCTGGTGGGCAATGTAAAATTCCCCATCCCTGAGCCTGCCATCTCTGCTGCTCTTTGTACATAGCCTCAATCAGTGTGTTACAGTGATCAGCTCATAACCCTGTTGTCATAGCCCCCAGAACCAGACAAACAGTGCTCCACAAGCCTAAGGTAATTAAAAATGCCTGGCACTCTCAAGTATATAATTCAAGCACAACTCATCCTCCAAGGACTGAAAGCTGCACTAGTTTTAGCAGCTAGCATATCTCTAAGTCAAAAGAAGGGTTCCCCCTCCTGCTTTCATTCTTACAGAATTGTGTTAGTGGCAACTATTTTAATAATTGACTTTTTAGCTCCTTGGCACAAAAATTATTAATGACCACAAGCCCCACTGCTGCCCACACCTGAAATGGTCACTGCTTCCATGAGAAAAACGTCAGACTGACGTTGGCATTGAAATGAACTTTAGAAACAGAACTGACATTTTAATTAGGTTTCAGAGCAAACACTTTCTAGAGAAAAAGTCTTTCACATCTCATAATAATCCTCACTGTTAACTTGACATTCTGGTCTTGTTTGGAGTGTTTTTCCTAAAGCACAAAAACTGGAAACAAATTTATTCTCTCTTATCTCCTTACTACTAAATCTTAGATTCATGAATTGCACAGTTCTAAGACATGGGATAATTTCTGACACTGATCTCTGGCCCTGGAACTGTAGCTCTGGTTCTACAACATCCATTACAAACCACCCAAACCTACCCCGTTTCTGAAACATATTGTTTTGTATTGTTCCCATTCACATTAGCGGGTTTATTTATGGATTTGGTTTCTGAGGAGTTTACAGAAAACTACAAAGAGAAAGAGAGATTATTGAGGTATGTCACTTGCTTAAAGAGAGCAAGGAGGTTCTACTTAAGACTCTGGATGTTACAAATAATGCTTCATTTACTCAGTGGCATGTAGTGATGCTTTATTCTTTCCAACACATGATATTTCACTGGGTTGGTGGTTACAGCATTACACTCAACAGGATCTTCATTAGTAAATGAAAGCAAAATCCACCTATTAATTTCTGTGGTGATAACTGGGAGCGGCATAGAGCAATGGTTCTTAGAGTTTGTGAGAGTTGTGGATTGCTATCAAGTTTCAAATATATTAAAATGGATCAATGTACCCTGTTTTTATTAAATTTAACAGAGAGTCATATTTAAGTGAACATAGCTGTATGGACCCCCTTTGATGACCTTTCATATACCTGTAATCCACAGATCACAGTATACAAATCACTGCTCTACAGTACAAGGGTTGAGGCTTTCAAGAAAGTTTTATTTGAAACAGAAGAATATGAAAAATGCTAAAGAATATGATTTTAGCCAGTAAGAAGGCTTGAAAACTGAGAAAGACTTGGGAAAATATTGCAGCTAGATTCAAATACTAGAGGAAATTATTAGTATTGTGTAAGTGGTAAGACAGTGACACACCCAAATTAGATAACTAATTTCTTTAAAATGATAGGAAGGCTAACATTAGAAAGGCAGGTTTGCTATGAACCTTGCAAGAAGGACGCTTGCCCATCTTTGCTCTTTGTCTAGAGGAAAGTGGAATTCAGTAACTCCAGTTTCTGCACAACAAGCTTTCCAAAGATCAGATGTGGTTGAGAAAATGAACAAACCCAAGTTTAAATTACTGGCATCTGCTGAGACTAAGGCAGCTGAGCAGACTGCAGCTTCTGGGTCCCTGAACTGACTGTTTTCCTTGTGCACTAAAACCAGTCAATGCATCTGTGGGAAGCACTGGCAGTGCTGAGCCTGTGCCCATGAGACCCTGAGAAAAGAAAACTTCTGGTGAGAAAAATGTTTTTGTATTTGTGCTATTGGACTGACTTTAGCAGCACTTAGTTTTACTTCCACCACACTACTGTGTGTTGCCTCAGCACCTACAGGATTTGGGCCAAAAGCATCACTGGACAAAAAATGGGCCAACCTAAACATGAGTTGCGTGGTGCAATCATGTGGCACACTGGCTAACTGCATTTTGTTAAGAATTTAGGAAATATGTAGGAAATTTGTAATACATAGGAAAAGTATTAAACAAGGGACTTGGGCCAGAAGATTCATTTTGACAAGATATATTGAAGGTCTGCAATCAGTAGCCTGAGAATCAAGAGAATCACAGAAACCTCTGTTTATCCCTCCATCATAACAGAAAATGGGTGCAATAGAGTGCAAGTGACTGTCTAAAGGACAAAAATTTGTATTTTATTTACCACAGTTGAGAAAGTATAAACAATAATTAGAGATAAGAGGATGGGCTGAGAAGGAACCTTTTCAAATTACTGATGAGAGGAAAGATACCCACCCACTAGCAGAGACCTTTCAGATGCTTTTATGGATTGTCATTAGAGATGTATCAGAATATGTCAGCACTGTGAAAGTGCCAATAAATTTAAGGCAACACAAGGAGCACAAATGATACTGATTGATTAGGCTTCAGCAATTGAGCTTCAGGGTGCAGTGCCAACCTGACCCGTGCATGGAAACACAATCCATGTTTCTGAGCCTGGTTCTGTATTGTCTGCACTGTCCCTGCCTAGAGAACTGATCAGAAAATAATGCAGGTAGAGGAAATAACACAATCTTCTCCTTCTACTACCAGAAGAATGTCGAGGTGACGAGTACCATTCCCTTATTAATCAAGGTTTGCTCAGCCCAATGTATTTATCTGAAGAGCTGGAAGGGGCTGTGGAGAAAAATGACAAAACAAGTTCCAAGCTTTGCCATAGCTGATGGTACTTCAGCTGTTTTCTGGACACTTTCCTGAACACTGGACATTTGCCTCTCCAGGCATGAAAACCACATTAAAGAAACAGAAGATACTGGTGTGAGTGAGAAGTGTGTGTGGTAAGTTCACATATTTGCCAGAGTGCATGCAGCATTAATGTAGGGGCAAAATGGAATAATTACTAATGTCCTAAACCAAGAAACATCACATAGAACAGAGGCTAAGAAAACACTGTTTAATCAGGATTAAGTTACTATCAAAGTTAAAACAACACGGAAGCATAAAAGAGACAGGAAATTAGATTGATTATGGTCGAGAGATTGACTTTGCTGGCAAGGAAGAAATCACTGGAGAAAAAGAGAAAGTTGGAATACAGGACTCCATATTCACCCAGGTTTGATATAGATAATGAGCTCATTGTGGGGCTGTCCAGAGAGGAGGATGAGAAAAAATGGAATTGAAACTAGCTCTGTTATATGAGTCATCTGGATAGAAGATGCAGTGATTCCATTCCTCTTCTCTAATAAGGAGAGGGGAAATGCTTTTAACACTGAAAGTGAATTATTTCAGTAGGGTGGGTTTTTTTTTCCTACTGAGCAGGAAAGTCTCATTCACAGAAAGCTGTATGGCCAAATGAATATTTTAGTGAATTGAAAACTGCCAAATTGTGTTCAAGGATCTCTTGTCTTCTGTTGCATGTAAGGGAAACCAAACATTAACTACTAAATGACACACTCTAAGGTACAGTTATGGGAAAGAAACAGAGAGAAAGTTACTGCTACCTGCAGCTATCTTCAGAAAGCAATGGCAACAAGGTCCTCTTCAAAGAATGCATGATTTTGAAGAAGCGTGGGATAACATCTCTTTATTAAACTGAAAAGCGTTGAATAGTTTTACACCAAAATATCCTCCTGCTAAAATTATTTTGAGTTCTGTCTACTCTACAGGGTGGCCAAACCATCAATTCCATCTGGTTTGCTATCTTTGCTGTGGGGAAGATGGGAAGAGCTGCTAGTATGTCAAATCGAACAGCCAAGCATTTCCCCCTTTGCAGATGGAAAGGAAAAGTGTCCTAAAAATGGAACCTGATTCTCCATGCAAAAGAGTTTGGACCATTTTGCTACTCTGGTACAAAAGCATACAGTTGAAAAACACTGAGTATGCAACATCCTGAGAGTAAATGAAGGCTAAAATCCATCCCTCATACCATAATAAACTTCACCAATATGTCTCAGATGCTCAACTATCATCTCCATCAGAACAGCAGCCTTTACTACTTCATCTGACAGGAGTAGCCTTCAGTACCTGAAGTCACTTTCAATTCCAGTGGGAGGGAGAGGTGACTATCAGAGGGCTCAATCACATTCAAACATCCAAGTACACACGACTAACACTGAAGGCAACAAAAGTCCTCTCTGCAGGGGGGAGCAGGCTGAAGGGAGGCAGGAGGGCAGATTCTGGTCCTGCTGAACTCTGAGCAGGGTGTAGCTGACAGAAAATGACTCTACTGTCTTTTAAAGTTGGAGACAGCAGGGAAGTAGCTGGATGCTCAGTTTTCTACTTCATTGCTGTTTTTCTTAAGTATGTTTGAATATTGATTCAAAGGTTATTCTGGCAGACACCATCAGTGGGGCAGAGCGTTGCCTGCCACCAGGAGATCAGGTAGTCAGCCTTCTGACTGCTTTGTGCTGCCAGAAAAACACAGAGATGCCTATATTAGGGCAAGAATCTGACTCTGGGGATGCAAGCCATGTGAAAATTTTAATATGACAAGGAGAAAATATGAGTTTAACGTACTGAAGCCCAAAGCTGTAAACTAGTGGATTGCTAAATCAGTTGCAAAACAAAAATCTTAATTTAATCTCACTGATGCTAGTCTACTCCTCTTTTTTAAAAAATCTGGTTATTCAAGCTTCCAAGGAAGTTTCTGCTTTGTGCTAACAAAACGCCCATATTCTTTGTCAGGTTTCAGAGGAGCCCTAGCCCCTTCCTATCTGCTGATCAGAAATGCAATAAAAATACCTGCATATTATTCCCAGGATATGACTTTATGGTTCCTATAATATCAAATTAATTTCCCAAGCTTTAAAATGCATGAGCTATCTCCTTGTTTACTAAGGCACACTTTGTCACAATTTGGGGTCTGATTACCCCTATATTGTGACTAAGGCAGTAAACATGACTTTATTACAGTGCTGATACAGTTGCTACTCTGGAAATGGCTTGGTTCTCCCCATACAATTAGGACGTCAACAGTTACAGCTAGCAGGGTGGACAAGCTGAGAGCCATATTCCAGGGGATCTGCCCTCTGCAAATGGAGTGGTTGAACAAAGAGGTAAGCTCTGCAGATAAGTTAATTCATAACCTGCTCCTGCTCAGCATCTCAACCTGGCACCAATGAGAGGTAAGGCCCTAACTCAGAGAGACCAGTGGCTTCCTCAGGCACAGATGTCCTCACCACTGGGACACAGCCTCACTCAGCTCCTGGCAGATGAATCTGCAAGGCTCATGCTATGTCTAAAAACAGGAGGCCTAATCTGAGTCCCATCACTAGTGGAGGGACTCCCTCTGGCAAAAAGGGAAACTGGCCCAGGCCTTTAAAAAAACCACATCTGATCCTCAGGATGCTTCTGTTTGAGGGTCATTCATTAAAGCTGCACTGCAGAACAGCTTCTTCACACCTCTCCACTATTCCCCAGCTTCTACAGCACACTGTACAAGATTGCCTTTTGCTTGTGATAGTTTTGGCTCAAGAATGCACCTTCACAATGTATGGAAAGAATTAAAGCTCCGTAAGTGATTCAGGCCTAAAAGGAAAGTGAGACTTACAGGTACCTGACTTGATAGACTCAGGTTTGCAGCAGCTGACTTTTTCTTGCTGTTGGTACTATTTGCATTGTTCCCAGCACTACTGTTGGAAGTGCTGCTGGTAGAGTTTTTCCTTTTTCTCCGTTTGGTTGTTGGTTGTCTTGTGGGTTCTGCTGCAATAAAATGATAAGGAGGAAAGCAAATGGCAGATACTGTAAAGCATGAGCTAAAATGATCCATATGAAGAAGGGCTGAAATACTTTTTCTATTAGATTTAAATTGCTAAGTTTAGTAGTAGTAGTTGTGTTAGATTTAACATACAAACCGTAGAATGATATTTGGACCCAAACCAATGGAATCTGCTTTCAATTTTTTATGATGGATTAACAAAGCTTACTGTCCCATCATTGCCTACAAAGGTATTCAGAAGTATTTTACTGGTGGGAGATTCATGATAATGACCATTATGGTCAGTGGAACTTGCTGAAGGTCACACAGCAAGAACCAGTGCTAAACAAAAATCCAGGTCCTACTGTGATGGTCCAGCCTCAAATGACCCAGCCAGAGACAAAGGACAAAGAGCTCTCTACCCTACTGCTGCCCTTGTGGCACACAAGCAACCACCCTTTGAGGTCCTTCAACACCCTGTGTGGGCTTCAGCTCTACAACTGCTGCTCCTAAGGAAGTGTGCTAATGCTATTGCTCTGCAAGCCTGCAAAACTCAGACTGAATCAGCACAATTACACAGCTCTGCTCAAACTGGCAAAGCACAGAGGGGCAATTGTTCTCAGAATTTGGCCTGGACACCCATGTGAACACTCCAAGATGTACCAACCTTTATAATCTGAAAAAAGAGAGAATTATTAATTTGAGGTGAAAGAGGAAGGAGATTAGGTCCAGGCCTGTAAATAACTCGATATTAGTCTCAAAGACAATTAATTATGAATTGTAGCTGTAATTTCAGGAAGCAGGATTACATAAACGATGAATTCTAATGGAGCCAGTAGGCATTTTGCATTCCATCTACACATATTTTTGTACTAAATTATATCCTAGTCATAGTGAAACCATCTCAGTGTGCACATCTATAAATCAGTTGTGTCAGACTGAAATCATAAAATATCAGAATAATTTTCAGGCTTGCTTTGGGAGCATTGTTAATTTTTATTACTTCCCTCTATGAGTAAACTTTCCCATTGCTTTTCTATTAATTTTACTATAAAATAAGTGGAATATTGGAAGTGAAACATACCTGGTGGGGCCACCATTCTCTGCCATTTTTGAAATAAGCAAGTCTTCAAGCAGTCTCGAGGACTTAGATTGTAAGTTTTATGTCTTGACATCAGTTCTTGCATTGGCTCCAGTATTACACACAACTGGAAGAAAAAATCAGAATAGAACAATTTCACCCAAGGAAAGCCTTCACTGATCAATATTTACATAGCTGGAAATTATATTTTTTGATTGTTTTTTACTCTTGCTAACAGAGCCTTGTACAGTTCAGTTGAATCTACACTTGGATTACAAGATCAAAACTCTGAATTGGGAAAAATTTTGCTTGCTATTTATTGTCCTTGGTATTGTTTGGATATATCAGATAAACTTCAACTCTAGTCTTCCAGGTTACAGAGATTTCAGAAGACAAGAAAATGTTTTTGCTTCATCATCAAAGCTACAAAGATTAATAAATAATAAAATGCCCATTGGGGATTATCATTCCCATATAGCAATATATGTTCTGACTTGCTGCACACCACAGTGAGAACTTCTTATAAATGATCTTTTATTTTGATATCACATGCAAAATAACCCAGGTAATTTTGGGCTTTTTTTTGTTATATGAGGACTATACACTCTCTTCCTATCATATGAATGACACATATGAGAAAAAAAGAGAGGTATTTTATTTTTCTTGACTGCTTGAATTCTGGAAATATACGATAGAGATTTGTGAAAACATGGTATTCCAGGCACCTTTCAAAAAATAGAGTCTTATATATTTTCTATCTGTTCAGTTAATAATTAAAATCACTGTTCACTGCTTTTTACTCCTGTTAGCACATCATATCCAGCAGAAAGAGCACTGCTCTGCTTTCTATTCTCTCCTGTTTACAACCACAGAATAATTTCCAGTCATTTAAACCTCACTCAGAGCCATAGAAGGCTACAAAATTGCACACGTGTAACTGAGGGCTTAGCCTTGTTTGCCAGAGCCTTGGTTTTTAGGCATCCTAAAAGAGGACAAAAAATCCAGATTGACCTATAGTTCTACCTGAAATTTGCAGGGCTGGCACAGAGGAGGAAAAGGTTCCTTACTTGCAAACTGAGCACATATGATAAGGAAGTAGCTGGCACAGAATAAGCATGGAGCCTGCATGCCATTTTTAGTCACTTTTCAAAGCAGAACTGCATTTAGAAGCAGGGGCAGGTTTGGCTTTTTTTTTTTTTTTTTTTTTTTTTTTACCAGCAGAAGTAGGGCAACATGTTAATCAAAATATTAGAAGTTAGAATATCAACTGAAGAAATGCATAACTTAAAGAAAGTCTTGATTTGAGTTGTTTACTTAATTTTAGGAAGTTTTCCTGAAAGAATATCTAGGATTTACTTCAGCAGGAGACGTTTTCCCTTCATTCATTTACAACTATATAATACAGGAGACAAATTCTCTTAGGGCTTCAGAGCTGAGCAATGCTTGCTCCATTCTCCCCATGTGCACCCCTCTCTCATTCACATAAATGGAGATGCAAGATATGCAGGAAAAACAGTTGAAAGGGAGCTGCCATGAGGACTGAGACTAATTCAGCATTTAAATATTACTGTGTATTGGCACTGCTGTTTGATGAGCCTTTCATTAACAGCAGTTAAAACAGAGATAACATAAAGCAGCAGGGAGAATGAAGAGCTTCAGTACAAGAAATTATTTTTTCCCAACTGCAGAAATTGAATCTGCAGTTGCCTCATTGATGTTTTTCTTGCGTGGTTTTTACATATTTTTTGTAAATAAATATCTACAAGATAACCTAATAGGCAAAAAGCTGCTATCAGATAATACACTCTGGGCTTGGATTTTCATCTAGTTCAATATTCTAACAAAAAGTAAGATCATCAACTCCTAAAATATATGCAGGACTCAGTTTATGCTGGGAAAAAGGTGTATTTTGAGTTCACATTCAATTTATTTTGAAACCTGCAGGTTCTTGCTCAGGTTTTGTGTGTGTGTATGTGAGAGAAAGAGACTTATGATCATAATGGACACCATTGTTTTGTCTCTCAGAAGTCTGGGTTTTGATATGGTTGCCTAAATTTTCTCATTATGAGCTGATAGGAGCAAGCATGAAAAAGATATTTGTGATTATTCTGAACAAACTAGTTACCCTGGGCAGAGCACTAGATTCACATAGCTCTACTGCTGCTGGGACTAAAAATATGTAAATACATATGTAGGTTCTTCCAACATTTCCTTAGGGACACTTTATTCCAGATATACTTACTCTTCCCTAGATATTTATTATTGGCAACAAAGAGAATGTTTCTTTATCATCTTGGCAAAGATGTTTGCTATTGTGCTCTAACCATAACGTGCACTGAGAACTATGCTGTCCCTGCTGCCTGTGGGTATCTTGACTGCTAATCCTGTATATTATCGCTTTCACTTCACATACAGTATGAAAATTGAATACAGACCTAATATGTTGAAATGCCTGACTGATCTCACATGCACAGAGAAAAAAAGTATGGGCACTGAGGGCCCCACTCTAGGACATGGGAATGTCTCATCTTCTGGATACTTGGGAGCTGTACCCACTCACATCAATTCCTCTTCTGGATTTTGGGGAATTCACAACCATTTTCTTCCTCTAAATTGTGAGAATTGTAGGTTGGCTTTGGATGCTTGAGTAATAGGAGTAACAGGCATTGCACTCTATGGTTTTAAATGGATCTAGCTCATGTGTATTGGCATAAGTGTAAAATTAACTGGATTAAAAATGATTGATATCAAATCTCACAGTCTTTTTTGGTGACCTTCAAGACCTACTTGAAATCTATAGTGACTCAAACCCAAATCCTTGAAAGAGGAAATGATTGTGCTCCAATTATTTTAAGTCCAAGGAACTTGCCAGTGACAATCAGTAGCTTGGTTTTTTTTTTCAAAAAAGCCAGATTAAAAATGTGGAGACAAGATGCATTTAAAAGCTTGATTGGCTAAAGCCACCTGCTGTCTTTAACCACTGGTGAGCAGGTAACTGGCAGGCTGGGTTGACAGAGTGAGTTCTTAAAACAAAGCTAACGAAATGTTTTATACTCCTGCATCCATTGGCATATAGAAGAAGCCTGAGGCTTAAACTGTCTATTCCCCACATATCATCTAGCCTCCCTCTGTGAGATTTCTTCAAAACATCCATTTTAACGTTTTTTTCAAGCACTGGATAATACCAAAATGTACTAGTCTTTACTATAGAACTACATCAATAATATTTGGAACACCAACAAAACCAATCTCTTCTACAAGCAGTTTCTTCACAGCTTGAAATCAGTCACCCAGGAAAATAGCCTAAAGACTTCAAGAATTTAGTGTGGTGACGATGAATGATTACAGAAATAATTTCTACATTTCTAGGAATACAGAACCTTTAATGGCAATACTTGACAAGACAGATATTTCCAAGCTTAAGCAACACTAGAGGTGGGATCCATATGCCTGCTCATAGGTGTCTAGTGCCCCCTGAAATGCCCTAGGTGATGCTGGATCTGATCCACCAGATCACTCTTGCTGTCCCAGAAGGACACAAAGCTTCATGTGGATGTTTCAGGCAATAGAACATGTCTTAATTGTGTGTGCAGTTGAACAAAGCCTGAAGTTCAAAGAAAAATTACATTTATTTCAGCTTTTAAAACTTATTTGGAACAATGTGTATCATTACAAGTTATATGCTTTCCCTCAGCAGTACTAAAACCACATGTAAGAACTCCACATGATGCTTAGTAACCCCACATTATTAGAATTAGTTTCCAGTCATCTTATCTGAGCTCACTGTGGTGACCATTACTCAGAACCACTGCTGTTTCACTGTCAGAGCTGAGAGGTGGAGCCAGCTCTAGGGGTGAACACAGAGCTTCACACACAGAGATCACTGCCATGAGCAGCCTGTGTTTGGGGTGCCCAGTACACACTGGGACCCATGCACATATTTTGGTAATATATAGACTGGCAGTGACTTCCCTGGGGTTCCATGTGGATCCTATGGACAATTCATCAGTTAGAGGACTTGGATCCAATTTGACAAAATGGTAATGCTCAGGGCCATTACCTTGGGGCTCAGGGAAGTGTAAATAGGGAACATTTGGAGGGTTTTTTGTTTTTGTTTTGGTTGGGGTTTTTTGTTTTTGTTTTTGTGTTAGTAAAGCACAAAAGAATTTTATTTATTTTTAATTTTTTTTTTTAATGAGAAGACTAGTATTTACAGGTTTCAAAAACCAGTGTGTTTCAAGAAGGGAGTTATATGAGTAGATACTGGTGGCACTGCAGACAGGAGCTAAAGGGTTCTGACAATATGGAACTGCACATAATTTCCTGTAATACCTCAGTTATCAGCAGAGCCCAAACTGGCCTTCATTAGTGAGGGGTCATATTCAGCTCTGAGATCAGTCCAGTCCCACCAAGAATAGTTTTAGCCTTATGATTTTTGTTCTAATGCTGGGTTTTTATTCTGTTCCGAGAACAGATGCTCATTCTGGAAGCAGCGAAGATTAGCAGGAAAGACCGACGAGAAAGCTCTCTTTTACCTTTTGCATACCATAAGCTAATGCATGCTATTTCTAATTTAATTAGCGATCACCCTCCCCAGTGCAGCCTGCAGCTCCAGGAGGGTTGCTGCGTTCGGGGAAGGCTGGGGCAGCGCGGTCCTGCCGGCGCTGAGCTGCAGGTGGCAGAGCTGCCCCAGCGAACAGGCTCCCCTGCCGCCCTGCCAGCAGCACAAAGGAGCGGCAGCCGCTCCGCTTTTTCACGCTTTCTGCATTTTAAAGAGGAACCGGCGAGCCTCGAGTTTTGCCACGTTTAGCTGGTGACACTACAGAATCACCCAGCCAGTTTCTATAAATCAGGAAATACACGTGGTCGGTAAGTGCCAGGTGGCCAACGAGTCCCATGGTCTACCAAAACCAGCAAGTTTTACATATCCTCCTATGGCTGCCCATTTTGTCTGTATACATAAAAGTTTCATTACCTGTAATATAAACAATGGAAATAATTAAAGTTTTTCATGTAGATGACACTTACAAATGTGAATGTATGATGTAAGATCAGTTTTTCTGAATGAGCCAGGAAGGAACCAGGCAGTGATGAGAGTGTTCCTTGAAGTTCTACTAAAATGTAGTTTTAACTCTTTGATGCTTGAAACTTCTCCTGGTCAAATGTCTGTATTAATCACTTGAAAATTATAGGAACGGTTGCATATTCAGAGCACATGTTGATTTACGACCCCTCCTAAAAGTGACAAAACCCCCATTTGAATGGGAGTATTAATCATTGGCTAATATTCAGGTAGGATGTTGACAGTGAAGGTATACCTGGAATACAATGTGCAGCCTTGAAGAGGTTCAGTGCTTTCTTTCAGAGCTCATTTTTTATCCTCCACAAAGACTCTGAGTTATTAACCAACGAATCTAAACACAACGACATTTTATTTCTAGGCTGGAATGCAGTCTTCCCTCTGCACATCCTCTGTGTGCTCTAGAGAAAAGAACTCCAGTTAATGCTGCTAGAGAAAGTCTGACCCCAGTGCATTTCCCTGGGAAAGGTCTCACTTCTTCAGTGGGGCAGGATTTCTGAAAAGAACTAAAATGTCTCTGCATATCCATAGCCACTGTTTTATGCCCATCCACAGATACATTTTCCAGAGGTCCAAGATACATTACTGGTACACCTGCAGTGAGGAAGGGGAAACACCATGGATATTTTTTCAGGTCCTGTAAAAGAGCTATACCTGGAAGTCTGACTTCTGGAGTGGTTTCAAAACCCTGTATGAGTGCTCTGGACCAGCAGCAGCATGGCACTGAAACAGGACAGCATTGCTGCAGTCCTCAATACAGTTCATTCTTTGGAGTTAGAAACAGAGAAAGCTTATAGCTGATTTTAAATTTCTCTGTTCATGCTTGTTTTTCAAAATTAATGTAAGTATCGTTCCCCTGCAGAACAGAGGGAGGAATGAAAATTTCCTAGGAACATATTGCTGCTTCTTTCACTGGCCGGCTTGCAATTCACTGCTCAAAATAGCATGTGTTTTTTAAGGATCACATGTGAATACAGAACATTTTCATCTTAAAAATCATCTTTGTTTTCCATTAAAAACATGGAGATATAAATGAGAAGAGTTTGGGGGTTTTTATGAACTGAAAGAAATGAGGTGTTTTTTTACATATTTGTCTTTCTAGAGGGAAATGCTTTGATTTCGTTCTAAGCTCTTGCCCAATATGTCAAGTCAAATACAAGTCTCTTCCATCAGTACATTTCAGTGGATCAGCTATATCCATGGTCCTTCCCTGCTAGATAAACTTTAAGCCAAAAGAAGGGGCTTTGAGATTCCCATCACTCAACTTACTATTCTTGCTACCTGCTTTCCCTTTTTGAAGAGCCACTGTGCACTCCTGCTGAGATGTGGAACTAATAAATGTTCATTGTACATCCCTTGTAATGATATACATGGAATAAATAAATGTTCCATTTTGACAGTAGTTAGTGTGGCAAGCAGCTTATTCAGTAACTGCTAACTTAAATTAGAAACCCAGTTATTTCAACCTGAATATTCAAAATCCAGTCTGCACAAGATCATTTATTTTAGTGAAACCTTAGATGATCTTTCAGACTGAATGAAAAGCCAGCTCTTAACCCCAATAGCTTAAGTAGTCCAATAATCCCTAGCTTGTTTACTGTGACTACTGTTCTCTCCATATTTCCAATTCCTTCTGTGCCAAAGATTTTTTAAATTGGCCGTGTATAAACAGACTGAAGTCCTTGGGTTTGCTTCATAGGTAGGAAACAATATGAGTTTTGAAATATATGAGGAGGGGTGAAACTGCTTGAAACTGCTTACTGTATTTACTCCTAAATTAAAGACATTTGATTTAAACAGACAGTAATGAAAAGGTTTTAAAACTGGTACTAAAAATACTTTCTTTAGGCTTTGACTTAAAATCTCATTGAGATGAATGGGATCACACCCCTGAAAGAAATTGTTTTAGACTAGCTCAGGGCTCAGCAAGACAGCACTGCATCAGGTTGAACTTGGCTCATATTTTAAGTACATCTCCAAAACCATATGGAATAGATATTTTGTGTTAGCTTTAAAAAATACAGGATGGATTTCTGCAGCAGAATACCATAGCAAAAGCAGATTCTGGGACAAATTCCATAACCTGAGATTTACAGGGTCTGGGATGTACTTAATAGCCATCACTCAGCATAGTAGAAGGTTCCATGTTTTGTGATACCATGCTGAGTCAAGAAATATTTGTACTTGCAATTATCTAAGAAGTTAGGAATTAGATTTTCCACCTTAACACTTGCAATATTAATGATCATTTGCATCTACAGCTTATTATTTGTACAATGCCAGAGATATACATTTATTTTATAAAGTACTGAGCCCCTTTTTCTAAAGAGATTCCTATTTTAACTAGATTAGAGATGAAATACTAAGCTAGGAGTAATGTGCCAATAGAAAGGTATGTACATAAACCAAATAATTTCATGCAGCTATCTACAAGTCCCTTGAGGACTACTGATACATTTTTAAATGGTTCTCACATGTTGACACTTGAAAATATGGCTGTTTTGCCTGCTGCACTTCATACAAAATGTCATTAATTTCATTTATAATTTGGGTATTTAGGAAACAATCCTGCCACAAGGCTCCTGGCGTTCACTATCCCTTTTGTGTGTGTTGCCAGCCCTGGAAGACACGGTGGGATGAGACACAACTGCTGAGGCTCCATGCTGGATTCACTAGCAAATACTCAGCACTCAGTAATGTTTATTCATCCTAAGCTATGCCCTGAATGCCAGTCTAGGACTCTCCAGTTTCTCACTAACACCCAGAGGTAGCGAATGATTTCTCAATAATGCAGTATTCAGCTGCTCAATTGCTCCCAAGCTACATAGCTCATCATGTTTTTACACTGTTCTGTATCTGCAGCCATTTCAATTCCCAGCAACAGTGATAATGGAAAGAAGCAGCATTCATTTCAGGTAAGACTAAGCTTAAAAAAATGTGTTTTTTCAGGCAAATAGCTGTGAGTGGATCTGAAACAGATCTTAGGACAGCCATCACCAGCATTGCAGCTAATTCTAGTCAGTGTGTTGCACTCCAATTTAACTTCCCCATCTCTTTTTTTTTTTTTCCTTCCCCCTCCCCTTTACATATCAGCTAGATAAAAACTTCCACCAATGTCCTCTCCTCCATGCACTCTGCAGCAATTCAGGTGACTATGGAAACTTTGTTAGCTCTTATGTCTATAAATTCTGCCTTTCCTTGTGGTGGCACCACAAAACTGGTGTGCACCTGGTCAGCAGGGAACTCAACCTCCTTTACAGTTCAGAAAGTTTCTTCCTTCCTCCTTGCATCCCAGCAAGGACTGCAGGTTCCTCACTCCCTGCAGCGTGCCCAGGCTAGCAGAAGGGCTCTGGGTTTCACAGTTCCAGAACCAGGAAAGCATTCCTGTCAATGTCCCTGTTCCTGCAGAGGTGCTGCTGAAGCGCTGTGCAGATAGCTGAGCACATTCTTCTCTGAAAAGAACCTAATTTGAGGGCCTACTTAGCATCATATTAAACTAAACTAAGCATTTCTTACAGTGATATGATCAGTCTTACATCTTCAGTTTGTAAATAATGAGTGGTGTGAAGCACCTTCAAGATGCCACATAATGAATGTTGAACTGGACAGATGTGCACTCCTTTCCTTGTCTGAGGGGAAGCTGGAGTACATTTGTGGAGATGACTTTGACATATCCCTTATTTAGTTATCACTTGGTCAGTGTGCTCATCATTACAGCATGTGCTGGAAGGAATTCTGTTTCAGAATATTCTTAAGCATTAAAAACAAGGTTTTAGGGCTCTCAGTCATTGCTGTAACTATTTGATAACCCTTTTCCCTCAAACTCTGAAAAGTTTTTCCTTGTGATTTTGCTCAATCTTTTTATTTATGATCTATTGTTTAGAAAGGGTTTAGAAAAGAGCTCCACTCTTGGTAGTTTTGCTTCTCTCTTTGAAGTTTAAATGCTGTTTTTAAAAATTATTTATATTTTTTTGATTCCTTGCAGGAACTTGGCAACTTTAAATGGTTCACTCTTCCTCTCATTACCCAGACATTAAAAGAATGTCCTTTCAGGAGATGCTCTTTTTCCTATTCACCTTCTGTACAATGGGGAGATGTTTTGAAAACCCCCTTCTTCAAAAGCATCATACACAAGTCTCATGGACTTTTAATTTTGTTTCCACCAGCTGGGTTTACCAAAGTGAATAGTGAAGGTGTCCTGGGTTAGCCATATGGCCTGTTTGTATCCCCAATCGTCCCCTGGCTTGTGCTGGACGTTGGGTTCTGCAGCTTTGAGTTGGTCTAAGGGGGACGGTGAAGGTGAAGGTGGAGGAAGAGGCGGAGCGGCAGCAGGAAGCAGGAGGAGAAGGGCAGAGGAGGGAGCGCGTGGCTCCAGCGCGGCCGGAACTCGGAGCTCCCCGGGATCATCGCCCCCCGTCCCGCAGATTACTACGAACCAAGGTCAAGAGAGCGGGGTCTGCACGCGGCCGGGTTCCCCTCCACCCCGGACCCTGGGGCTTCTTTCCTTCCTCGGGATTCTGTGGGGCTGGCATCGCGTGAGCCCAGGACACCAGGGAACGCCCGGGGGCCCCTCCCCCACCCTCGCCGACTGCTACAGCCGGGCCCGGCAATCGTCCCCCCACTGGAGAACTGAACCGGACTCAGACGGACTCTGAATCTACCATCTCTTCAGAGGAAGGAGAGGTTTCATTGTTTTCATATTATCCACTTTTTCCCTATACTTGTAAATATTCTATGTGTTAAATAAATAGTTTTTTCCACTTTTCTCTAGGGAAATTCTTCCCGGACCGGTAGGGGGAGGGGCGATTGGAATCAGCTCGTCCTAGAGGAGACCTCCCAGAGGTTTCCTCCTAATTATTTGCCCTAAACCAGGACAAAAAATTGGCGCCCAACTGCGGGGCTCGAGAAAGTGGAAAAAACTTGTACTGATTTGTATCTTGGTTGTGCTTGCTCTCAGTAGCCATGCTGTTTGAGCTTATAATGTACCTCTCCCTGAAAGCAGCTAACTGGTTCCTAGGTCGGCTTTGTTACTCACTGTTGTTTTTGGCATGGAGTTTTTACCATTGCGGGGTACGGCTTAAAGTTGCTGTTTTGCTGGGGGTGGTGATACTGATTTATAGAGAGAGTTTAGCTAACCTACTAGGAATTGTTCAATCTATTTACGGTCTGTTGTTTTTCTTTCCCACCTTGTGTCCTAGTTTCAGTGGCATGTTCTGGGGGTTTGTTGATAATGGCACCCAATCCCGTAATGGTGGGGATGAGGCTTCCCAGCCTTTCCCTTTCCTCTTCCCCTTTCGATCTGTCACATTATCTGTTACATCATTTTTTGAAAATGCTCAGTACCCCCCAATTGCCAAAGAAACCACTTTGCTGATATTTCAGATGGTGAGTTTCTTCTATATGGTTTACAACTTTTCTAGAATGAGGGCTGATAGGCGTGGAGAGGCTGAGGAGACACCTGACCCAGTTGTGGAACATCCAGAGTGGTGCGGAGAATGGGAGGATATGGGCCAGATCTTGAAAGAGTTCTCAGAACCCATAGCTTGGGACTTCCCACGTGACCAAATACAGAACCCTACTAGGGTGGCCAAATATCTGAAAGAGAAGTGTAATGATGGTTCTAAGGAGGAAAGGATCATTACAATAAGCTGGGCCCTGGCATATGCTTACCACACACTACTGGATGCTGTAGGGCAGCAGATAGAGGCAAGGGGCCAGGAAAGTGAAGCTGGGCAGCAGATAGAGGCAAGGGGCCAGGAAAGTGAAGCTGGGCAGCAGATAGAGACACAGGGCCAGGAAAGTGAAGCAGCTCAAGTCCCCCAGGTTGCAACTAAACCAGACACTGAACCTAAGCCGGCACCTGGACCAGATAGTAAGCCTAAGCCATTGGCAGTCGCTGCTGCAGGAAAGAAGGCCAAAACCAAAACAGATCGATCAGGGGATGATGATGAGGATGATGGAGGAGAAGGACCCTCACGGGCAGGCGATGGGGGGGGAAGGACCCTCAGGGACAAAAATTGGCTCAAGGGCAGGAGACACTATCGATTCCTTTTCCCTGAAGGACCTTCGTGGTCTAAGAAAGGATTACACTCGACGCCCTGATGAATCTATAATTAGTTGGTTAGTCCGTCTTTGGGATGCCGCAGGCGACGTTACAATTCTAGACGGAACTGAAGCGAGGCATTTGGGACACCTGTCACATGAACCAGTTATTGACCAGGAAACAGTAAGGGGGGCTCTCCCTAGGAGTCTCTGGGCACGAGCCTTGGCAGCTGTGGCACACAGATACATGTGTGTAGACGATCTCTATATGCAGCAAACCCAGTGGAAGACAATAGAACAAGGGATTCAACGCTTGAGAGAAATGGCTGTGGCAGAGCTGGTTTTCACAGGGGATCCAGATGCGCCTAATAATCCAGATTTAATGGCATGTACACCCAAAATGTGGCGAAAACTTATACACCTCGGGCCACAAGAATACCAGTCTTCTTTAGCCCTAATGATGCGGGAGGAGAGAGAGGCGACTGTGGAAGAGATGGCGAGGAAGCTCCGAACTTATGGAGATGCTGTGTGTGGCCCCACACATGCAAGAATCGCAGCTGTGGAAGAACAACTACAGAAAATAGCAGAGAGCCACAAAGAACTTAGAAACGAGATTCTCCAAATCTGCGCAATACAGGTCAGAGGCTCAGTTACCAGACGTAGACGTTCTTCCCCAGAGGAGAGAAGGTACCCCTCACGACGTGAGCTGTGGTTTTACCTGTGTGATTGTGGGGAGAACATGAGAAGGTGGGATGGAAAACCCACATCTGTTCTGGCACAACGGGTGCGTGAATTGAAAGAAGATAAGACTCGGAAAGGAAGTTCCACCAGAAAGGAAGTAGCTCCAATTACCCATGGCCGAACTGCCAGGTATGATGACAACGATATGTCTGATCCCCTTGAAGGAACCTCTAAGATGTACACCCAGGGAAAGAAGAATGACCAGGCTTAGGGAGGCCCTGCCTCTAGCCAGGTGGGGGCTAGGGAAAACCGTGTTTTTTGGACTGTGTGGATTCGTTGGCCTGGCACATCAGAACCACAAAAATATGAGGCCTTGGTTGACACTGGTGCGCAGTGCACATTAATCCCATCGAGATATGTGGGGACCGAATCTGTCTCTATTGCTGGTGTGACAGGGGGATCACAGGATTTGACTGTGGTGGAAGTTGAGGTGAGCCTGACTGGAAAGGAGTGGAAGAAACATTCTATTGTAACTGGCCCAGAGGCCCCATGTATTTTGGGAATAGACTATCTCCAAAATGGATATTTCAAAGACCCGAAAGGACTCAGGTGGGCTTTTGGGATAGCTGCTGTGGAGGCAGAGGGCGTTAAGCAATTGAGTACCTTGCCTGGACTATCAGAGAATCCCTCTGCAGTTGGGCTTCTGAAGGGAGAAGAACAACGAGTGCCAATTGCCACTTCGACAGTGCACCGCCGACAGTACAGAACAACTCGAGATGCTGTGATTCCCCTCCACAAACTGATTCGTGAGCTGGAGAGCCAAGGGGTGGTTAGCAAAACCCACTCACCGTTCAACAGCCCCATCTGGCCTGTGCGCAAATCGGAAGGAGAATGGAGATTGACAGTGGACTATCGTGCCTTGAATGAAGTGACTCCACCATTGAGTGCTGCTGTGCCGGACATGCTGGAGCTCCAATATGAGCTGGAGTCCAAAGCAGCGAAGTGGTACGCCACTATTGACATTGCAAATGCATTTTTCTCCATTCCTTTGGCAGCCGAGTGCAGGCCTCAATTTGCTTTCACCTGGAGAGGTGTGCAGTACACCTGGAATCGTTTGCCCCAGGGGTGGAAACACAGTCCCACAATCTGCCATGGACTGATCCAGGCTGCCCTAGAGAAGGGTGAGGCTCCAGAACATCTGCAATACATTGATGACATCATTGTGTGGGGGAACACAGCAGCAGAAGTGTTTGAGAAAGGAGAAAAGATTATCCAGATCCTCCTAAAAGCTGGTTTTGCCATCAAGAGGAGCAAAGTTAAGGGACCTGCTCGGGAGATCCAGTTCCTGGGGGTGAAGTGGCAAGATGGACGGCGCCAGATTCCCACCGAGGTTATCAACAAGATTTCAGCAATGTCTCCACCGACCAGCAAGAAGGAAACGCAAGCTTTCCTAGGTGCCATAGGCTTTTGGAGAATGCATATTCCTGAGTACAGCCAGATCGTGAGTCCTCTTTATCTGGTTACCCGCAAGAAGAACACCTTCCATTGGGGCCCTGAACAGCAGCAAGCCTTCACCCAGATCAAACAGGAAATCGCTCATGCGGTAGCGCTTGGCCCTGTCAGGACAGGACCAGATGTGAAGAACGTGCTCTACTCTGCAGCCGGGAGCCACGGTCTGTCATGGAGCCTTTGGCAGAAGGTGCCTGGAGAGACTCGAGGCCGACCACTGGGATTCTGGAGTCGAAGTTACAGAGGGTCCGAAGCCAACTACACTCCGACAGAGAAGGAAATCTTAGCAGCCTATGAAGGAGTCCAAGCCGCCTCAGAGGTCATTGGCACTGAAGCACAACTCCTCCTGGCACCCCGACTACCGGTGCTGGGGTGGATGTTCAAAGCACAGATTCCATCTACCCACCATGCCAACAGTGCTACATGGAGCAAGTGGATTGCCCTCATAACACAGCGCGCCCGTATCGGAAACCTGAATCGCCCTGGGATTTTGGAGATAATTACAAATTGGCCTGAAGGTGAAAACTTTAATCTCACCGATGAAGAGGAACAAGAGCAAGTGGCACGGGCTGAGGAAGCTCCACCATACAATCAACTGCCAGCAGAAGACGCACGCTGCGCTCTTTTTACTGATGGTTCCTGTCGTATTGTAGGGATGAAACGGAAGTGGAAAGCAGCTGTGTGGAGCCCCATTCGACAGGTTGCAGAAGCTACTGAAGGAGAAGGTGGATCAAGTCAACTAGCTGAGCTCAAAGCCATTCAACTGGCCCTGGACATTGCTGAAAGAGAGAAGTGGCCAAAGCTCTACCTCTACACCGATTCGTGGATGATAGCCAATGCTCTGTGGGGATGGCTGGAGAAGTGGAAGAAGGCTAATTGGCAGCGTAGGGGAAAACCGATCTGGGCTGCTGAAGTGTGGAAAGACATCGCTGCACGAATAGAGAAGCTGCCTGTGAAAGTCCGCCATGTAGATGCCCATGTCCCTAAGAGTCGGGCTAATGAGGAACACCGGAACAACAAGCAGGTAGATCAGGCTGCAAAGATAGAGGTGTCACAGGTAGACTTAGATTGGAAACACAAGGGAGAATTGTTCCTAGCTCGATGGGCCCATGATGCCTCAGGTCATCAGGGTAGAGATGCCACCTATAAATGGGCACGAGACCGAGGGGTGGATCTAACCATGGACTGCATCTCTCAGGTAATCCATGATTGTGAGACATGTGCAACCATTAAACAGGCAAAACGAGTGAAACCCCTATGGTATGGGGGACGCTGGTCCAAATATAAGTATGGAGAGGCTTGGCAGGTTGATTACATCACACTGCCCCAGACACGCCAAGGTAAACACTATGTGCTCACAATGGTAGAAGCCACCACAGGATGGTTGGAGACTTACCCTGTACCTCATGCCACTGCCCGGAACACCATCCTGGGTCTTGAAAAACAAGTCCTTTGGAGGCATGGTACCCCTGAGAGGATTGAGTCAGACAACGGGACTCATTTCAAGAACAACCTTATTAACACTTGGGCTAGGGAACATGGTATTGAATGGGTGTACCATATCCCCTACCACGCACCAGCTGCAGGTAAAGTGGAGAGGTGCAATGGACTGTTAAAAACCACCCTGAAAGCATTGGGCGGAGGCTCTTTTAAAAATTGGGAAAGACATTTAGCAAAGGCCACCTGGTTAGTGAACACTAGGGGATGTTCCAATAGAGCTGGCCCGGCCCAATCTGAGTCCCTGCATACAGTAGATGGAGACAAGGTCCCAGTGGTACATGTTAGAGGTCTGTTAGGGAAGACGGTGTGGGTCAACTCTGCCTCGAATACAGACAAACCCATCCGTGGGGTTGTCTTTGCTCAGGGACCAGGTTACACATGGTGGATAATGCAGAAAGATGGAACAACACGATGTGTGCCCCAGGATCATTTGATTGTTGGGTGAGAACCATGTGTAGATACCACTATTTGCTGAATTTCAGGGACATTTTCTGTATATAGCTGTACACTGTATATATATGTATCTAGGTACTGAAATGACGATATGGGGATAAGGGGTGGAATGTCCTGGGTTAGCCATATGGCCTGTTTGTATCCCCAATCGTCCCCTGGCTTGTGCTGGACGTTGGGTTCTGCAGCTTTGAGTTGGTCTAAGGGGGACGGTGAAGGTGAAGGTGGAGGAAGAGGCGGAGCGGCAGCAGGAAGCAGGAGGAGAAGGGCAGAGGAGGGAGCGCGTGGCTCCAGCGCGGCCGGAACTCGGAGCTCCCCGGGATCATCGCCCCCCGTCCCGCAGATTACTACGAACCAAGGTCAAGAGAGCGGGGTCTGCACGCGGCCGGGTTCCCCTCCACCCCGGACCCTGGGGCTTCTTTCCTTCCTCGGGATTCTGTGGGGCTGGCATCGCGTGAGCCCAGGACACCAGGGAACGCCCGGGGGCCCCTCCCCCACCCTCGCCGACTGCTACAGCCGGGCCCGGCAATCGTCCCCCCACTGGAGAACTGAACCGGACTCAGACGGACTCTGAATCTACCATCTCTTCAGAGGAAGGAGAGGTTTCATTGTTTTCATATTATCCAATTTTTTCCCTATACTTGTAAATATTCTATGTGTTAAATAAATAGTTTTTTCCACTTTTCTCTAGGGAAATTCTTCCCGGACCGGTAGGGGGAGGGGCGATTGGAATCAGCTCGTCCTAGAGGAGACCTCCCAGAGGTTTCCTCCTAATTATTTGCCCTAAACCAGGACAGAAGGTTATCTGCTTCCTTTCCCTTCCCTTGATGACAAATAAGACAAAGTAAGGGCACTTGGTTTCAATAACATAAGTAGATATTCCTGGAATCCCAATGGCAGAGGTAAACTGCATCCAGTTGTATGTATTTTCAGCTAATGAAAATAAAAGGACTTACAGTATGAGTCTCATCTTCCTCCTGATAGGCTAAGTTCTGAAGGCCATGAAATCTATAACCCGAATCATCTAAATCCTGTTTAACATTGTCTGAATCTTCTTTACAGATCTCCTGGTGCAATTTGGCCTCATCCAAACTGTACAGATTGGTGTTTTCTTCAATGAGGACAACCTACTTGAGCGTTTTCCTTCAGCAGATATCCTAGTTGCAATAAAGGACTAATACATCAAACCACAAATCTGTATCATAAAGAAAAGCCTTGGAAAGCCCATCATATTTTGTGATTCTTCTCTCACAATTATCTATATAGTCAGTGATCAATAGGAAAGATTTGTGTCTTACACATCTCAGATAAGAATTAAGCTCTTAAATGATTTTAAGAGAGACCGTAAAATTTATCTTTGTAATTTAATTTAACATTAGTGTTAAATTACATTGCAAAGTGCATCATGTTGACTGCATGATATGATCTTTTATACTGCACTCAGTATTACAGTGAGTATCAATTTCAGAGAGCTTGTCAGGACAAAATTAAATTTTAATGTAAATTGGAGAAGATTCATTAATTTCAGTCTATACTAGATTTGGATGGAGTTCCACTGTTAGGTAAGGCTTAAGGCTGGTCTGTAGTAATTAAGAGGAGGAACTAAGCACTTTGCACCAAATATTTTTTACTTAAGCCTTTTCCTGTGAACTAATGCCTCCTTTTTAAAATCCAGTTATAGGTTATGAATTGACAGAGAAACACAGTAGCTATTGTTTTATCTCACTGTGTTTCAGTGGCCTGGTGCAAAGCACATGGCATTTGAAAGCTTTCTTAATGTCATTTTCTCTAGATAGTTCAAAAATCATACAGCTTACAATTTGTTCTCATTTTAATATTATTGCCTTTGCTTCTAGCACAATCACCAATTTTATTTCTTACACAGTACCAAGTCAAGAACAAAACAAGGGCGACTTCGGACACTGTCATGCACTTCAAAAGAGGTTCATTGCTCTCTTATTCTTTGCCAAGCACAGATAGTTAATAATCAGAACTCCTTAATAATCCACCATCACAGCCAGTCCAAGCAGTATCTCTAGGAAACAGCATCGGAAAGGTCCGTTTCCTTGTTTGCCATCTCCCATCACTACCACGTGTGAGGTTGCTGCATGACATTTCCTTCCTCTCTATTTCTCCAAAGGCAAACAAGCTCCTATTCAGCAGTTCTGAGTCAAACCCTAACACCTGATATTTCTGATATGCAAACTGTTAGCTTTTTCTATTTGTGCAACAATGAGACCTTATCAGTTTTGCCGCTTTTCATTTTGACTATGAAATGCATCCACTATCACTCTTCACCTGTGTCCCTGGCAGCTCCCTTAGGTTCAGATGGAATCCGGTACGTTGTTTGTCTTGTTCAAACTACTGTTGATTCAAAACAAATCACAGCATTATAAAAAAGATCAAGAGTGTAAGGACTGCATTTGAATGCTGACGATTTTTAGTGTGCAGCTGTATTATAGCTTGGAAATAAGTTTAGAGATGTGTTCGTGGTGAAGTGGTCTGCAGATAGCAAATGCTGACTTAAAGTTACTGAAAGCAGAACAATAGGAGAGGCTATGCCTGGCCAAAATACAAGTCCAAAAATTTAGTGGTGAGGTTGATGTTTCTCGTTTGCATAAAATTTTTGAGGCTACTTCAAAACACGTGCACAGACGAAGACAGTCTCTATACTGAAAAACAAAACATCACATTCACCTTTGATTTTAAAAATTCACTCCCATACATTGTTTTATTCTCAGGTTTCCTTGTACAAGAAATCGCCTCTCCTTCTTACAAAAGATACACATGAAGGTTCATACAGACTGAGGCAATATAACAACTGTGATTCATCCTTCAGACTAATGTGTACATAGCAACCCTAATTTTATTTACAACCATAAGAAAAGAAAGCTTTTTTTCCAGAATATAAGCAGCTAGCTCTTCTGTGTCATGGATCTCTTCCCCCATCCATATAAAATCCTCTTGTTTCTATACTGCAGCTCAAGCACAAATGCAGTGTTTTTCACATAACCAGTTCTATTTTTAGCCTGAATTGTAGGAAGTCTGCAGCATTAATAAATGGAAGAGAAGTACAGAAGTACACTGCATGGTAATGTGCCAATGCAAAAGCTACCTTGGCCTTTAGCCAGTGAACTGTGGTTAGATGTTAGAGCAATGAAAGTAAAAACACCACTTGTAATGGAATGATTAATAAGCTGACAAACTTCCATGCATTTATTTCATATATTTGAATGCCAACCTTATTAATACCAACATAATTTCTTTTTATTAGTGATATCTCTCAGCATAAAGCACAGAGTAAATATATATATACATATATATGTATTTTTATACATGCAGTTTATGGTTTGCTTAATTCTGTGTTCAAATAGAAAGGAGGATACTTTGCATTGCAGACCTTGGCATAGGAAAAAAAAAAACAACCATGAATAAGGAAGAAGTTTATTTTTTATAAACTAATATTGCAACTCCAGTAGGCATAAAACCCATTGTTTCATTATTTTCTCTCCTATTGACTCTGCAATTCCTTGCTTGGCACCAAAATTCTGAAAGCAAAATGCTCTAAAGCTGTTACACAGAGGACAAAAGTTCACAGTTCTTACGGGGACACAGAGTCTTCTGTAATCTCTTCATTTCTCACCCAATCCACAAAACTTGTCCCAGCACTGTTTTGCTGTGGACAGATGGATGTTTATATAAAAGACCTTGTGCCTGAATAAAATTCCATTTCAGGGTTATGTAAAAACTGCAATTACTGGAAAATGGAACTTTTTAATTAAACCTATTCGAAGAAAGTAGGGATTAATGACTTAAAAGTAGGGAGTATTTAATGCTTGCAGTCATAGATCATCCACTAGTGAATCTGTATTATCACCATCAGGCAACGATGCTTTTAAGTATCAATGGTGTGTATGTTAATAAGGCTTCAAATATTTTCATGACAACATAATTAGCAACACAACTAATGTATACTATACCTATTATTAAAATAATGCCTTAATAGCCTTAATTCACAGCAACATCTTCAAAACAAATAAGGATACACTTCAGACCAGGCTAGTTGTCCCTTGGCCCAATGAGGTGCAAATAAACTACACACTGGAACTTTTAGGCAGTACTGATGTGGTAGGGTATGGTTCCTGATAATTACACCAGAAAAATGTAATAACTGCCTATCTTACTTGCTGATTTGTTGGTAGGAAGAAAATTATTGCTTTGCACTTCAATTAAATACAAGCAGTAAAACGTAGGCAAAATTATTTACTAGCTCTGAAATCGTGCCTGCACAGATCAGAGTCTGGGTCGTGCGCACCTTAAAAATCAAGCTCTGACTGTGTATCTCACATGGATCAAATCTGTATGGGAGAACAAAAACCCACGCACAGAAGTCAAAGGAGAGAAAAACAGAAACACCAACATTAGCTTTGTTTTTCTGTTAAGCATTTTATTCAGGTACAGCAAAATCAATACTTGTCCTCTGACTGTACACAGTATACTTGAGCTGTTCTGTCAGGATCTATACAGAAAACAGAGATGGAATTTCAGGTGCGTGGATATGACGATCAGGTGGAGGTAAAACACAATGGCACATGTGGGCCCTGCTTCCCAGAATGACTGCATCTTGCAGCGCTGTGGGGACACTGTGTGGGGACACTGTGTGGGGACACTGTGTGGGGACACTGGCACTGAGTGCTCGTGCTGTGAAAGTCATCCCCAGGGAAACACACAGGGAAGTGCCACGACATGGCAGCTGCATCTGAATGGGAGAGTCCAGCCCCTTCCCACCCACCCTACCCTGCAGCACAGCACAAACAGAAAGAAGTACCACCAACACCAACAAACGGGGAGTTCCTACACACATAGGAAAATCAGATTGCTCAATCTGCCTGGTCACTTAATAAATTAGATACCAGATCATTCTGCTGTGTTATAATAGGTGATGCTCCCTAATCTTCTGAGACATGAAATTACTAAAATCTGTGCTCCCTCTTTGTCCATGTCCAGAGACTTATGCCAAGAAGTGAGCTAATAAGCAAAGAGGAAAAAACCTTCTGTACCCTTTCTCTGCTTTGTGAACCCATTTATGAGCCCTAGAGTGGTTATCAGGATCATCACATGCCACTTGGTGTGGCTGCTGGCTGGTCCTGCTGTGTGCTTTGAAATATCTGTGTTAAATTTCTGGGTTAGTTGTTCAGGTGAGATGGAAAAAGGAGAGAGCAGTAACACACAATTGTTTCACAAAAGAAACCTGTCAAATTACTTAATCCACAGACTACTTAGATGAATAACTGAGCTGCCAGCTGAAAAGGAAATGTATTTTCTGGGAAGTCTTTCAAATGCATCCATTTATTTGAAGTTCTCAGTAACAGCAATATTGAGAATGGTCTTCTATGCGTTATCAGTGCTACCAATTGCACTGCAGCTCTGCTCTCAAAGCTGTTAAAGTGTGTGACTAAGGTTGTGCTTCAGCAGCTCAGCAGCCCTGATGTTAAAGCTCCTGGATATTGGTGATGCACACAGCTGTGCTTGTAGAAATTAATTTGATCAGTTCAACATTTTTTTGAGAAAATTTGACATATTACTTTTGTATCAGCATGCTTCATGACATATAAGGGATCATCTGCCAGTTCCATTCCACCATCAGATCAGGTATTTTCCAACACAGACAACAAAGGCAGCCTCAATTCCAGGATGGATGCTCAATTAATATAACAGAGATACAATTTTGCTCTCATCTGAGCCATTCTAAGTTTATATGGCCAATGCACAAGGATATCTTGCTAATGGGTGTGGAACCACTTATGGTTACATTATAAAGTACAATATTCCCAAATGAAGCAGGTGAGGCCGGTTCTCCAGCCCTCGGGGAAGGGGCCAGTGCAGCACTTGGTGCACACAGCTCAGCCCTGCCTGCTCCCAGGAGGGTGACCCCAGTCACACTTATTAAAAGCCACCCTCGCCCAGGTTGCCCTGAGAATGGCACCAAGAAAGTTTGAGAGACAGTGAGGAGGCATGGGATAAATTGAGAAAATGTGCCACCAGGTCACCCAGGCAGGTATTTAAATGCCAGCTCCCAACTCAGTGCTGTAGGTCAGTCTGGTTTGCCAGTGGAAATACCAGCTGGGAGCATCATCTACTCAGGGACAGCTACAGGTCTGGGCACTGGAATGTCCTGTTTGCTTTCCACAAGGAAGAGGAACTGGAATACTTGGACAGGCTGTCATTTCTGGATGAGGAAGCTGAAATCTGTGGTGTCTTGCAAATAGCATTGTCCATACATTACTGATGCCTGTAGAGAATGTGCAGTGGTCCCAGTGCTGCTGAGGACAGTGCAACTGTTATTTCCAGAGTGGAAATGTCTTTGGAAGCTCAGAAGACATGGTGCCCATCACTGGAAACTCTGACCACAAAAACAATTACAATTCGTCTTTTTTTACTTTATTTGCATATAAAAAATTACAATTTGCACCTTGTTACGTGAGTAAGGCAATGTGAATTTCTGTTCTGGCACAAGGTTTGGGTAATTTTGCCTATGCTAACACATCTATTTTCTTCAGGCAGTTCAGTGCTTTTAGAGAGCAAGGACAGATTTTGAACTTTTTTTGCTAGTGTGATCACAGTAATGTATCCTCTATCTTCAAAACAGCTTTTTAATGTGTTCCAGCCAGGACTGAAAATATCACACAAGTCACAGAACAATCGTCAAATCCTCATTATCACCCCTAGCGTCAGGAGAAGTCAGTTTTATGGAGAAGGAGTTAGTGAGACCTCAAGATTCCTGTGGTGTTTTCTTTTTTTTTTCCATGAGAAAATAGCCTCTTGGTAGAGCATATAGCATCCAGAAAGACCTTTCAATGGTTCCCCAAACTACTCTGTGTCCCATCTATATAATAAGGAAACTAATAATTCCATAATTTGAAATGGGTACTGTGAGGATACTTTCTGCTCTTGCCAAACACCAGTTATGTCTCAGTGAAATTGAAGCCACTAGGCTCAGTTTGGCAGTAATTCAGGAAGTATAGCAGCCCATGATATACACAAAGTCGGACTGAATTCTATTCTGATGCCTTATGTCCTTTAACACCATCTCTCTGTGAATCAATCATGCTTTCATGAGCATTTTTGATTGTTCTGACGCTATAGGAACTGAAATTTTAAATAAACAATTACTTTCAACCTTTCTAATTGTTACAATCACATTCCAGAATATTGTCCTATTCAACACCAAAAGAAGAGACACAGAATTTTTTTCCTCCTTTTATTTTTCTTTCTTTCAGATAAACCAGAATTTTTCAAGTCTTTAAAGATAGGACTGTATTTGCAGCTCTTATGTGTCATCTCACACAAGGAAGCCATTTATCACCAAGCTAAACTTCTGTGCAAATGCCTTTTGACTTCCACAGCCATTACCTTTTGCAGCACAGATTGTTAAGTGTAATTATTATCAATTAAATAAGTAAAAATTAATTTACATTTCTTGTAGCAATTTATATGACAAGGGAAAAACTGTAACTTACAATATTTAAGCAGTCTTGATGAAGAGAAATAAACACATATTTTCAGGGTTTGAAATGGGCTGGTTTATGCTAATACACCATATGACACTTCAGAGAGATGCACCAGCACTTTCCAGACTACTGGAATAGTGGGATCGTTTTCCTTGTTTTAGTGTTCCTGTGCTTAACAATGCAGAAATCCAGTATGATCTTTTGACTATTACACATCTTTTACAACAGTATCTGAACAACATAATTTCTCAGCTTTTGATTATATTTTCTCGGAAAGCACTCTCAGTAATATTATTGATCTGAAGATCAGTTGGAAGGTTCCAAATGTCTCTCATATGCTCTGGTGAACACAAAGGATTCTTAGCAAGTGACTGCAATGTCTAAACCATCTAAACACACAGTCTGTGGCTGTATCCTGGCGACTGTGTCCAAGCCCCAGCTTTGAATGTACTCACTCACAGAGTCCATGTACATTTGAAAAATTTGTGCTTCTTGTTCTCTGCATAATAGGAACCATGCTTTTGGTTCCTATAGTTAAATAGCAATTCCTGTCTGAACTAGACTCCAGAGTAGATTATATTAAGCTCCAAAACCTTCCCCACTTCTAAAAATGGTTAATGAAAAAAGCAAATCCCTGCGGTCTATGAAATGACATCATTCTTTCTTCCCTCCCCTAGCAGCAGATTTGTAAGCACCCAGATTTTTGTTTTCATAGCTTTCTGAAACAATTTTCTTTTTCCAAATCTATTTCAACACACAGCCCCACGTGTCTATTATCCTTTCCCCTTCTGATATTTGGTTCAGCAGATGGTGCAAATGAATTGGCACATACAGTATTTTGCTTAATCCAATGCTTCTCAGAATTGCTGTTTTGAGACTAATGCAGATACTTTATTATTGTGAACTGTCTGCATTATGTCCTCGCCTATATTGTTTGATTTATCTAGTTCTTCTTGAGTGGTTTCCTTCTGGAAGGTGCTGCTGAAGAATCATGCAACTTGAAGTGTCCCTGAGTTATCTCCAATGAAAGGTGGAAACTCTTGCTAACAAATTTCCTGAAGTCTATGAAATGGCACAAGGTATAAAGCACAGCCACAAACAGAGATTTCCAATCATTAAAACCGTTCTGAGATTGAATGGGAAAAGTATGAGATCATTATCGCATGAGTCAATTGATCAAGACTTGAGGATAAATTAGTCTGCAGACACCACTGACCAGTAAAGCTTCAGCAGGAATATGCTTTCAGACCACTTGTTTTTAAGCTTTTAATTAGTTTTTCAGACTGCAAAAGAAACCTAGCCTGGGTATTCTGGGAAGCAATATGGTATGTGCACCATGAAGTGAACATTTAGGGTATGGAGAACATAAAAATTTATGGTGATATTTTTATGTTCTCTAAGTATGCCCCAGTGTCCCCAACCCATCATTAATCTGGGGCTAAGTGGAGAAATGAGTTAAACTTTTCCTCTGAAAAGACTGCAAGAATTTGTATCCAACCTGTGACTGAATGGTCCATCATATGGTGAATAAACTGCTACTTGGGAAAAACCTTGATTCAGAGACATTAGTGCTCATTGACTGTTTTCTCCTCCTCCTCCCCCTCTCCTGGAAAGCAAGGAAGACCAGAAGAAATCATGTGTAAGGTTTAGGAAGGGACAGGACCCAAAGGACACTGCACCAAGGCTGCTGTTTCTTAGGTGGCAATGCCAGCTAAAGCAGCACCTTGCTTGCTGTGCAAGCACTGCTATTTGTGTGGCTGTACAGCAAAACAGCTGGGGGAAGACATCTGTCCAAAAAATAAATAAGGAAATAGGCAGCACATGGGCAGAGATGTGTGGCTGAAACTGGTGATGTGGGACAAATGCTGCTTAAGAAACTGTACAGATGGACAATCCATGTGTGGGTTTCTGAAAGCAATGGGAGAAAGTTTTCTGCTTGGTGATAGACAAAGGCATTTTCAGGATTGTGTTCTGAGCCAGATTCTTGCTGCTTCTTTAAGGAAAGCTATCTTATTTTAGCTCTTATTACTGCTGATTGTCTCAGCTCCCCAATAATGGTCATTCTGGCACAGAGGGTGATGTTACTGTGAAGGCTTGTGGCTTTCAGGACCAGACTTGGAAGAGCTCTTGGGGATCACCCTTACACATCCATAAGTAAGATGACATAAAAACTGGGTACCAAATCTCTTTGGCCAGTAGCCAAGGGACATGACAATAGAAAAAACTACATTTAGTTCTATATTACATTTAAATTACTTTTTATCTGTGTATGACTTTTCTAGTTTATCCAGTAGTCATGTATAATGAAGAGGAGAAAGTGGTATTTAGAAGAACTCTTTTCCTGATGGAAATACGAAGAATTGTCATTTAACTCTCAGGCTAGCCAAAGCAGTTTTTGTGCCTATTGTTATAGAAGCTATCCTCTGACCCTGGCAGAGTAGCAACACTGGGTATTCACCTTCATCTACGGTTTGGTATTACAGTAGCATGTAAAGTACCAGGGACATGCAAAAATACCATGGTTGTTCAGCCATTTAAGATTAAAGAGAGTGTATCAGAGTATTCCCTGAGCTTTGATACTCTACAACCTCGTATTCTGTATTCAGAACTGAGCACACCACAGGGTTCATGGCAGGATAGAAAGAAGCTGCACATGGGCACAGATAAGGTTAAATCTTTACTTTTCATGGCTTTACTTTTCATGCTGAAAGTTTTTCCTCCCTACTTGTTTAGTACCAAGAAGGCAAATTAAAAAGGCAGTCATGGGCAGAACATATCTGAGGACACACAAGTTTCTCTCCCAGTCACTGGGTTTTGTTTCCAAGCACAACGCTGCATTCAGTCCAGGCACCATCAACCCCTATGCCAATACCAGTGACCAATGGAGCAACTGGTTTGCAATGCCCCTTATGTCTGGCAGAGGAAAGCCCATCTCGTGGGAATGACCATGCCCAAAGATCTTTTTGGGGGGAATTCCTGGAACCTTTCCTGAGGAATAAAGGTCAGCCAGTGTGCCAACTTCCAACCCCATGGAGCACCTGGTGCAGCAGGCAGGGCCACAGCGCTGCCTCACTCACCTGCACAGCAGAGCCCTCAGCCAGGAAGGCCACTGTGTGATTGTAACAAGACGTGTAAGAGGTCTAATTCAAACATTCAGAGAAGAACGTAAATTACAAATGTGCCCTACCATTTTATGTGAGAAGATCAAACAACACTCTCTGCTGCTCACAGAAGAAATAATATACAGAAACTTTGCATGGTCTCTAGGAATGAGTTTGAGCAACCTAATGGCCTAGCTGTAAAAAGAAGCACTATGCTTTTCCTTCTCATTGACTACAAAATAACCCAAGGTCACCAATAAGCAAAATGAAGGCTCAAAAAACCAACTCCATGTGCAGGCTTGAAACAAAAGTTAATATTATATCAAATCAACAATTACTCATTCCCATGGTGTTCCACCTGCCCTCATTAGGTTATAAAGAACAAATGTCAGAGATAACATTCAGGAAAAAGGTGTTCTTCTGATAAGAAAAATAGATTTGTAGCAGTTCCTTTGGGGGGAAATAAATAGTCTTCCTTCCCTCCTTTTAAAAACAGACCAGCTGATCTATTAGTAGATTTGTACAAAGTTTTGCACAATAGTGTCCTCAAACTGCTGTGTCTTGGTAAAAAAAACGTCATAAGGTCCCAAGTTTATTAACTCAGTGATTTCCAGATAAGACTTGCAGTTTACATGTACAAATATCTTCTTCCTAATTGCTAGTACTGCAAACTCTTGCATGGAGTTTGAAAGTCAAGCTGTGCTCATTCTTTTTCATGTATCAACACTGCACTGGGCTCTCAACAACTCTGCTGTAAAATGTGACTCAGAAAGGAAGAACCCCTCTAATCTGTGTGAGCTGCCTGACTTTGCAGCACAAACAGAAAACATCAAAAGGTAAATTCTTACTTTATTCAGACAGACATGCAGAAATCAGAGGTATTCAAAAAGGAGCTGTTAATTTTCCTTTATTTTTTTCAGATTTTAGCCGCATTTTGTGTACCCAGATACATGTTTCCATTTGCTATGGGTTCTCCATGGCATTCAGAAGTAGTCCTCACATCCTGGACTGTGTTCTGTTGAACACATTCTGACCTGTTGGTCACTTTGAGCTTAGCTGCTTTCAGTCCAGGCAGAATGCCTCTTCCAGAGGGACAAGTTTCTTTCACTTCTAGAAGTGTATATGGGAGGGGAGTAAAAAGAGACTGCCATTTCTCCTGCTAGCTGACAGGAAAAATTGTTATTACCTACTGTGATCTCAGTACACAGGAGAACAATAGTAGCACTTTCCTGTGACAGAAATAAAAGATACACACAAGCATGTGTTTCTGTTAATAGAGAAAGAATAGCCAAATGAAATGGTGATAATGATATCAGGAAAGAAATTAAGAAAGCTGGTCTTAAAGCTCATTTTTGGTCTGTGACCTCAGTTGTAGCACTAAATTAAACATCAGAAGAAAAGGATCCCAAAGTACCTACATTTAAGCATTCAACTCCAAGAGTATGAGCCACAGAAGTCCTGTGTTTCACCTACCTTGGTTAAGGTGAGCCTGGTACATACTCAAACAAGTCAGAATTCAAAAAACCCCCTCAATTTTGAGACTGTTAAGACATAGCAACTCTAGTAAATGAAATCTGCCAGCACTGTTCCCTGGCAGTGAGGCCAACTGGCAGAGAACGTCCTACCTTCATAAAGTTAAGCCTTCTTATGCACCAAGACATGAGACTACGTAGAAATTCCCTTCCAGCAATGGATAGACTACCATGCCAGCTCCTGAACTGTGCCCAGGAATTCTTTGAGAGTGAGCAAAATAGGCAGGAACAGCTCTAAAAGAGTGCATTCAGATACCCAAGTAAACCACATGATGCTGTTTAATACAGAAAGATGAACGTAACCTGAGGGCCTTGAAAAGGCAAATGAGCTCTAAGTGTGACAGACCTGGATGGCTTAAGCACACAGAAGTACAAGTTGTGTATACAGAAGAGCAACCATGAGCATATTCACTCCAACCTGCTGTTCAGTCACTCTTCAATTAAAAGAAGTGAATCCTCAGAGCAGACTGGAGAAGATAAGTCCTTGTTTTTATTCAGCCATGCTCTCCAGCATCCAAAACAATTGGGCTTCTTTTTTGGCCCATGGGGACATGCCCTCCTGGTTGCACCATGGCCCAGCCTCAATAGGCAGTGCACAGCACCCACTATTTTTTCTAACCTGTTCATGGTGTATGTAACATGAGGCTTTCAGCTCTCTCAGGTTAAGTAGGATGTTGACCCATATGTCGAGACTTTGGGGCAAGAGTTCTGATATAGCAGATAAAGCCAGGCATCACCTCTCACCTCCCATGCTTTGGTGTAAAAATAAACACAGAGGCTGTCTGAAATCAGGATGGCACAGATGCCTGTGGTGTCCCAAGCAATGAAATGCAAAAAGATAAGCCTCTAGCTGAAGGCTGTAGTGAAGCCACTGTGTCCAGCTGTGGCTTTATGTCCTTCTAAACATCCTCAGCTCCTCAGCTGTGCAATGGATATAATGGATTTATAACAACATTGCCAGAATAAAAAAAAAAAAAAGCAAAAACATCAGATACTATGATGATGGGAGTGCAGGTAGATCTAGATTTTTCAGAGTCCACAGAAAATGAGAAGGCATAACAAAATTCATTATATGAAATGGCTTTACTATGCTAGAACTTTCAGGCGCATTTTCAATGATGACATGGACATAAACTTTAGTAAATGTACACGGATGAACTTTTTTCCCCTCTCCATAATTATTTCTATTTTATAACAGTGGCAAGAGGCTGCAGGCAATGCATTTTCTTGTATTTTTGGATGGCTGAAGTCATCTGGTTTTCCTGATGCTATGCAATTTATTCAAGGTGTTTAAGACTGATAACCAACCACAGATGCACTCCCTAGACTTTTCCATTGCTGCAGTAACACACTGCCTGAAATGACCAACAAATATAGGGGTGTTTTTTTCAAATAAATAGAAACATTTTATATTCATATAAAAATATCTACATGATAAGCAAAAATAAAAAAAAGTTGTCACAGATTAACCCCTTTGGGGTTTTGTTAAAGTTTTTTGAGTGCTCTTGACTGGGAAGTTATCACCAAAAGTGTCTTCTGCACAATCACCATTCATATGATATTCTAGATTCATAAAACCATATTTATTCAAACACAGAAAGTTGAGTGCCATTAAATGGATGATTCTAACAGCCCCTGCAGATAGGAATAAAGTAGCTAATGAGATCTGCCCATATTGCCTTATTCCTAAGGTAGGGACCATCTTTAAGCTAGATTCCAATGCTAATGGTTGTTTATATACACCACCTTCCATGATTACACATACAGATGAATAGCTTTTTGGACTTCATCTATAACTATCCACAGACACTGTTTCAAGAACTTGATTCCAGCCTTATTAGTGTGAAGCTGAGCAAAGATGAACTGTATTAATCGTTTGGAAAAGGATACATTTATGTACCTAGAAGAAATGAGTGTGAGCAAAATGTAAGCAGATCACCGTTCAAAAGCTTTGTCAAAGCAGCTTGAAGAATATTGAATGCATATACTTATTTAAGTTTTTCCCCTATTTTGACCTGATTTTTTTTATAACTTGGTATAATTCCACTGAAATCAACAACCCTCTTGCAGCTGATATCCTTTGAAGTTCTTTCAAATCTAATTTTTGTTCAGAAAGAAACTAAGGAAAAAAAAGAACAAAACTTTGAACGATAAAATCAAACACTAGAAGTTGAAAATGTAAGCTCCCTTTAGGTTCACTTGAGAATATAAATTAGGGGTAAAAGTTAGCATGATACATCCATCTTGAGAAGTACTAAGCAGCCATAACTTCTACTTACACAAAGGCAGTATCAAGGACCAGTAACAGCCTTCATAGCAGGTATTAAAAAAATGCTGCTTTACTTTTTAATTTCACTTAAATGAAAAGGTGAGAAAAAAAGCCTAAAATATAATTTCAAACAAATCAGCATTTAAAAAGTATGTTTCATATTTTGACCCTCTCAATGATTTCTCTGGTATTCTTTGTGCTTTAACAAAGTGGTCTTCAGCAGAATTTGATGCAAGAAATGTGGGAGGACAGTGTAAGTGGAAAAATGAGAGCACCTTCATAGACAGCACCCTTCTCAAGTCCCCTGGGGGGCTACAGTGCTTTGGTTTATGTGGGTAGGTTTTGTTTCTGCTGCTTTTCCTCTTGCTTCACGTATTTCTAATCCCTGCTCTATTAGTCAGTGAAAAAGAAAGTTTTTGAAGCCTCTGTGGTGGGTTTTTTGGTCTAAAAGGGAGGCAGTCTTTTCCCTTTAAACAGGGTTTGTACTCAAAAGAGCCTTGAGAACTGCCTGGCTGCTCCCTGTGTTCTCAGCAGAACTGGGCTGATTAGCAGAGGCTTTGGAGCAAGGCTTGGAGGCCAGACCATGACAGAGTCCACATGTCCTTCACTGCTGTGATTAATCTGATGGTGTTCATACCTCTTCTACAGGTAATGAAATAGGTAACTACCACAGGAGAAGCTTTGCACACACTTATGTCACTCTGGAAAAAGGTCACTGCTTTCCAAGTTGTTATTCCAGTTTGTATATGTGTGTGATTGAAAGCAGAAGTTTTCCTTGTCATTTATTATAGCAACAGAAAACTTACGTAGGTGGAAAAGTGGCCTACAGTAGGAACCTAAATATTAGAATAAGACCATAGGAATCAACCTATCCTTATATTAAACTAGAAAGAATTCAAATAAACTAAGAAATAGAGACCAGATGGTCTTCATAGTACAATTAGACACAAAGAAGGTGCCCAAAAGAGACAAAAAGTATCATTAATATAATATTTGGTGATAACATTGAGACTTCATGAATATACATTTTGTTCTGAATCATTTGTCCTTCTCCTTACACTGTTAACTACCACAATGAGCAAGCTATATTTCATGTTCTGTTTCTTACTGCAATTATTTTATTAAAATTAATTCATTTTTAAAATTATATTGTTTGAGAGCACTTAGCAATACAATATGATATACTGCCCTTTGTATGGCTGAAGATCTCATCTCACACACTGATAAAGAAAATCAGTAAGGTACCCAAGGATACACTAGAATACCACCGTGATGCTGGGATAGTTATAAAATGCAGACTTGCTATTAAATAGACTATAATATTTCAAATGATACCATAGCTCTAATACACCTCATCAAAAGCTAATCAGTGAAAAGGTCTGGTGTAGTGTTTAGGAGATGGAAATTTACTTTCTTCCTTTGCATATCACTATTAAAAGATTATTCCCTTTTCTATTTCATTACTTGGATTGGAAAATCTCTAGAAAGAAACCTCTGTGTTCTTGTAGACATGGGACCTACATTCCATTGTGGTATGCAGTAGCAATACTGAAAAGCTGGACTAGCAAAGTACCAGAATTAGACAAGGTCTACTCCAGAGTACTGTGATCTCTGTCTAATCACCAACACCATTTTGTTTAGACAGTACTTGTGTAATCTTTGAAGGTTTTGATCCAGCATGACTGAGCCCAATCCTGCTTTATAAATGAAATGCTAGGAAATCCTAGCTAGGGAATACAGCTGTGGAGTATTTTTGTCATGTGACTCATACTTACTTTATGTAAAACCATCTTATCTTGGATAGAAATGGTGCACAGTCCTTTAATTAAATCAGCTCTAAGTTTTGCCTGAATGATTAATAAAATGAGAAAAGACTCTGTCTTGCTATGAAAGCTTTAATTTTTTTTTGTATTCCTCTATTCTTTTCTATGTTTAAAGTCTTTTTTCAAATCAGATCCCCAAGTTGATATTTGTTCCTTTGGGCTCACCTAAGAACTATTATCTGTGGTTAATCAAGCTAATTTGCTTTTCTCACAAAACTTGAAAAGAAAAGAAAAACAAAAACGCAATAAAAATAACCATTTGTTGTTGCTGTTCATGAAGCATGACATTTTCATGGCTAAAACTGCCTAAAGGAATAGAGAAATTAATTTCAATAAATTGGATTTTATGTGTATAAAATACCTCCAAACAAATGAAAAACCATGAGATGACATTTGGATCAAAGGAGATACACTCATTGACTCTAATGGATGTTGAACTGGATCTTTGATTAACAAACTGCCTTATTATGAGTAATTGTGAGGCAGCAACACCAAGCAGAAAAGGTAACAAGGCACAGGGTTAAGGGAGCAATTCAGAGTAGGGAGGACTATTTAACACAGCAGAGTTTTCTAGTTGTGCACAACAAAACACTTGAAATGACACAATTCTTTTGTCAAGTCTCAATATCCCCTGCCTCCACTGTGCTCACAAGCCTTATGTGGCCATCAGCTCAGGTCTGGTTCAGCACCTTTGCTCATTACTGCTGCCTTAAATTCTCCACATTACATTCCATGGGTCTACCTGAAGCAGGGTAATGACAAAATTATGGGCTTTCATTTATGAATTTGATAGACCTGTCAATATTCCATTTAATAACAACAGAAAGTATGATTAGAAACGAAAAGGAATGCACACATTAATGATGGACACCAATATTCATACATATGTGTGTATACAGGAAGAAAAAATTTTACTGAAGTTTTCCAGTAGAAGAATAATGACAATTAACTGCGAAATTAGCATAGTTCATAGGATACCTACAGAAATGGATGTTCCATTTATATCAATACAAATGTGTGTACGATAGAATATTCTTTTGCACTTCGAAGCAGTGCAGAAAATCAACCTTTTCTCTTTATGCTTATTTTGTTTTCAATTCAAGCTTTGTAAATTATGGTAATCTGTTCTGAGCAAATGTCTACTCTAAAATCTACTGCTGGAAGTCAGTAGTCACTCGAACAAAACGAACACATTTGGAGCAGTGTGAAACAATAACAAGTCAGACACAACCAATATAACGTTCCAGATCCAGAAGAATGAAAGGGAAGTATGCAGATTTATGGAATCCTAATTAATCTGTAGTGTTCCCCAGCTCTTTCTTGTCTTCTTCTATCAGTGTTGGCAAATTTGGAGATGAGGTCCAGCTTTGAGAAGTTCCAGCTGATATGAATCCATACTGCTGCTCTGTTCTCTGCCCAGCACAAGTGGCACTTGGGGAGCTATTAAAGATGGTCATAACTCAGGTGAAAAGGGCCAGATTAGTTCTTTCATCAGATCAGACACCTGACCTGGTTCCAACAGTGCTTGCACCAGTACAAGGGAGGTGACAACAAGTCAAATTTAGCTTTCTGTGTGCCAGTCTCTAACCCAGACTAACAGTCTCTAAATTATTTTACTGCTTAGAGTTAGATTTTGGTATGGGTTCTGTTGTGAATAAAAAATGGAAAGTTTACAGATTAAAAAATGGAAGTATATAGACAGAAAAAAGTGACAAAGTGGGTAGGTATCCTCCATAAACACAAAGATCAGGGCATTACACAAGAAAGGTCAGGCTTTTAAGAAACATTCTAGAAGTAGGATAAAACTCAATAGCCCAAAGAAAACCTACTGAAAAGTCAAATTTTAGCTTGAGATGCATCAAAGATGCATCCAGAAGAGATGGGTAAACAGTAATGCTGTTTCACCCATACAGAATAGCAGCTTAAGCAGAAAAGTTAACTATGTAGAGAAAATTACTTCACAAAGTTGTTAAAAGAGTTGCTTGTGATATCACAATAGACAGACTCATTAAATTGTCTTTATGAAGATTAAAAACATGAGTGGGTAGGCTACAGGATTCCCTTTCCAGATGAATAGCAGACCTTAGGATTGCCATAAGCTTCCCACAATAAATATTTTAAGTTCTAAAACAACTCCTTCCAAGAACAAAGGAGGTCTTGCATTAAAGCCTATTTCTTGACCGCTTTGAGGCACTCACTCCTCCCTGCATAACAATTCATACCAAAAACCAATGGATATTCAATATTAAAGAACTAATTAAAATTTTTGCTGTTTTCATTGCTTTGAACAAGAAGCTGGTTTGGGCATTTTCAGGTCTTCATACAAATTATACCTCTGCGGGACTCATTCCTAAACTTAATTAATAGTTATTATTATTTATGACTGTACTGCATACTAGTCTGAATTGGTCTTCTAAAAAGAGAGCCTGTGGCTGTGTTCTTGGACTTTTTTTTCTTAATCTTTTTTTCTTTTCTGAAATAACATTATTAGTTCAAATCTTGTAGCTTGTTTTTATATGACTAGTGCTTTGTCTTTGTCTTTATTTTTCTCCCTTTTACCCTTCTGACATTTTTAATTTTAAACTGCTCCAATCTAACTTCATTCTGATTTCTTACTCCAAATGCTTCAAGGGCTCACATCATGGATTATCATCCTTCTGTTCTCATTAGTCCAGACCTTAATTTTACTTCAAAGGTCAAATGTTCTGTATGTCCAGTGATCACAGTAACAGGCTTGTGTTCATACAGACACATCTTTCTCCTTAACTCATATTCGTGAGCCTGGGAGTGCTCTTTGTGTGAAAACTGGCCATTAACATCTCCAGAACACTGGTAAAATCTGCCATTTCTGCTAAAATCCCAGTTTTTACTCTGATCTCTGTTGTCTCTTGTTCTCTGTTCCCATTCCCTACTTTTCACCAACTTCTGAAATTTCTGGTGTTCACAGACACTAAAGTCTGTTTCTGAGTCATTAGGAGCAGAAGAGGACATTACTGCACCAGCTCACTGTACTCTCCAGTCTGTTTTAAAATTGCTATCTGATTTTTTTGTTAAAATGCTATTGGGTTTGTTCCATCTTTCTTTTTTTTTTTATTTCTCATGTGCTGAAATTTTCCCATTTGGTTTAGGAAAATAGAAATCAAGAGATGAAAAGCACACCAATATTATTTCTGATAGGAATATTATCTTTCCGATCCATGATCTATCCAGATTCCATTTTTGCTTTAGAAAGTTTCTAAGTTGGTGACTAATTCTTTACCTGTCCCATCTTCTGCAACTCTCCTATGCCTCTTCTCTCTGATATTTCATGTTTATGATGAATTAACTCCTAATATAAAGATTCTGTGATGTTCTGTCTTTATTAAAAAAGTGAAAAGCTAACATTTGACTGTATGAGCTTTTGCAAATACATTTCTTCTCATTTATTTTTCTGAAAGTAACATATAACGCTATCCCTAAAGCGTTAGATGCACAGAAGAGAGGAACATAAACCACTGTGATCATTACTAAAATAAATGCTAAGAAATTACATTACCAGAAAACCTTGGCAGAATCAGCTAATTTTAGTTGGCACAGATAGATCAGGGATAGCCAGCTACAGTAATCTGAATCCTTCTGTGAGAACCCTCTGGCTTTGACTGTATTTTCCTGTGGACAGTTACCGCATGATCGATTGGTTTAGATTGAAAAATTCCATTATTTACAGGAATTAAGACTACAAAATATTGTGTCTGCTTTCATCATCTATGGTACAGGGGATTATTTAAAATTTTGGTAGCTTTCATATGAAAGTCACCTAAATGATTAAATTATCCCCCTCCTCTGAGTGCTTGAGAACCCTTAAGAGAACTCTCATTCAGATCCAAAAGGATACAGCATCTGAACACATCCTGTGTTTCCCTAGCACACCCCATTCAGGGCACAGCACAAAGCTAATGAAGCTCCTCTCTGCAGGGCTTCAGTTGTAGCTACTGAAGACATAGAAACATGGCAGAAGCAGCAGAACAAGAAAGGAGAGGCTTTAGAGTAGTCCAGTGCTGCTTTTACAAGCTGTCCTTGTTCCCAAGCTTCACTGTGATATTCAGTCATGGAAAAAGAATTTTCACTAGTGTGTTTCCAGAAACACTATCTACTTTTTCAAATACGTGGCCAGCCTTAGACAACAGACTGCATCTGACAGCAATAGTTAGTACATGGGCAAAGTGAAACCCCAAGTGTTCTGCAAAATCAGGCCCAGCACTGCAAGACCACCACTAAACCCTGTCCCTAAGTGCCACCTCCAGAAACTGTGACTCCACCACTTCCCTGGGCAGCAGAATGATGCTGGGGAAGACCCTACAGAAAATGAAGGAGCACTTGCATGTTAGCCCATGCAGTGCCTGCACTGGGGAGCTTGTGGGACACACAATGCCTGATGGTGTCGCTTGATGATGATGACACAACATAACTCACAGAGGGAGATGAGCTCATATTGCATGCATGACTATAAATGCAGCATTTCTTTCCCCCCAGGCACCTGACTTTGCATTCTTAACATGTATGCATGTAAACTTTCTCCTTCTTCACTGAGGATACACCAACAGCCATAAAGTACTGACCAGATAGCTCCCACAAGCTGTTACAGATTAGGAGCAAAATAGCTCCAAAATTATTTGAGCGCATATCTTTCCCATGCTTGAAACCATATTTAGAAAATCAAATTTCCCTGCACATTGAAGGAAAGTGTTGCATGTGTGTCTATTTTGCATGTGGAAAAGAAAATTTTGTGTACACAATGGGTATACATACAAACGGCTTTTGATTACATTGTAAGTAGCGCCTTTAGAAAATTGTGCCCCATTAAATAATTCACATTATCCTCCTAGCAGAAGAAATCCAAAAGTGTCTACCAAGGAACTAAATTAGTGAAAGTGAGGATTCAGAAAATATTGTCCTCTGTGCAGCAATAGTAACACCTCGTTATTGTCTTATATAGAGAACAAACAAATTGGATAATTTGTAGCCCAGATAAGCAAGCCCTGGTTAATAGAGTCATACAGGATGTAAGAGGAAATGGGAGTGCACATTCCCCTGCCTGGATACCTCTCCTGATGCAGAGCAGGAGTGCTCTGCCACACCAACTCCAACTTTGCAAGGGGCAGGTGCAGGTTTAGCTACCAGAGCAGACCACAGTGTGGGGAGGATGCAGCAGATACATCTAGGGAGGAGCTCTAAGGAATCATTCCAGCCCAGCCAGTGCAAGAAAACAGAGACAAATTTTGAAAACCAGCTGGGCAAGATACAACTATCTTTCAAGGCTCAGGCCAGGTAATCCTGCCTAACTGACTGTAGGGGCTGACTTTTTAATAATGTCAGAAATTTTAAGAGAATGAATTATTTTATAGACAGCTGCAAGAAATAGCTGAGCTCCAAATTTTGAATAGTGCTGCTAGTACAGAGCTATTGTTTTTAGAGTACACTCAAATCCATTATGCATTGAAGATATAGATAAAATAGCTCTGCAACTAAAAAATTAGAAAAATAAGTTAATGTGGGGACTAAATTATTGTAGCCTGGTGGAAAATGTTCTTCTCAATGCTATCTTCACCTTCAAATTCTGTACAGGATTCCTGTTTGTTCTTGGACTTATACTGACTGAGACTACGTCTTGGCCTTATTATCTGATAGTTCGTAATATCTACTACATGATGACTTGATAAGAAATTACATTTTTAAAAGCTTGATATTAATTTAAAACCTACAAGGTTTTGCTCATTATTTCTGAGACAGCCTATTCAACTCCTAGTCAGCAGCTACAGCAAAGTACACTGACCCCACTGATGAGGTAATCAATTATGCTGGAACAAAACAAACTCGTAACTAGAAAGAAAGGAAGCCTATGGTTTTATACAGAGCCAGATAAAACAGAGAGAAAGACCATTTGGCAATTGACATAGGACAAAACATTTCATTTCCAGGTTCCAAGAAGATATATTTTAAATTTGTATTAAATATGATTTACAAAATCAATGTTCCTCTATGCTGTACAGCTTTACTTGGAGTGAATGAAGACAAACCAGGGCACACATCCAAAGCTGTGGCTCTACAAGCATGTGGCACTCAGGAATGGAGGTTTACATGCCAGCAACTGCAATTATCCCAACTAGCAATGATTTAGCATTCTGTGATGTCTAGAGCCCAAAAAACACAGGCTATGCCTTTATATCCCAACCATCTGAAATCCAGGTTTAAATTCTGCCTTTAAAGAAACTGCAGCACAGCTTGCTGCTGTGTGCACATTGGAGAATAAAAATGATTAATTCCGCCCATCAGCGAAGTTTTTGCTTATGAGTATCACAAGCCTTTGCTGTGTGCAGCAGAAAAAAAAAAAGAACATAATTTTTATGCTTAGTTTCTGATCCTTATTCAAAATCATGCAACAGTGCTAATTACTAAACAGTGGGAAGACTGAATAAAATATCATAAAACACTGACTTGAAAACCAACAAAACAGAACACCTTAAACCTAAGTATGTTTACCACACTATTTTAGTGCATGATTTTTAGTGCATGAGCTCAGAAAAGATTTTCATGTTAAAATTAACAGAGGAAAGTAACTGGAAAAGAATCAAATCAAAATGAAAATACACCATATAATACACACTGCCATGATGAGCCAAACATCTGAAGGAAAGAGCAGAATGATCAATCCCTCACCACAAGAAAAATAGACATGTAAAGATTGGCTTGAGAAAAAAAAGATTTCCTCTTGGAATCACCACAGCAGGAGCCAGAGGAAGCTTTGCACCCAGACCTAATGTCGTCTGTTAAGCTAACAAAACTAGTCTGGAAGAAGAAAAAAAGTAAGACTTTATCTTTTCATCCCCTTCCACTTCACTGCTCATCTCCCTGGTGCTTATCTTGATCCCAGTTTTCTTTTTCTGAGTTTTTTTCCATCTCTCTCCCTCTTCCTTTCTTTTTTTTTTTTTTTTTTTGGATGCTGGTGCCTGTTGCCGGCTGCCTCCTAACCGGAGCCCTGCCTTTGTCATATGCATTGTCACATTGAGCAAGCTCAGACTACACCAAGAGGACAGAAGGGGTCAGTGACAGAGGGGGTGCTGTGAATTCTGCCTGGCCCTCGGAGCCTTGTGGAGGCTGCAGAGTCCAGGGCTGCTGAGGGCCACCCCCAGCGTGAGACACCGCGTCCTGTCACGCTCAGGGGGTCAAACACCCCACAGTGGTCAATGCCATGGGATGGTGTGCAAAGAAACCATGGAAATCCCCTACCTAAGGCAGCCGCTTTCTGCCCAGTTTGCCACAAGCATGTAATGCAAAACTTGCCATGACTGAGGAGGAATCCCCGGTGGGATTTTCTCTAGGACATGATCTAGGATGGCACACCACAAAACAATGACAGCATGGCTGTAGGATTGCCAGAGCACAGGAGCTGCTCTTTGTACCAAACCACAGACTAAATTAAGCACAAGAATACAGTGTGCATTACACAGACATGTTAATCTTACATTTACACATGGAAAAATCCTAATGCAATGTATTATTCCTCAGAGGTTTTATGCCATATTCTTCTTTTCGTTACAGTAGACCAGACCTGCCCTGCATAACTCAGACTATAATTTGAAGAGTAATTTTTACATTAACACCACATAAGCAACAATCAGCAATGGCTTATGCTGTTGGGAGAGTAAGTACAACTACAGGCTATCTATAAACTGCAGGGACAGTGAGAGAGATCTCGCCACACATCTCAGTTCCACATCTTGTCTCCCCTGGAGTTCAAAACTCTCTGGGGACAGGACTCCATCCATCCACAGGGAAGATATTACAAGGTTCATAGAACTGAATGAAGTACAGCTAAATGACAGACTTAGGTACAGCTCTATGTTTGGCTGAAAATAACTGCATTTTCTAGTGTTTGTGTAATCTTAAAAAAGTGCCTTGAATAATTACTCACACAATACAAAGGAATAAAACCAGATTCTCTTGGCCAGGTTGGCTTGGTGTATGATTGAGCATTTTGCCTCATTTTATCCACTAATGGCACATCTAGAACTAGGAAAAATCTGAGTTTTAAGCTTGAAATATGAACTCTACAAATCTGTATTTCTGTGTATGTATTGTAAGCCCACACCAGGGAATACTTTCAAAAATAAAAATAAACATCTAAACTTTGAATGCACTTTAAGGGTCAAAAAGCAATGGGAACAAATGCATTATTTAATCGTAAAAACCACACTCGATTCAGTGCAAGGCTAAGGAGGAAACTCAGGCTCCCAGAGGCATGTGAAGTGAGGACTGCTTTGAGGGACTGCTGCAAACAGGGCTGGAGCTGAGCTTTCCCTCAGCCCTGCCTCTGCCTGGGAGAGGTAGCAAGGTTGAAAAGCTGAAGAAGACAGGCAGCTTTTAATAAGAATTAGCTGCCCTTTTCTCAGGCACAGTGAAACAGAGAGGAAAAATACTGGGAACTTATTTCCTAAAATAAAATAAAGGCATTACTCAAAACTGAGAAGAAAGACTGTTAAAAAGAGGGGCTACTCATACAAGGCTTGGAGTGAATACTAAAATTCTGTCTTTTCAATAGCCCATTGTTATCAGCTACAACTCTACTAACGTGTCTTTGTTTTTCCTTCACCCTCATTAAGGGTTAGGTCAATTTCTTACCTGACAGACACAGGCTCTGCTCTCATTACCTTGACTCAAAGCCAACAGTACCTTTTAAAAAATGCTCACAATAATCATCAGCTATGGTATGCTTACCCTGAGGTAGTTGAGGGTGAAGTTTGTCAGACCCATTCGAGTGATGTTTTTGGACAGCTGCTCCAGCACCTGAGGGTCTTGTGCCTAAACAACAAAGGAAAAAATGAATTTTCACTTTGCTTTTCATTGGGGTATTTTTTTCTGTGTGCTTAGTGGAACGTAGGGAGGGTTCCCTGAAAAGCAGTGCCAATGCTATGGAAAAATTACACACTGAAGCTAAATTTATGTAATAAGCTAGAGTTCCATATGCATAGGAAAATGTAAAGCATTATGAAAGACTGTTTTCCAATATGTTCCTTTGATCCCTGCCCATCAATTCAAAAGATTCTAAGAGGTCTGGTCATGCAAGTGAGCAGGGCCCCACCAAAAAGCTTCCTGAGGGACTGCAGTACACTTTGAGCCTTCTATCTGCTAGCTGGGAGTCCCAGGAGACTAGACAGAAAAAGGCAGGAATAAAAAACATATAATTTTCTTTTTGTGGGTAAGAAAGTGCAGCAGAAAGACCTCATCAAATATGTGACATTAAGCACAGTCTGGAGAACCCTGCTGATCTAAGTTATTTTCCCAGAATTAAATGGGGAAAAATGCAAGTATAGTCCTTCCCTGACCCTAGCCAGGAGCTTTACCTGTGAGACCAGCCTTCTCTTTAAAATGAGATCAATCTCATTACTGAAATTAATACCTGCTGGTTACTGTCTAACCTGCTTCCGCCCTGAATATTAGGAGCCCCTAAATACATAATGTCCATCATGGCCATCCTTATTGTCCCTTAACGGGACATTGATGAAGAGTTCAGTTGATCAGTCCCTAAAATAGCAGATAATCCCAGGACAGAAATGGAGGGGCAGGTTTCCAAAGGTGTTTTCTTCAGGCTCATAATAACACTTTGCAAAAAGGTCCAGCTTAACCGCTTCAAAATTCCTCACTATGAATATATCTTTACCTATGGATATCTAAGCAACTAGATGTCAAAACAGAGGACCATCTTCTTGTCTATGTTCTAACCCTTTATAAAACCATAGTCCATCAATTGGTTTTGTATATTGGGGCACCACTAATAGGAATGGGTCTAGGGTGAAGAAATGAAAGTGTCAATAAAAGTATGTTCTATGTTTCTCCACAATTTGCCTTATTACATTTTGACTTCTAGAATATTTGATACTTTAATGTTTCGTTGTGGGTGTTTTCAGGCAATAACAAAAGAAAGTCATGAATTGTGGAAAAAAAAAGAAGGTCTGGATTAAAATTCTAAAGGTTTATAAGTAAATACATGATAATTTCTTATCTTCTGTCTATGCAAGGGTAATATTAGTTTGCTTCATTTCAAGCTTAAATATCATTGGTACCTAGAACGATAAAAATTCACAGACTTTGGTGTAGTTCATGTCTATAAGAAGCAATTTTGGACCAAAATCATGAGGGCCACTAAGAGGGATTAAAAAGAAAATTACGTGCTAAAATAGAATGAAAACATAGCAACAGTGGCAATAATAGAGCACTGAGAAACAAGGGAGTGATGAAAGAACTTGTGAATAGACGTAGTTGCAGGCTAACCAAAATATTTATAGTTAATTGCCTTGGGTGTGAAATTTGCCTGAGTTCTTCACAAACCCAATCTCATCTCTTTACATTAGGTCAAATGAATAAAGGATTACTTACATGCATGGCTAGAATGCTGCGTGGGACTAATTCTCTGTATTGTCTAATAGTAAAGTGCCATGTTTTTATTCTCATAAGATCATCAAAAGTAAACTCCAAGATAAGACGTCCTTCTGTGCATACCTAGAATACATAAAATGCATGAAATAAATTCCCAGGAATTTTGTTTTCATTGGTATTGTATCATCGATTAAACAACATTCAGAAATATCAGAGCAGTATTCTATTGTTCATCTCTGCTAGATTAATTGTTTTTCATCCTCTTGGGGAGAAAAAATGAATGTGGGAAAATTACTTCATAGGCCTTACCTCAGAGACAGTAACTTATAATGCTATAGATTTTATAGCATTTTACAAACATAGAATATTGTGCGCTAAATCTTATTTTTTGCATCGATTCTCTTTTCCTTACATTTTGCTACTGCTAATTAATGACTGAACCTCACAATGGAGGTGTCTGTGGTGCAACTGAGTGCACTTGATGGCAAGTTGCTGAACCAATCATCCCCAACTTGTTTTAGACTGTCCTTTCTTTACTATAGCTTGGCATATAAACCTTTCTTTTATGTCCAGTCGGAGTAGGCAGTGCCCTGAATGCCTGTGGCCAAACCTGTTTTTTTTTCTTCTTCCTAATATTTCCCTTGTCTTTTCCAAGCATTTGCTCCTGTTGGGTTTGGTTATTGTGGGTTTGGGGGGTTTTTTGGGATTTTTTTGGTTTTGTTTTGTTTTTGTGATTTTGTGTTTTGTTTTGTTTTGGTTGGTTGGTTGGTTTGGTTTGGTTTTTTTCCTCTCTTATCTAGTTTTCTTAATCCCCCCTTCCAAGGAAAGCCAGATTGGTGCCTGCCATGGGACTCCAGGAGTGCATTGCTCACAGGTTTGAGAGACAGAGGAGCAGAGGGGAGCCAGGACAATGGAGCTACTTCCACAGAAAGTGGTTCACACAGCTTTGCGAAGAATCTTGTCTAAGAAAGGACAGAAAATATAGGAGGAATAAATGCAGCAAGTGGGTACTACCTATAAATGAAAAATAAATTACTGGTGACTTTTTAAACAACTCTCCACAATTTTATGTGGAAAAGGTACATATTGTGGTTGTGGTCTTATTTAAGGTGAATAATACAAGCCCATCATGGTATCTTGATTAGGGGTACTGTGGAGTATTGAAAATTATATCTGATTTGAAAATTAACTACTACTGTTGATTTTTTATTAATAGGATATTTATACATAAAATTCCTGTTCATAATACACTTGCAAGTGCAGGGATCAGAGATATTGTGGAAACAGGATGTAATGAATTTCAAAAGAAAGGGTTTCTGCAACTTTAATTTTAATACAGCTAGTATTTGAGTAAAAAAATAACCATCTCAGATTCAGCTGAGTCTGTTGAGCCTTTTTAAAAGCTCCAACTCAGGCTTGGCCAGCTCTCACTCAGTCAACGTGAGGCTTTTCTGGTTAACAGTTCCCTTAATGTCCTTATAGTTTTTCCTCCCTTTTGTTTCTGCAAAAACACATAGGTAATTTTGACAGGCATACTATATAGACAAATTCCTGTAGACCTGTGAAGGAGGATCTTGCAACAGGTTTTCATCTGCTCTTTTCAACACACGTTAGTGATTCCTTCAGGTATTTAATGTGTCTTGTGTTTCATCTTTATTTTGATTTTCCCATCATCTGCACTATGATGAGAAATTACAAAGGAGTACACATGCACACACATAAGGATTTACAGAAGAAAAATAATTTATATTAATGTTACTGTGTTGAGGCCAAAGATCCTAGTTACTGATCAGTTAACATGAAAATATTTCAAGTTTAAATAATTTTTATAATAAAACCTTAGGCTTCTCAAATGTTTATTCTCTTAAACTCACACTGCCAAAGCTCTTAGCAGATTTTAGGCACTGGCATTAACAAATTTTAATAGAAAAACTTAAATACATTCCTCATATTACAGTGGTAAAAATGTATACGTCTTATAAAGGAATTTAATTTCCTTATGTAAAGTAGAATTTTACACATTGCTTTTAATCAATAAAATTGGCACAGTTCTTTTTATAAAAGGGCTATTTTTTTTCCCCTGAAAGCTGCCTTTTACATAGAATCCAAAAAATCAAAAGGGTCTCCAATTAAGAAAACATTTTCTGTTGTGCTGAATTCATGTTACCGTACTGTGAGCTCTGACATTTTGTTTCTGTGGTAACCAAAATCAGCTGATTAGTTGGCATGGCAATAGAAAAGATGTAATCCCAGCAGACACACTCTAATCAATGCCCCCAGCACAGATGGTCTCCGGAGGATCAACAAGAAAGAGGCTGGCAGGCATTCAGTGTATCACGTGGTTGCTCTAGACTAGGCCAGGAAAAAACTAAAAAAGAACATTTCTCAAACTAACCAATAGCTTTTTAACCCCTTCACTGCACTTATTAATTGTAGGAATTTCAACTGCTTGTGCCTATGAAAACCATCTTTGTTCCTGTGCCTTATTGCTCACAATCTCATTCTTCTAACAACGGACATCTTTAGAATTGTTCCTCCTTTATTAACTACCATTTCTCAAACATGAGTTGTTGCTTGGAAAGAAACCTAAAGCTTACAAAAATCTGGGCAATGCCTGATATTATTAGTAGGGATTAAAATTGCTGAATTTCCAGGGCTTCACCAATAAAATCCAGCTGATGGCCACACTGTTGGGAGCAGGAAGAGAGTAGTGAGCACATGGGGCACTCACTGCTGTAGTAGTGAACGCAATGCCCACCTCTGCCATTCCTATGGGAAACATAATCATTGAAAATTGTAGAAAAATAATTTGCCTTCACATAAAGTGGGAGTGCCAGAGTTATAGCAAACATCGTGAAAACAGAGACTTATAAGGACTCCTAAAACTTTTGTCTACCTGAAGAAAAAAGTGGAGCATCTCTCAGGTAAACATAGTGGTCTTGGCTTCAGTCTTTTAGAACATTTTATTTATGTCATTAAGCTGTTATAAATTCTTGGTACTATTTATTTATATCTTGGTAAAACAACTTTTAAGTGTGTGACTTTTTTCAAGGACCTCTTAGCCTCTAAAGACAAGCTGGATATTCATATTCTTACTGCTAGGTATGTTCTGGCCATATTTGTTTGAAAAGAATTGGAAATGCCATTTTATATATTCATCCAATACTGCTGTATGCTCTAACCAGAAAAATGTTGAAATGGATAAAATACATTGGATTCTTGATTCTGTGGATTCTTGATTCAATACATAATGAAAACTATCTCAGTCAGTTCTATTAGAAGTTAGTGAATTTGGAGCTCAGAATTTGCTTGTGAAACTGGAACAGTTTGTATTTTTGCATTCACCCCTCTCTCATGATAGTTTCACTGGTTCAAAATCAGATATGATCCAAGGAGCTACACAGTCCATTGCAATGGGGCTTATTATGGGAGGTCTGTCTTGTTCCATCACCAATGCTGTGAGAGTAGTTTACCTTTGGGTACAAGATCTGTGCCCTGGTACCTCTGCTAGGAGTTAAACAAGCACAGCTGAGACAACATTCAGCTCTAACTTATTTCTGAGAGACTAATATATTTTCTTCTCCCCTATTCCACCAACCACTGTGTTGTATTTCAGTGCTGCTCACAAGTTGTATTTTAAACACATAGGCATTAAAGTCAACTAATTTTTCTCCTAGAATCCAAATCACATCCCCACCTGAACTTTTCTACCAGGACACAGAGGTTTATATTGGAATCTGCCAGAGAAACATCAAGGCTGAGGCAAGCTGTCACTGCCAGGGCTGCAGCAGACACGGAGACCCACTGCACACACCAAGAAAGTGCCACTGTGGCAACTGTGGCCCCCTCACACGAGGTGGGCACCCAGCCCAGTCCACACTGTTTGTCCAGCTTTGGCCTCCTGGATGCTAACCTCCTTTCCAAAATAAAACACTGTCATGTGCTGCCGTGATATGTAAAATAATCTAATTGAATTGTTCTGTATTTACTGGTTTAAAAAACCCAAACAAACTCCCTTTTATTTGCTGTTGCATTAAAGCTAACACAAAGGAAAATGACATAGACATAGCTCTGGGGTGCTCAGCAGTGAAGCAGCTACTGTGCAACCTCAGCACATCTCCTGCACATGGCCAGGACTCCCAGCTCCCCAGGAGCAGTGAGGTGGCAAAGAGGTGCTAATAGGAATATCTGGTCTGTCTGTCTGTGTCTGTGTAAGCCACAGGGGCTGGAGTGGGCTCACACTTCCTGGCTCAGCAGTGCATCACACACCAGCAGCCTCTTCTCCCTCTGAGCCCCATCCCAAGGGGAGATGGCAGAGCAGCCCTGCAAAGGGATGGCACTCACATGCTAAAACAGCATAAGCCATGTACACCCTGGCCATGATGCTGTCAGTAGCCAGTGACTTAAAATTAAAACCTTCGCTCTTGCAGACCAAGGGTGACACAGACTAGCTACCTTCTCCTGCTTCTCCTTCTCCTTTGTCTTTTCTTTACAAAAAAGTTAAAAGATGAATAGGTACAGGATGGAAAAGTGTTATTTCCTATTGTCATTATATACTGTTAATGTATTGAAATGTATTCACTTCCATTCTGAAAACAGTTTGCTGTTTGTTTGGTTTTTTTTTTTTTTTACTTTAAGGAAATTTTTGTTTTTTATTTTTCACTCTTTTGGTACTGCTTTTTTATATACATATATGACACCCATTTTAATTACAGCACTAGATGTGCCCTATGCATGAAGATAATTCATTATCAATTAAAAATATTGAATATTCACTAACTGTGTAATACAGAGCATGTTTCAATCAATTGACTCCTTCCATTGACTTCATTGCCCTTTGGACTTTCATCCTACTGTATTAAATCAGTATTTTCCTAGAGATTTATAGTCCTTGTACTAGGAAAGTATCAAATGTAATGCATACCATCCCAAATGGTAGGTATCAACAATGTGAAATATCATTGTTGCTTTAAAATCAAATTCAGAGAAAAGGAGATGGGCAGGCTGAATTTAATTCACATTAAACTGATAGTTCTGGCAACCTGGCATTATGTGCTTCTCTTGCAATCTTTCAGGGAGAATTGCAGGAGATACCCACAGAATTTTCCAGTCACATAATGAATATAGAAAACAGTAATTAAATGGCTCCAAGGGTTTTCAGTATTAGAAATAATCTCAGTCTACCAGAAAAATTCAACAGCCAATCTTTTTCACCCTTATACACACTAAAAAAAGAAAAAGAAAACCAAAAACCAACAACATGCTTTATTGAGTCTTCCCTGTTACCTTGGTAAACATGGGTTTTCCATGCTGAGTGACCATGGTGCATTGATCACAGTCCACTGTGATGGATGAGTTGTGGTATGACTCTTTTGAGTGCTTGAGAATGTAATACAGGTCTGTTACACCTCCTTCAAAGACAGTGCTAAAATAACGAGGAATGAGGGTTCTTCCAATTGCTGTGAGGAAAATACAAAGCAGAATTCAGCAAATGCTCTAGGTTATAAAATCTCAAACCATTTGCTAACAGCACATGAATAATTTTAAGTGCAATGAAATCAAACTTTCATTTAACGAATATAATACATGTTCTCTCCCTTTTGTAAAACAAAGTTGTGCCCGCTCCCACTGAAATCAATGAAATTGGCTGACTCCATTCAGAGAGAGTGGGCTCATCATATTTAATCTTTTTACACTGATGGCAAGTCAGAGTCTATCTTGAAACCATCTGCAAGGTTTTTTGTCCCAAAGTAATTATTACACAAAAACCCACATGATGTCAATTACTACTGAAAGCTGAATATTACCCATAAGTGTATAAATACAAGGGGTAGTATTGACAAAAATAAACTTCAACACCCAAAAAAGCAAAGCACTTCTATATAAGGGGGTTGTGTACACATATATGTTGGTGTGTGGGCACATGTATATTCATATATACCCACCTATACATGCACACACACACATGCACTGCACCCCTGATTCAACAGGAGGGCTCCTAATGTGAAATCAGAGTGCTGGGGATTGAGGGAGGACCTGAGAATGGAAAACTAGAATGTTATACAATACACGACTACCCACAGACCTATCTGAGTTCTCTCTTTAGACCAGTATTTATGTCACAAGCTAGAAAGTCTGAGCAGGCACCTGAACTCCCTCACATCCACCACTTAAACCCCAAACTGTGGACTGAAGGAACCCAATTCAGGCAAACCTCTCACTGAAGTCACATCTCTCACTTCAGTAGCAGTGTCAGGTAAGTTTTACAAGGTCTAATTCCAAAAAAGTAGTAGTGACAGTGAGCTTCTGAGTGTGCTTTAGATGCACAAAATAGCAGCAGCACTGACATCAAAGGCAATTATCTCATATGCAACTGATGCTTTCCATCTCCTTCTTTACAGATAAATTTGAATGTAACCACAAGCCTGGTATAAGAGACACTTCAATTTATAATAGATGAATACTCCCATACCAAATGACTCATTGCTTTGCAAGCATTAATCAATCCATAGTAATTTTGAGTGGTGGATACATAAAAATTGCCTCCATTTTACAGGGAAAAACCAAGCAATCTAAATGGTCTCTTGGAAGAATGAAGTAGAAAAGTCACCATCCACAGGCAAGATTAGAGTTTATTAGTTCCTAATTCTAATTTGTCTATTAGGACTATGTGGTGACTCATGCCTCCCTCATTTGCTGTATACTTTTGAGAGTGATTTCTAAAACAACTATTTTCATAGAAATTTTGTCAGCATATGAACAAAGACTTCTGAACCTACAAATGCATTTGCAAATAGGTATTGCAAATTAAAAAATAAGGAATGTTCACTGTAGTTCTGTGAATACCATTTTTGTTCTGTGCACTGCAATGTGGAATATTGTATAGGCAGCCACAATGCATACTGCATAATGAAAATATGCAAATAAGGAAAACTAGGACTTGTTAAAGCTTTTGCTGTAATATCACATATCAGTGTAGTTTCATGTACAAAAATATACCACTCTCTCTGGAAGTGGCTGACAATTCAGTGAATACAATGAAAGACTCCTATAGGACTCTAGACCCTAAAAAACCCCACCCACTAACCATGCATATAATAATTTTTTACAGTCTTTTAATTTAATTTAGAAAAACTGAAGTCCAGCGTATTAGCATAGGATTTAATTCATGGTTTAACTCAAATTTCTTCATGTTGGTGTGGTATACAGTAAAAAGGGAAACTTACCCATCAAGTTAATTTCTTGCTCCCCTAAGGCTAATTAGTGCAAATTAAATTTCCTGCTAATCATCTTAAGCAGCAAATGGGCGATATGAAAATCCAGCATTCCTACTGATTGTGATAAACCTCTATTCATGTGACTTATGCACTGCATAAATATCTTGAAACTATTTAACTGCAGTTTATAGACTGTTCCCAAAGTAGCATGGCAATGTGGTGTTGCTTTTTGCCCTGTATTTACAGCTACAACACATTAAAGAAGTCTAGAAATACATTAAATAATTTATTCTCATTACTAGTAAGCATTTACAATAAAAATTATTTCCTGGCAATCATTATGTATGTTTGCCACAGGGATATGCTACCATGAAGAACAAAGTGGGAGACCAAAAGGATGAAGAGGAATAGAGGTGCACAGGATGTGCTCCATAGAACCTCATTTTCCATGACAGATGCATGTGTGACCCCATCAGTCTGTAAAACTGAAAATAACTGATGCAAATATCCAGCATAAATCTTTATAGCTAAATATTCAGGTCCAGAAGAAACAGTAATGGGAACCTATGTTAATGAGCAGACCTCTCCTCAGCTCACTGTGTTGTTTTGCCACGAAAGACTGAAGCATGTTCAAGGTTTTGGTTCTCTCCCCAAAGCACTCAATGGCTTAAAAAGATCATTTCATTTCTAGGATAAACATGAAACTCTACAGCAGTAACAAGGGGGTTTTGTGCAGGAGATGGCATTTCCAAGAACAACAAAAGGCTGTGGAATCGCTTGCATGAGGTCTAGAGATCATCCCAAGCTTTGTGCATTTGTTAGCGCAGAGGACATTTTGTTGAATTTTCCTCTTCCAAGACATAATTGTGTAGATGAGTGTGCAAGCACATATGTGTGTGCACTCCCTGCTCTGCTGCATGCATACAAACAACGCTTTCCTGGCCAAAAGAATGGGAACATGGCAAAGGTGCTTCTCCTTCCCCACTTGCAGTAGATGGATGTGCTCACATGTGAATGCACACACTCCACTGTGCCTGCCACTGTACATGCCAGCAAGATTTCAGCAACACCATGTATCTTCTGTTAGAGAGTGCAGGATACATTCTAGGAGGACCCCAAACAATGTGAAGGCAGAATTATGGAACAACCAGATACTTGTGGCCACTCCAGGATGTGGTCCAGCCATCCATGTGCCAGTGAGGTGAACTCACCTCTTGCAGAGCACAGAGCAAGCTGTGTGCCAGCCTGGTCTTGGGTCTGTAATTCCCCAGTGGCAGTCACAGCAATAATGGAAAGTATATTCTAAATAGCACACCCTGTTGCACCAGTGGGGCTGAATGAAGTTTTATGTGCTACTGCAATTGGAATTCCTTCATATTTTAGAGCTTGGCTTTTAGTCCACAGAATACATGTTCAAGAATGTGTGTCTGTGCATGGTTTTTCAGGGTCCCTCCCCACCATACTACACTTCCCCAAAGGAATATCACAGGGAGAGTTAGCACACACAGCCACAGGAGCTCTGAGCTGAGCATTTGCATAAGCACTTTGAGTATGGGAAGTTCTTGTTATTTTCTTTCTAAATGTCAGGACTTTATTCTTTCTCCAGTCTTTTTGATGATCCACCCCAAGTGTCCAATTGTCTGTTTTCTCAGCTTATGGTCGGTTGCTTATCTTCCAAGCTCACTGTTCAACTCCCAGTATCTCCAACTTCTCCTCATTAACCTATTCTAAATCTACATGATTTCCTTATTTGTCTTAATTTAGAAGGCCCAGTTATTTAGTCTCAGTTTCCTCGTCCTCCTCCCACACTGCCCAAAATGCCAACTTCACACACACTTTTCCAGTGCCCTTCCTACCCAGCTAGGTTTCCACAGCTCCTTGTCCCAGCCTCCCTGCCTTAGCAGCCTAAGCCCTCCTTCTGGATCTTGATTTGTGGGCTACCCCTCCCCAAATTCTCTCTCTGCACTTCTTCCCACTCTATCTCCTTGTAACAGCAGATTCTTTCTCCAAATTAATCCCATCTTTCCTTCCTTCCTTCAGCTTCTCATCAGCCAGGGCACAATCAAGAGGACCTCTTTCCTCTGTGCCCCCTCACCCAGCCAAGCATGTCCCCACTCCCTGAATTTTTCTCATTGACTTCCAGCTCTCCCTTATTACACAATCATCCTCCATCTTCTCCTTTCATCTCCCAGTTGCTATTTCTCTGTCCTCACTCATATCAATGCCATCTGGTCCTGATTTTTCCCCTCCTTTTTTTTTTTTTTTCCCCCTTCTCTTTCCTTTTTTTTCCTCTACATTCAGGTCAAGTTCCTTCCTTCTTAAGGCCGCCTGGATGCAGGCGCTTCTTCGGTCATGTAGAAGGAAGAGTTTCCTGCTCTTGCATGCACCACTGGCTGAGCCTTCCCTGTGGGTTTTGTCATGGAGATAGCCATGATTCCACATAGCCCTGAGCTGCAAAATATCTAGTCACTCCATGTAGCTGGCATGTAGGTGCCCCACTGAGCTCCTACTACGTTCCTGGGAAGGGAGGCCTTGGAAATTTTAGCTGTCAAACTCTAGTAAAGCCTGCACTGAACACCTGAGAATGCATACCTTTCTTTTCCCCAAAATATTTAGAAATCTGCCAAATTCAGTCAGATTTCCACATGCAGGACAAAAGGGATTGCCCTACCACAAAGGTGAGCAACCCTACTCCAAAGCATACAGATTTTTAAACATTTCAAAAACAAACTTGCAATTTTTCTGTAACATGGAAAAAGTACCTTCATCTATATAAATAATAACAGGCTTTTATTTTCCCATTACCCAGAAAAGACCATTTAATAGTTTGATACCCCACGTTGCAAGATATTGCATATACTAGAAGGAAAAATCACCTGCTTCTCAGCATTCAGGCATTAATTCCAGATTGCTGCTTTAAATTATAATTTTGTCCTGGGCAGCATTCCTCCCTAGCTGAGGGAGGATTTCTTACGAGAAGTGGGCACTGCCACTTAATCTTTGCTTGAATTTGTTAGCAGTTGCCCAGTTAGCACAGCAAAGTGACAAAGATCAGTTGGATTTAGCAACAAGAAATAGTTATTTATATGAAAATGTCTATAAGAAAGGCATATCTGAAATGAGTATTTTGCACAAAAAAGAATGCTGTCATCCGCTGGCATGACGTAACTTTAGCTTATTTTGTAACGTGACAGCTTGGCTAAATGTGATTCCATGTAACTTTTCCATGGAACACAGACCAAAAAACAATTTTAAAATTGAAGTAAGATAGATTTGTGACACCGCTCCCCAAATATGAGTGGTCCAGAAATCAAGTAATTCGATCTATGAACATAGGCAAGAAGCTTTGTAGGTCAATGACAATTATATTATAAATAATTCCTCAAGTATCACACCTGGGGAATTCTAAAGAATAGAATGAAGCCATCTGACATATTCAATGGCCCAAGACCTGCCTCTCAAGGAGGGATGTACTGAGGTCACGGTCCTGCTTTTTGGCCTGGACATGCAACAATGATGATTAGGATGTCCCTCTCTCACCCTGTTCCTTTAGTTTATTTTCCCTTTTAAATATGTTTGCCTGAGCATAAAACATTTCATTCTGTCAGGAATATATTTAATTCCAGAATTATTTTTCAATTCCAAACCGAGCCAAAAAGTCCAATGATCTCCAGATGGCATTGTCCATAACTTGTGAAGTTCAGGGCTTTTCCAAGTTTCAGATGAGCCATAGGTAGAAAGCCAGCTAAAAAAATAATTTGCAGTTTTGGTACCACCACACAATGTGGTGGTGGTGATGGTACTGTTGGATGGTTGGGGTTTTTTTTTCCCCAAGGAAGATTTGAGTAAAATAAAAAGTAAACATGTTTTTCTAGTTCACAGGAAACTGGTATTGTTTGTGGACTAGGAATAGTAGAAGAACATTTCCTCCCTTTGTGTGCCAAAGATAGGCTGTCAAAATCTCAATGCCCCTCTACAGAATGAAGGGTCATGGCCTCTTTGCAGAAGCAGGGCTTGATAGCAAACCCCTCCTTGCTCACTGAACTGCTCATGTGTTGCATTTACAGCTGAAGCTCTCAGGATCAGACATTTGGATTTAGCATATATACCATGTAAAATAACTGCCAAGTTGGTGTAGAAAAGAAATAATGGAACTGTTAATCAGTGAAATAAAAATATTTGTTTTATTGCTTTCAGGCTGGTTTTTGGATTTTTTTTTTCAGCTTGAATCCTGTCAAGTCCTCTGTCTTTAATTAAAGCTAGGTCATAAAATAAGTAATAAACCAGAAACGAATAAACCCCAAAAATATGAAAGATAAAAAGCTTTTAAAAGTTCCATAGAATCAGCAACAGAATGAAAAACAATCAAAGGAGCTCTGGAAGATCTGGTGCAGCCTGCTGCTGATTATCTCATCAACATGCTATAGATGGACTTGAGGATCTCTGCTGGCAGGGGCTGTGGGGTTTTTTTTTGGCTCCCAACACAAAATGTTGAGCTGTCCCATAAAGCTCTAGGCAGACTATGAGAGTCACTTGCTTGAGAGATTATCACAGTTGGATCTTAGTAATTAAATGGAGATGTAACTAACTCTCCTCAGCCAGATGCAGGGACTAGGGAAGCCAGGAGACAACAGCCCGTTGATTGCAAATGAACCTTCCTGGGCACTGCAAAAGAGAGCATGAGCTTTCTGTTAATTGTTAATTGACATCTCTGGGCATGGCTAACTAACATCTGCGTGGGCCAGAGCTTGGCATGTTCATTTACATATGTTTCTGTAACTGAAGTAAACAAATCAGTACACACAGAGCACAACTTCATGGAGTTACACAGTGATATCACTGCTATTATTCTGCCTACACTTCCATTTGCCCAAAATTGTCCCAGTGAAAGAGTATATCAGCAGTATTTTTTTCTAGACAGTCCATCTGGCTGGGATGTGGAGGGAGGGATCCCTCTCTGAAGCTGGAAACAGCTCCAGTTTTCAGTACTGTGACTTGCACTCTGGGAGGGCTGCAAGGCAGGATGCTCATGGGACCACTCCTCCATCTCTGTAACACCTTACCTGCTGAGTGGATTCAAACCCAAACAACACAAATCTGTCAATTCCTAGGAAAAGCTACTGTCAAATTTATAGTGTGGCATGGAAAGCAGTGAAATGGCAGCCTAAAAAGTCCAAATTCTGTCTTAGAGACATGTGGGCCACGTTGATTAAACTACCCACATGTATCCAAGGCAGAATCTGGCACACGCAGACCTGTCCTTTTTTAATCCCTATCTAGTGTGTAAGATTGGGCTTCTGCCATGTAGATTACTTTTAGAATAAAAATTAGAATGTATGATTAATTTCCACTTAGAGAAATTTCTAGTTATTTGTACTAATTAAATATTAAGTAAAAGTATGATATAAAATCTATACAATAATAATAATAATACTATGTTAGAGTAGACTAGTGTACTTATAATAGTATTATAATAGTGATACAGTATTTGCCCATTCAGAAAACATTTCTATAATTTCTCTAGTTTCTATAATTTCTATAGTTCTATTATAAACTTTGAACACCATGAAGTTTGGAAGAAGTGGAAGTAGTACCTCCATATCGCAAAAGTACACCTTTTAGGGGTAAAATTAGTATAATATATATATTCTTCACATGTACTTAAAATTGTGTTTTATTTTTAATGATCTACACAGCACCTTTTGGACATCGTGGAAATCTAATGTTTCTAACCAATTTGCCTTTGTTCTCACTTTTGTATCAAAATTACAAAGTGGTATGTGTAACATGGATTCAGTACTATTACTGAGTAACCTGAATCCCTCCCACAATCTGAACCCAATGGTTTTGTTTAGATCCACGGCACTTTCATAGTATCTGCAGTATCTTATTTATTTTATATCAACAACATTGCCTACAGTTAAAGGCTATAACCCAAAATATTAAAGCTTATAAAGTTGCAAATGTACAGGTTTTCTCTCTCCAATTCCTTCTACCCTGGGTAATTCAATCATTGTGTTAGGTCTGACTGTGCCTTTTCTCCAGTATTTTCTAGCAACATTTTACCCTGGTAAGGATTTGCGTGTATAATTTGATTCACTTGACAGTGTTTTTTCTTTTCTCAAAAGAATATAACCAGCACTTCAATCCTCTAAAACACACTTGAGTCAAGAGCAAGTAACAGAAACTATGACAATGAGACCTCAGCTTTACTCCCCATACCTTATGACCCTTATTTTCAACAGACACACAATCTGCATCTGTCTTAAAACCTTCATCCCTCTTAAGAGAGACAATATTTCACTATCATTTTTTTGGTAAAAACACTCAGAAAAGAACTATAAAACCCTCTATATGCCTCAGCACAAAGCTAAACTGCATTAGAGTAATTTTTAATTAAGGTTCAGCCAGCCTACAATAAAATCTCCTCCCAAACTTGTTATTACACTGGCAGCTGACCACCAGTCTTTAAAGAACTGCTCAGTACAATATTCATTCATCAGATCTCGTGTATTTCAGCCTCAGGCTAAGAGATATGGACCAGGGAATGTAGAGCGCAAGCAGCAAAATCCAAGATCCCTTTCACAGGATAGCACCTGGACTTGGAGAGCACCTCTGGAAATTATCCCACCCTCCACTCAGAGAAAGGGAATCTGCAGAGGCCTTTCTAGGGCTGTGTCCAATTGTGTTTTGACTGTCCCTAAAGATGAAGCCTTCACAACCTCTCTGGGTAATCTATGCAAGTGTTTGACGACCTTTGAAGGAAAACAATTTGCGTTTAAATGGAATTTTCTGTGTTTCACTTTGTGCTCACTGCCTCTTGCATTACACTGGGCAATACTGAGAAGTCTGACTCTATCTTCTTTACTCTGTCCCCATCATATATTTACACACATTATAGGCTTCTCCAGGCTGCACAGAATCAACTCTCTCAGCCACTCCTCATACAGCAAATCCTCCAAGCTCTTAATCATATTCATGACTCTTTTCTGGACTCACTCCAGTATATCCATGTCTTGCTTAGAAATGGTGAATATCCTACACCAGATGTGTCTCACCGGTGCTGAGGGAAAGATCACCTCCCTCAAAGTCTCCCTCATGCAGCCCAGGAGGTTGTTGATTTCTTTGCTGCAGTGGCACATTGCTGGCTCACAGTCAGCTTCAACTCTCAGCTCCTTTCCTGCAGGTCTCAGAACCAGTGTCTCAAGCTGGAGCACAAATAGCAGAGCCCCAACCCTGCACAGTTCCGTACCAGCTTCAAGCTGTAATTTTTTAATCTGTATCCATTGACAACACTAAGTACTCAGGGAGCCTGCTACTTGATCCTAAAATGAAAACTCAGAGCCCATACTGTTTTAACCACTGAATTAGATTTCTAATAGTACAGAGCAGGCCAGACCCTTATCCCACATTAAAAAATTCAGAATTTGTCATGGCAAGCAGATTTATCAGAAAACATACAGTCTAAGCTGATTTTTTTAGTCTAGAGGTGATAAATGTTTAGGTGGATTGCACATATTCTTGTTCCCCAGACAAAAAGACACACCTTAGATGAGGAAGCTTCAGTTTTAACTCTAAAACTTCCATGTCTTATAAATCAAAACCATCACTCCCATGACAAATATTTAGAACTTAGAGTATTTATGTTTGCATAAAAATTCTACACTCTGAAAGAAATAAAGGCAGAACAAATGGTTTGCCCGCTGCAGTATACAGCCACTCACAATTCTGTCTGTGCTAATCATTCAGTTTGAAAAAGAGTAGTTCAGTTAACTTTGTTCAACAACTGCAAAGAAGGAAGTTTTAAAAGCAAACCAAAGAGGTTATTCACAGCTGTATGACAAACCACTGTCAGAACATAACAAACCACAACCAAACTCAAGCAGAAAATGACAAAATGTAAGACCATAAAAATGATGGAAATTGTGCAGGACAGGCATTTTAGATGAACAAATGCAATCTGCACCAACATAAAGGACCAACACAGCAGAGAAAATGATACCCAGAAAAGTTGTCTCAAGAAATAAAGGCAAAAACATGGAATTCAAATGACAGGACACCAAAAGGAAGGGACAAAAACCAGGGAAACCATCCAGTTATATTAAATCAAGCACACCCCTGACCCCTGACTTCATCTGACCTAGCTGAATGCTAAACATGGCATGAAAAAAAAAAATTATGTAAAAACATAAGAAAAATGATGTTAAGATAAAGCGACACTGGTCATACCCTGACATATTGCCACAATGCTTTTAAGCAGGTACCCAAGCTGGTCTGAACCAGAACCTAGACAGAGACCTCAAAACCAAAGCTTCATTGCTGCAGAAAAAAAGGTCTGCCTTTCTGTTCATGCTGGTGGTGGGTTAAGTGAACAGCCACATATTTCACATCCATTGACTTGATTAATCTCTTATTGGTCTAAATCAAACAGTTCCATGAAATTTAGGCAAATCACTGGAACCACACCAATTACCACTAAGCTAAGAACTTGGCTATTTTTCTGGGGGTCTCTCTTTCCCTTTCCTCCCCAAAATTGTATAAATATTCCAATTACTGCTACAAAAGCACATAGGAAGATCTGTTGTGCTGTATTTTCCGGAGTGAAGCTGTTCTAGAGACAGATGCCTACAAATATAATTCTACCAGTTTCTCATCCCCAGTCTCCTCTGAGCCATGCCGAGACGGGAAGCTGAGGCAGGTAAAAAAAGTCTTACGTGTATTCTACAAATACTGTTAAACATGTGCAGCCTATGTGAGGGAAGACTAAACAACTGAGAAAGTACTGATCTGAAAAATGCATAGGTCCCTTTCACCCTTAGAAGCATTGGAAGAGAAGCTGTGAGTGACTGAGATAGAGTACCATGTGGTGTAGAAGAGAGCTTTTCCACTTCGAAAGTTCCTGATTTTCATCCAGGCAAAATCAGCAACATCACACACCTTCAATTAGCTGCAAATTATATTTTTGGTTTCAGTCCAGTTTGTATCTGCCAGAATAGCACCTCATGTCATCACCACCATGCCCGATGAGAAGCCACAGGACACCATTCATGATGTGAAGTCTGAGGACAAGCACAGGCTGCTGGGGCCTCAGAAGGTTTAGCTCAGACAGAATTTACCTTTCTTCTTGGATACCTTCTGCAGCTCTCCACAAGCTCCCTTCTGCTAAGATAGCAGTAACACTACTAATGGCAGCTAGTTTAAGTAGTCAAAGCTATTCCTTCACTGTGGTTAGTACAGTGCAAACATGAATGTTTCTATAAAGCATACTGTAGGCAGGCACCAACTCTGCTAACACTCTGAGTAACCCCAAAGCTACATGTTTGTATAGCCTGGCACCGTGTCTGAGCAAGAAATTCCTGTGAAGAGGAAGCATATATTGGTTTGGGCTCTCAGACACAGGAAAATGGCCACACAGCATCTGGTCAGCTTGGTGTGTGTGGGGAAAATGAGCTCATATGGGCACAGCTGCACTCAACACTGTAAGGATTCTTCTCCTGGTAAGACCGAAACCAATAGGCTGGCCACGTGAAGGAGAAAGACAGTCCTTTCCCTAACACAGGACTTCACTCCCAACCACTGGCAGTCAAGCATCACAGCATGGTCCACATTCAGGTGAAAATATCAGAGGTGAAACGGGATGGTATGCGCATCAAAGGGGAGATAACATAGTGGGGAGTGTGTCTGGAGAACTGGTGGGAGGTGAGGGGTTACAGTGACATGATAAAAGATATACATGGCATTCTCAAAATCCTCAAACTGCATTGAACACATGTGGATTGATAACCAGCATGATTTTTCTGGTAATGTTATGCTGTAGATGTATGAACAATATCTCACCAGTGGATAATATCAGTTGTCAGTTATATACATGTTTTATAACAACCAGAACACTCTTTTTCAAAAAGCTGTTGGTGGTTGGCTTTGATTTCATTTTTTTTTTTCTGCAGCAAAGCTTGCTTTCCCACTCTCTTTCTCTTTTAAGCTCACAAAGCTAACTGCAGAGAAAGTAAAATGGTATTGAATGCAGCAGACAAAATAATTAGAGAAATAGTCTACTATTTTAAAATGTTTTGTTGGTTTTAAAAGTGTGCCTTGTTAATTACCCTTAAAATGAAGGCAAGTGCCCTATGTTCAGTTATACAAATCAGCTGTCTGACAATATAACATAAAATAATAAAGAAGCACTTTCAGAAAAGGGCAAGCAATGTAGCACGTTTATATACTTCAGTCAGAACACACATTATATGTAGTTTTTAATAAAATTTTATGCAAGTAATGCAAAATGCTGTTAACTCAAAAAAGGTAACGTCAGTAATAAGTACTACAACAAATCAGTGCTGCAGTTGAAAAACCACTTCCTAAGTTTTCTTTCCTTTTAGCTGTATGATACATTTTCCCACATTTCCCAGAGAGTCTTTATATTATATTCTTGGAACAGTTTTTCTACAGTGACTCACTGTGATTTCTGGAACTACCATAGGTAAGATACAGTTCACAAGACAGCCTTGAACTGCCACTGTTTGGACAGTTTCAGGGACCCCTGACCAAAAACCATAATAACCACACACAGGATGAACCCAAATGCCCACCCAGGCCAACATCATTGCTTAACAACAGACAAACTAGAAACCTCAGAAAAAAATGGGAAAAAAAAAAAAAGTATGATTGCGGCACAATTCTTGCCCTGGTCCATTGCACCTGCTTCCAGAAATAAACAGGTAGAAAGCTACAGAAGTGATGGTTGCACACAGTTAGACATGGAAGTCATAGTTGCTGACAGCTATTGACATTCAAGTTCAGTGACAGTGCAGGGAGCCCCATGCTCCAGATGCCACCCTAAAACCTCTTAATTCAATTAAAGGAAAATATATATTGACTTTATTATCTTAGACTGAAAGCATATAAAAAGCCTTTTTCAGATCATATTTTTCTACAGAACTTCAAGAAAGAAATTCAAGGCGGGAAGCTCTTTTCTTATTCAGCAATAACTTTTATCTATCAGCAGTTCTTGATAGGGTTACAGTGCAAGTCTCGCAATAAGAACCCCTGTTAATATCAAAGAGAAAGATCCCAGATGGATAACTTGATGTTCTGATATCTTAATATTCAAAATACTTCTTTGAAAACTTAAGTACATTTTTTTCAAAATCCACCAAATTTCAGAAATTTGCAGAAATCACCTAATGTGGGAGAACTAATTTAAATCTGGTGTACTTCAAACTCATTCTGTCGAACAGGACTCTGCATAAAAAAAATTAGATACTCCACTTTGCAGTGTGAACAAATATATTGCTGTACACATATACATTTGAAATATCACTCGGACTTTCAAATAATCTGTACATATCTCACAACTAAGAATATATTTTTTTTAAACATCAGCATTGCAAACTCAACTCTGGCTCTGGAAACAGATTTGTATGCCAGCTACTGCAGTGAATAGAGAGCTGACTTATTTGTTTACAAAACCTAACAGCATGTAAGAGTAAGGCTGGTAGGAATCAATTCATACTTTTATTACATGACAATTATAAAAGGTGCTGGAATAAAATGCAGAAAACATCAGTCCAAAACTGTTCTGTTGTGAGCTCCCATTACACAGAAGAATAATAGAAAGTAACATTCCTACCAAGTTGGTTTTTTTCACCTTTACCATAGGAAAACATCTTTGCCTTAAGTCAACCTTCCTTCACCCTAGTAGTACATTAATACATTAATATTTTCAAATTATCTGCCTCCCTGATCTTATTTCAGACATTATTAACAAACATTGGCCCCTCATGAATCTCCCCTTTAACAGCAGAAATTTTGTTTTCATAAAGATGAAGAGAATTAAAGAAACTAATGTCCAATCAAGTGAAATTAGTCACCTAAGAGTGAAGGCAGAGGAGGAGTGCTGTACTCCAATGCAGGCCAGGCATCTGCACTACTTCTGCTCCCCCTGCTTCTGCAATTATGCCAAGAAAGCATGCTGAATACAACCTGAAAACATGGGCTCTACTCTGCAACTGCTCCCTAATACAAAGTGATGCTTGCATATTTTTTTTTCAGCAAAATTGTGGATTAATTCAAAACTAAAATGTCATTTTGCTACAAAAAATAGAAACGGAGGAAAAATTGCCCACAGTGAAGCATAAAGCAATTTAGATAAATAGGAGTTGTTCCCAGACCTCTGCACAAGCCTTGGACTGAACATGACATTTAAAATATTTTTGGATCAGCACTCTGGTATTTAATACAGTACTTTAACCACATCACTCCTATCCTCCTGTTCCTAGAATCAGCACAATTACAAATATAAATTAAATGGCTGTTCTTGCATACCTCACATCTGGTTAGAGTTAGGAAGTGCTAAAAATCATGTGAGGACCTTTACTCTTTCAGGCTGTTGAGCTTGAAATTCTTGTTGTTTCCTGCTTTTGCAAGAACTTCAGAGGGAAGTGGGTCCTAAAAAGTGATGGCTACTTTGATGGGCTGAGCTATGGCTTTGGACTTAGAAATAAGCCCTTAAATATTTGAATGTATGCAAGATACCATAGAAAACAATTCACAGAACCAATGTGATGCTAAAATCTCTCCCCCAGCAGGTACAGGCACACTGACTGCACAATGTACCACAATGCATGTCACATAGCTACAGACACGATTCAGGGGCTGGTTTGGTTTTTCCACACCATGCAGCTGAATCTCATCTGTCACTGCCCTGATGCTGGCACAGGGTATAGGGCCCCACACTTCTGAAAAAAACACCAGCCCTCTCTTACAGCATGTGCTTTGTGTCCATAATGTGCCCACTTTAGCAGCAATACACGTTTATCAAGCAAGGCTGAATTCCTCCAGGATATTCGTCTATGCCTGCTCACTCATGCAGTCTCCTACTGGGGTGGAATAGGAGCTTCCAACCACACACATATTTTGTCAGCAAAGCAGCATGAGTCTGATTCCCCAGAGCTATTCCCATGAAGTGGTGTGCAGCATAGTCACAAGCAGTGGCTCTGAATGACTTTTGTCACCTTTAATGTCTCCTAAAAATCCACCACTTCCAAGGCAGATGGCAGGCTACACCCCCAAAGAGCAACTTCACAGGAAGCCTTTGCTCTGCGTGGGGATGCTGCCTAGGGAAACTGAACTTTTGCTCCTCCTTTTCTATTTCCACCTGCTTTTTTCCCCTTGAGTTTCATCACTTGTATGTCATCTCATTCACATTTTACTCTCCTCCATGTTGTAAGCTGTCTGTTCCATTCAATGTCCTTCAAAGGGGCACTCACATGGAAGTCATACACAGGGTCACCCAAAGCATTTCCATTGAAGAATTTGTGTTTGCTGCTTGTTTGCTGAGTTATTTGTGCTCTGTATGTTCTCAGTAGTGATAAATGCACCCAAACCTTCAGAAAGGTGATGGGCATGGTTGAATTTCAAAACACAGGTTTTCATGCAACTGTGAGAAGATTTAAGAGCAAATGGTAGTACTAACAAAACAACATTTTTGTTTACTGCATCAGTTACAAGTTACACTTGAGGAATGACACTCTTAACAGTGTCAAGAACAAGTGGCATTTACTTTATAAGGAGTAAATTTTAACCCAAATAAGATCAGAAACCAAGAAAAATTTTTTTTTTTTTTTCAGAGAAATCTCTATGTTTACGCTCCAGAGTCATAGAAAAAATTTACAATATTGATGTTGTGGGTGCCTTTTTCTGTCTCCCCAGTGATTCCATAAATTAAGAATATTTTGATATATTCCATGGCCATCTATTTCTAATAAAAAATCCAATATATAACTAGGCAACTGATGTGCAATAATCACCTCCTATCCATACACCATGCTGCCTGTACTAACTGTGGGACATTGGGGTGACATGTCCTAGGCAAATGCAGGAGTTCCCCCTGCCACATTTGCAGACTAGTCCCAAGAGAGTGACTGCCAATGGATGTTTCTTGAAGGGCACGGTGAGATGACAATTATGGGGGATTCTTCCAACTACCTGCCCATCTATGAATCATTCTCTTAGATTTACCAGGAATTACTACCTTGTCTTTTTAAAATATGATTCTAAGCAGAAGTCTTGCTGAAACATGGAATAAAAACTGTACTGCCAGAGACATTAGATGTGCTGAAGGGAAGAGCAGTTGTCTGCTAACCACAAGAAAACACTACTGCAAGATGGATGATCCATATTATTGATAACACAATGGTGTCACTGTGATGGAAAATTGTAGAGGTTTTCTTTTTGTCTTTTTCACTATTTTTTCAGAATGCATCACTGACAGTAGTAATATGAAACTGCTCCTATTTGAAATGTAGTGGCCTAGAAAATACATAAACTGATGCCAGTGTGGCTGCTACAGAGCAGAAGAATCCCAGGGGGCTCCTGTTATAAGATTATTCCAGTACAGGTCAACTGTTGCAATATTCAGCAATCTAAATACCATTAAAGTAGTTACTCCATACTATGTCCTTTCCTATCTAACACCCTTTTGAGCAAAAACTTTGATGTCTCCTCCAGTAGATGTTTTTGAATATGCTGATCTGGCTTGTTCTTGCAAAACACACGGGTGATCTGCAGAAATGAATATCATGTTTCCAATGCTACAAAGTGGTGTGTTCCTGTGGCTCACTCTGCACCACAGTTTTGCTTCCTGACTCCTCCACATGGGTACAAGAGACATTTACTTCATATATTATTTAACTGGTAAAATTAGCATCATCTGTCCTCCCAAAAGTTCTAGAAATGTACATTTTCTATATGATCTGGCACAAGGTTACTGCCATGGAAGGCACCAACAGCAGGGAATGATTCCCTTCCAAAGTTGCAAGATATATTCTAAAGCTAGGAAACCAACAATTGCATTTATTAATTTCTGCTTTTGAGGTGTTCAATACAGAGCCTACCCCACCCATAGCATCACTGAGGACAATCAGTGGTAGTTCAGTCTTTCCTGAGCCTTTGAGCAAACTTTCCTGTAACTCTTGCAACTTAGGCTGACTACACGCAATACCATTTGTTGCTGCAATGACTGTCAATTAACATATGCAAATTAAAAATTAAAATATGCAAACCATATGTAGATTACACTTATTTTTAAAAGGCTCACCTAAAGAGGGGGATGTAGCTGTCACTTTTAACAATAGCAAACACCTAGTAGCAAACGCCTACATGTAAAACTGTTAAAAAGACACATCCGTTGTGCAGCACTGAAGCACATCTGAACTTATACCCTCTTTCAAGACACAAAATAAGTTTTAATAGGATTTTTTTTTTGGCATTTGTTCATGATGTACTGCATACATATGCCTACTAGCAAATGCTTTAAAACAGGATATCTGGAAATACTGCAACAGATAAGATTGCACAAAACAACCTTACAACCGAATATGTAAGTGAGCACATAACGCTCTACGAGACAGACGGCAAATACTAAAACCCCTTGTACCATGAATAAAAAGGAATTACTTGGCTTAGATTATTAAGTCACTGCTTTTCTCTGAAAAGCTGAGCCCTGAAATGGAATCACAAACTCATGAGGAGCTCCAAATTCTTAATTTATCATCATTTCCCCTTGAAAATCTTGAAAGCAAATTTCAAAGCTTCTCCCATGTCCTCTATAATGTGCAGTGGCACACAGTAAACTGGGGGCAATTATTTCATCAAGAAGCAATTAATTATTTTTACTCATGTCATAAAGATGGGTACTGAACATGTGGCAAATGGAAACAGAAACCCTTTAATACTTTCCCTGAAAATACTGCTCTTACAGCCTAGTTTCTAACCTAGGCACAGTTTGACAGAAGTGCAACTGTAGGACAATAAATGTCACTGAAGTTCTTATAGCAGCAACATTTCAGAAGCACTCAGAGTAGCACTGGGCAAACACAAAATATTCAGGTAATCCCTCTTTACATACAGGCATGAAAGAGGCTGTCATAAATGTATCATCCTGAAATGGATTAAGGATGACTTCTTCATGTGAGCAAACCCCATGCTCACAGGCAAATACCTGCAGGAGGAAGAGTGAGAGGAGTGCAGGATGTGAGCAGCTTTGGCTGCTTGCTGTCACCCTGCTGGGAGCTACAGGCCCAGGAGAAGACACCACAATAGCCTTGTGAAGGCTCCTGCCCCAAACCAGGGCTTGGTGGTGGCTGAAGACATCTGAGGAAGGCAGATGGCCCTGTCTGAGATCTGTCACCTCCAGAGGAGGAGCAATAGCAAGGATGGTCACTTCTAAAATAACTACAGCTGTTTCTAACAGTGTGGTTTGCAACCATTATTTAATTGTAATTTCAGCTAACCATTTTGCAGTAATTGATGGCTGAATAAGAAATCCTATATGTCTGAACAAATTATACTCTGCTCATAATACCTTCTTAACTCAGCCACCCACTATGGCTGAAATATTTGATTGCTAAATTGATTTTTCATTAATTTAATCTTCAAGGATGATTATAATTCTGAAGCTGGACCACACACAATAAAAATAGGCATTTTATTAGTCATATAGTCACAGGGCACATAGGGAAAGAGGCATGAGCCCTGGTTGATGTATAATTTGTTGTTCCAACGCCAACTTGCAGAACAACGTTACCTCATCACAGTTGGTCTGATAGAAGCAAAAAGAAATTTGGGTCCCATTAGTCCTTTTAAAAATTCTTGACCTTGAAAATATTAAAGGACTTGGAAGAGATTATTAAATAGCTGTAATAATAAAAAATAATCTCAACACTGAAATTTTAAATTAAGGAAAGCTCTTTCTCATTTCAGAAGACATTTGTTACCAGGAAGACAGTGTGTCCTGAAAGTATGCAGTAATAGTTCCACAGTAAATAGATGTTTTTAAAACCATGGAATGTCACCACCATAAAATACATCCTTGCAAAAATTATAATCAATTTTCAAAAAGTCTTTAATACACTCTACAACTAAATGTCACTGAAACGACTCACACACATGTTTCTGGGAGAGCAAGAGGGAGACCGTAACTCTTTACCCGTGAAAACTTGCTAGAAAGAAACTACGCCTACTCCCGTCAATAAAAGAAATGGCAAACAACATAAATTAGGGGTCAGTGCAAACCATCTCAAAATTCCTACTTGCTAATGCTTTCTAATTACCTCTTTTTTTTCTCGCAGTCACCATTTTGTAGGTCTTAACTATCCCAGCAGAATACTGCTGACCTCCTCATGGTCTAGACAGGCCAGTTTTATTTCAGGTTAATATTCTCCCTTTTGGCAAGATTTTCATTTTATTTCTGGAAGTAACCCAGGCCCAAAAGGCTTCACAACAGGCTTCATGGCCATCAACTAATGAATTAATAATCGACACCAAAAATGCCTAAAGCCCTGGACTGACCTGAAACTAGTAATGTCTCAACCAGATTAGACCAACTAAGGACCTCCCTTTAATATTGGATCTTTAAAAAATGGAAAAAGAGAAGAAATGAGCTTTTATGTAATTTCTTTCCATATTATGGGTATATAAGAACCATAACAGCTTGTGTGATGAAGGTGTGAGGAAAGGAAGTGTAGTAATACAAAAGATATAGATGGTTCATGACATATGTCCTTTTTGCTGCTTAGCAACATGTTAGTGTACTGCATTCTTTTTTCTGTTTCAACTTTCTGCAAAAAGGATGTTTATACTGGAAGAATTGATTTTTTGCAGAGCTGTACACACAGCCTTCTGCAGAGTCCGCAATGGTAAGCAGTGGATACTGTGCTCAGGAAAGAGCCCAGAGGGTTCTTTAACTGAAATACTAAAATATTTTTCAAACAAGACAAGTGCTCTCCAGTAGTGTGAGCCAGGCAAACCCAAGATGTTCACCTCCCTAAGAATTTTCTTCTGCTTTCTTTTAATAGCAGCTCTTGGCATTTAAAGTGCTCTATTAAGACACACTGTTTCCCCTCCCCCACCCTTAATCCATTACTGTAAAGGAATAAAGAGAAGAAACACTTCATGGCTGAATGAGGTAACCTTTGTTTGCCAAAACCCCCTTCTTTTCTTGCACATATTTTTAAAATTATTATTTCCTAATGTTGGAATAGCCCATTACATGTATTTTTAATGGGAAAACTTTCCTGTATATTTAATCGTTACTGACAAACATCTGAGGATCAACATTTTCATCTAACCAGAGCCTTCACATTTATTATCCGGATAGAAATTATGAGCATTTGGATTTCTACTGGTGCAATTCACATTGCAAGGAACTTAACATCCAACATATGAATTAACATTCATATTCTATGCCAAATTCAATCTCTTACTTCAGTAAAACTTACTACCACACTTTTCCAGTGAAGTAGTTGTAGAAGTTTGCATGCAATAGAGAGAACAGACACTACTGGTTTTTGTATTTTTTAAGTTTTGCACTTGTGTCAGAAAAGAAGTAAATAATACCAGTAATACCAGTAAATTTTACGGCTATTAAAAATGTTTTATGTCCCCTTAGAAGCCCAGAAGTTTTGTTTGCACCCATTTTATGTTTCCTTTGCCAAAATTATGAAATGTAGATTTCACATAAATAATTCCATACTTTTTTTTAGACTGCATTGTGGCTTTTATACAGTATATAGTATGCCTAATAAATACATAAATATTCTGAGTCTGAGTACTTTTGAGCACTGCTGCAGCTATGAATGAGAACATCTGAGTACTTTTGAGCAATGTAGTTATGAATAAAGATCCTCTTTCCATACCTCTCATGGAGAATTTGTCTCGCTGTTGAATATCAATTTGAGGTTAAGTAAGTTGGCACAGCCTAAGCAAGCTGCATGCATCACATATGATGCATACACAGGTGATCAAGCAATGAAGAAAATAAGACTTCATAAATCTGCAGATTTAGTTCCCAACTGACTCAGCAAATCACATAATATGAAAATCACACCACATAAATAGTTTCCATGAGTTTACTGAACTCTGTCTTAAAACTGGTCCATTTCTCTCTTCACTGCTGCTACTGATTCAGATCCTACTAATTTGATCACTAGAAATGTTCTTTTAATTTCCAGCCTATATTCACTCATGTCCACTTGATTTTAGTCTCAAATGTCACTTTTCTCTGACCCTGGTTTCCCTCCTGAAGAGGATGTGGACAGCAATCCAGTCTCCTTTCACCTTGTATTATTGCCCTAACAATTAATAATATTTTATTTTGTTTGCAGTACCTTTTGTTTGCTTCTGTATGATTCTAATTGTCTCCGTAACACTTCCTAACACTTGCACCACTTGGATTTAATCTTCCTAAAAGTGGGTGTACAGTTTTTCAAAAAGCAAGCTCTCCAGTGCTGCTACGTTAACATTTCCCCATCTCCACAGGAAATACCTCACTTGATACTTTCTAGAATCACACTGCTTTTTTCACAGCTGTATCGCATTGGTGCTTATAGTTATTCTATGACTGATTGTTATACACAGGTCTTTTGCCTCCTCTGTCATTTTCAACAGATAAGTCTCTTGCAAAAATTCTTTCCAGCAGCCCTTAAGTACCATCAGTATTCCTAAATTTCATCTTATTTCTATTACTTTAATCCTCAAGGTCAGAACATTTTTCCTGCATAATATTCTGATCATCCTTTATATCAATGACGACTCACAAGATTTTGCCACCACCCAATTCTATTCCTCCAGTTCTAAATTTTCTGCCAAGACCATTAATTACAAAGTTAAGTAAAGTCAAGTAATCTAGATTGATCCTTGAAAAATTCCACTGATATGTTCCTTCTAGTTGGCAGCTCTCCATTTAACATAACCTGTTGTGATGGTTTTTTTACTCTGCTCTTTTCCGTTCTGCAGTGCCTCTACTAACATCCCCCTTGTTCAGCTGGACTAATAATTTCCCACATGTGATCCTGTATCAAAAACAGAACTTTGACTAACATCAGACCTACTCCATTTTCTGAATGTCTAGTTCCTCAGTGTAGACTGGGATAATAACTTTGATAAATCTATGTTGCATGCGCTTGAATGTTCTAAAACCATGGTTGAATAAAACTAATTTAAAGGTCAGACAAAATGAGACTGTAGTAAATCACCTCTTAGGAAAATTATCATTAAAGAAAACTTTATTTCACAGCAACCTATGAAATAAGGACAACTTATATGCAAAAAATTAACTAAAACACTTAAAAATCAGCTATTAATCAGCAGTGATCTAAAAAAGTTGCAAGAAAATGTATAATTTATAATGAAGATTTGATAGAGAGCCTTACAATACAATGTGTAGCAAGAAATAAACATTTTTCTATGAACCTTTGTTTAAAACATAATTATCCCCCTGTATCTATTAACAAAGTAACCATTCAGCATTTTCACAATACAGGAAAAGAATTGAAAAGCACAGATCTGTGACAATCTATCCAGCTTCTTTCTCATTGACTATGGAGCATAGCAAGAAAATAAGTGCTAGGCAGAAAAATTAAAAATGACAAATACATGAATTTTCACTCTTCAAACAGCACATTTTCCAGGTTGGTTAGAGACTTGATTAGTGACTGATTAGCACTGTGCTCTATGAGGGGTTTTGAGTTTGCTCTTGCTAGAAAGTAAGTGAGCATAACTGTTAGCCTAAATTCAGTACTTATTATGTGGCTGTGGAAAGGGTTTTTGGAAATGTTCTGCGCCACTGGACCCATTTTTACCTGGAGCTTTTTAGATCTTTACTGGGGAACTGTACTTGCCCAGAAGGCAACCACTAAGCACTGATAACAAGGATGTTTCTGAGAGCATGTAACTGAATTAACACGCCTATCCACAACTGAAAGGAAGCTCTGACCAGGCTGTAACACTGCAGCCTCCCTGAGCTTTAAACATCCCATTGAAAGGAATCACAAGTAGTGAAATTGGCAGTGTACTGTCTCATTTGAAAGGATGCTCTGAAGGAAAGACTGCCCAGGCTCAGACCAGAGGCCAGCTGTGTCTCCTGGGATTGTCTCACTGCCTTCTCCTGCTTTCTGGAACTCCACAATGTCCTGTCTGGGACATGCTGGGGGTGCTCCTGCCCTTCCTGATGTGATGGAAGCTGCTGCCATGACCCAGCATGACTCAGGAGGTTATGTGACAGCTGTGTGACTGCTGTATGGGTGACTCCTGATTTACCTGGATCACAGGACAATCACCTCTGTGGCCAGACAATGGGATGGGGGGCTACCAAATGCTTCCCAAAGAAAAGGCTACAGGGTACTTCAGCCATAAGTTTGGAAATACTGCCAAGAATATGTCAGATCACCAGTTCCCTCCAGAATATTACATTAAGGTCAGTTCTACAGCCTTAGCTCCAAGTGACCTAAAGATCTGGGTGTGGGATGTTTAAAAGCCTGTTTAAAGCTCAGGAGTGATGACCCTTTTCCTCTGATGCAGTGTCTATCATATTAATAAAGTTAGTTTCTGCAAGAGCTTTCTTCTCTCACTTCCATGCTTTGAAGAACAGGTTTTGTATTTATTTCCTTCACCTTGGAATTTATGAATATAAACCTGTAATGTAAAATGTTTCTACAATTTAAATATGATCTATCCATGATAGTGAATGGGTTCCTGTCATCATTGCACTAAACTTAAACCTGTTTCCCAAAATTGTTACAGAACACCAAGAAATGCTGCTCCCACCTCAGAGATTGTTTGATTATTGAAATTAGTAAGACCTCTGTTACATGCTGTAACATACATGAAGGCAAAGAGAGAGCTAAGAGGAGAAATGGCAGGAAGAAACAATCTAGCCACACATTTTTTCCAAGAAGGAAAAATAAATTGAAAGTGATTGCAGACAGCAAGAGCAGGATGGGAAAAAAAGAAGTAGTCTGAAGACTGAATCAGATTATGTTAATTAGAAGATGAAAAATATTGTTTCCTCAATTAAGTTATTAGTGAGGACTATCAGCAGAATCCATTTCCCCCTACACTGCCAATATCAGAAACGAAAGTTCTAAGGTATAGAACCAAGTACATTGGGTAGGGAACAGATGAAATAATTTAGGAAAGAGCCATTTTCTAGATTACCACAGTACCTCCTCTTACTTTCTCTTAAACTGTTATCCATATTCCACACAGATACTGCTGAATATAAGAGTAACTCATGTTTTCTATATGATGAGCTAGACTGAGCATCATTTTCTAGAGCAGAAACTTACATGACTGTGGTACTGAATTTCTCCACATGCTTTTGAGCACTGCTTTTGCATGAACTACAGCAGTCTGAGAAGGAAAGTCAGAGGGGATGTGCCCCAATATTTCACATTATGGAAAGAAGCAACAAAATAGATAAAAGTAACGGGGTTCACTACTGCTTGAGCTGCTTCTATTACTACAAGAACTGCAGGTGCCAGAATAATTCCTCATTTGCTGTACATACATCACTGGAACTTGCACTATCTCTAAAGACAAAGCTGTCTTTGTTACCCCTCCATGGGCACATGCATTTTACTGATCTCTCCCATGGACAGTAGTACATGTTTGCTCATTCCTTCTTTAAATTCCCTTCCAGAAGAAAACAGGAGGACCACGATCCTGTTCTGTCATCTTAAGAAAGGCTTCAAACCAAAAAGGAATCTGTTCTGTAAAACACTGCCTTAATTTCTGTGACTTCATGAAAAAAAAGAGTCTTTTCCCTGGCCGTCCCTCAGTGACTGCAGGGTTTCTGTTCACAGCATTGCATATCCCCTGCCAGATCAGGGCAACCTGGCACAAGGTGGTGCTGACCTGGCTCCTGGTGAAGAACCTCAGCTGGCCTCAATTTACAGGGCTCACATCTGCCAGAGCAGATTCTGTACCTCCACCAGCAAGCAAGGGGTGCCCTTGGTGGTATCGGGTCTCCTGAGTAGCTTCTAGAGGCTGCCCTGGTATGTCAAGCATGCAGAGATGCAACATGATCAACTGGACAAATTCCTGTGTTTGGATTAGTTGAAAGCCATAACTGCCTGCTCAAAGTTATGGAGCAGGAAAAGGTTTGCATAAAATTACTTCACACCTCTGCGCAGTGGAGTGGATATGAAGTAAATAGAACTTAACTCATCAAAGTGAGCTTCTGGTTAACTACTACTTCTATTTTTAATTGTTTTAATTATTTAATAATATAAGCTTAGTTTGCTATGGAAGAAGAATAATTCATGGTTTATTCATCCAGATAATGTTGTCAAACAGCATAATGAATCTGTAACCAATGTTTAAACCTAAATAGCTCACTATTGTGTACACGGTTACTTCATTATTTTATACATATATCTAAGGGTGTATGTCTGTGTACACCTACACAAACGCATTCCAAATACAATCACCAAAAATCCCGATTACAAAATAAAAGGAAAGCTTTAAAAATATAACAAGTATTATCACATAAAATTTAGAAAAAATACATATAATAGGCCAACATGCCAAACAGCTGTATTAACAGTTTATATTTGGCACTCAGATGATGAACACCTTGTACCTAATAGTCAAAGATGACACCTAAACAGAAAGCACTTCAGACATTTTAAACTGTGCAAAACTCAACATATCCTTTCTAACTTACAGCGTTTTTCCAAGGTATGTGACAAATGTCTATATGCTTTAAATAAAATAAATCTCTGCAAATCAAATTTGCAGATTCCTCATACACAAAGCTCTTCTGAAAATTCTTAAACACTGCTTTTGCCTACATACATAATATGTGGACACACATATTGTAACCACCATAAAAAATATTTTTATAGGATTTTCATCCCTCCCAAAGGACTTTCAAATCTGAGTTTTACATCCTCACTTTGAAAAATCTAATGTTCCTTGTCATTTATGAGGTTTAGTTTAAATAATCAAGAAATACATTAATTAAAAATCATATGTAGAAGAGCAGCAACACTCACCTAGACATGACCTACAGGATGAATTAAAGTAAAAGATGAAGTGTAATCACCACTACACTTTGCACATTTGGTAAGTCAGTGTTAGATTTTTCTCTGAGAGAAAAGCGGTTCCTACTGGGATGTTATTTAATATGGAGGAACAGATTCTAACCAGCTGCTTCTTTTATATCCAGGGAAACAGAAAAAACAGACTGGAGATGTCTTACTACTACTTTTGCAAGCTGTTACTTTGAACAAGCTACTTACAATACAGAAAACAGCTATTGATTCTTTAATGAGTGGAGTACATAGCACAGCATTTGATCTTGCATGAAAAGCATTTCTTGTAATGGAAAGTTATTCGACAAGAGAGTACAAAATTAATAAACTATTAACAGGAAAAATCAACAGCACACAGATGCAAAGGTAAATACCAAAAAATAAATAAACAGATAATACCATTGCTGGTATATTTGTGAAGAACCTTACCTGTGTTATTACATTAACTGCATTATTCATGTAAATCATAACTAGGTGAAAAGAACAAGCTTAGGTTTTTTTAATACAGTGATAGTCATTGTATTAAGTCATCTAAAAGTCAAACTCCTTCAAATGGAACATTGCCCATCCATAGCAGCAAATCTTGATTACCAAAGCTAAAAAAGTTTCAGTGTAAATATTAAAAATGTTCTCGGCTATCATAATTCCCCATATATCAAAGATTATTAATTTTATTATTACATTGCCTTTTACAGCCTTACATTCTTAATTTTTACAGAAAATAAAGAATTTTACCCTGATAGTTAGAAGCTGAATATTGTCCTAAGTATCCAGCGTCTCTGCTGACCACTCACTTGGCAGTTGACCAAAAAATTTTCCAAGGAAACCCAAATCCTTCCAGTTTTAATTAACAGATTGTATTTAGCATTCTTCCTGACCAAGAGTGTAAAGAATCTTGTTAAATTGCTATAGTAATCAGATAAAAAAATGGATTTATTGATATTGTTTCCTCTGTTAAAATGCCTCTGCTAACAGCAAAACTCTCTCACCTGGAGAAGAGCTAGAAAACCACCTGATAGAGTACTAATTTTCAATACTTTTATGCACTTACAAGATATCAAATGGTATTAAAACTGGCCAACTACTACACTAATGTACCTCCTCCTGGAAAGACTAAGGGGTTTATTTCCACTTTTCTATCACAGTGTATCTCACAGAGAGTGCTACATGCTTCAGTGCTGGATACACATTAGTCCTGTGGCAATTTTCCTGGAATTGCACATTGGAGAGTCTCATATAGCCTAGAGACAGATTTGTGATTAACTGATATTTCTTATAAAATCCTAGGTTGGACCGGCTGAATGCTGACAGCAAACAGATTTGTACCTAATGCAATGGAGGAGATATTATTTAAACATTTAAACTGCAGTTTGCACTGTGCTTTTCATCTGCAAACCATTTAGTAATCTAGGCTTCCTTTATGAGATTATGGGATGTTCATTGGCATATCAGGTACAAACCAGAGAGGCCAAATTGCTGAGTGACATATTTGTCTTTTTTCTCAGGGACAGTTCCTACTGTCAGGGGGTTTTTGTGCAAAAAGCTAAGTTTAGCATGCTTTTGGGGCACACTGCTTCATTTCAGTGGGTGCAAATATATCACCTTCTCTCTTCTCTGGTTCCAAAGAGAAGTGACATGAGGTTAGTGTGTGTTTACAGATGTTCTCACAGTAAAAGTTGTTTGGAGGAAAAGATTTGGCTTTTCAAGCAGGTTACACCTAAGTGTGTATTACCTGTTATTAAGTACAAACCCCAACAATAGCAGCCTACAATTCCTGTTCAATTATATGAGTTATTAGGTGTCATTCAAAGGACAAGATCCAGCGTAGGATATGACAGGTTGAATGTGTTGGGATATTCTAGTGAAAAGCTGGGTGTATCAATTCGCTTTCAGCTCAGGGATGATGAAGGTACTTTCTAATGCTTTTGTGCAGGGGTGAAAAACAAGTTAGTAAATGATGGCAAGAAACCCTTGCCAAGCACCAAAACATGGTGTTAGCTACTAAGGATCCTATTCACTTAGTAATAAGATTTTATGACTACTTTAGTGTTTTGTGACTCTTTTACCTTTCATGAGACTTTAAAATGAAATGTAATTTCAAAAAGTTAAATACTTTACATTCTGTCTACATCCAAAATGGTTGGCCTGTACATTGCCTCATTAAGCACCTAGGGAATGCTAATATTAAATAAAAAACAGACAGGTTTTCTTTTTCTTTCAACAGTTTATTCAAAAGAATAAACATTTTCTATTGTTAATTAAACCATATATAGATAGATATTATTCAAATCCATTTTCAAAACACATTGGCTGACTAGAGAGTGAATAGCTGAGTCACACACACCAAGACAGAAGTCAGTAAAAATTACAGCTGTCCATTGCAGCTGTGGCATCCATTATGCTGGGCTTTAACAACAGAAAATAGAAATCCCACCAGAGGCCAGAAAGCTAAAGAGAAGAATGGACTATAAATCAAGTGAGTACATTGCTGTTGCACTTTTAAATGACATCCATCAATTTCAGATAACTAAGTAATGGGTAGGCAAATGGTGGCAGTATCATAAAATTCTTAAACCACACCACTGAATGTCACTACAATTTTTAAGGATACAGTTAACAGGAACAGCACATTCATGTGACTTTTTGTACATGTCTAATTTTAACATAGAGATGCTGGGCTGGCTTTTCATTCTGAAACTTCTCTTTGAGATGCACAGTGTCAATAGGTGTCTTAACAAGGGCTGGAACTGTGTCATGTTACATGAAACTGAAGAGGCTGGTGGGTGTATCTGGCCCATGTGTCACCCATCAGGCAGTGAAGGGAGGAACATGAATATGTCCTTTAAGGATACAGTAAGAGAGGTTTTTTCAGTTTTATGTGATGGGATATGCATGTTCTCAGGGATATAGCCTACAGATAGAAGCACCCCTAAAAGAAAGGTGATGCATAGATGAAAAGTTATATGCCTGAAGTTTAACTTAACCTTAGTTGGCTATTTCTGTGAATGGGTATATGCTCAAACTAAAAACATCTAATATATTGGCATAATTTTTCCCAGGAGGAAATTAGGATGTAACCTAAGTGCTGTCTTCAGTTTTAAGCCCCCTAAGCTTAACAGCAGTTCACTTGAACCAGACAGAGAGGTACTACTAATTTTAGGGGCTTAATCTGACCCTTTTGTTCCCCAAAGTCTGTTGGAGATTCTTCCAATCCTGTTTTACCAACAAAATTGACCTTTAAATTTAAAAAAAGCCACCAGTGTCCCAAAATCTCTCCTTATACCATTACAAAATACAACTTGGAGACTGGGGGAATTCAGAAAGAACACTGTATCCTGTGTTGTCGTGGTGTTTGGGCTCTGGCTGAAATCCCAGTGAAACCCATGGGATTAGCAAACACTGCCTTTCAGCTGTACATCCCAGGCCCTTACACCTGGGACTTCACAACAGTTCCTATGTGGGCAGATGAGCACAGGGAGTGGAGTACTGGGAAGAACAAAACTACAAATTGTTAAGCAGTTGAATGGAAGTCAGATATCCCTATCAAATCTCTGTGTCAGGTCCTTAAAATGACATTCTTGTATATACCAGATTCCACGAGGTCCCAGCCTGTCCTCTGACTAATCCCAGCTGGACTGTGCCTGACACATCCAGTGAAAACTCGAGTGCTGCAGAATGGAGCAGCCACCCAACAAAGCACAGCTTTCCTTTCAGCTGTCCAGCTCCCTGGCAGGCAAGGTGTCAGCCCTGAAGGACTGTGCCTTGGGGGAAAGTGGGTCCCCAAAGACGCAGTCCTTAGCACTTAGGGGGGCTTAGTGAAATGGTATTTCTTAGGACTTATTTCCAGCGTATCTCCCAACACCAGCTCTGGTGATCAATTCTGCCTGCAGGTTGCAATTTCTCCTCTTTACCTCATGTCCTATCCAAAGGTTGTTTTGTATTATTTTATTGTGGGTAGTGGCTCTGTTTCACATGACTGAACACAGCCACATGAGACAGGACATGCCCGGACACTTTCTCACCTTTCTAAGGGTGGCCTACTCAGTGTAATAGAATCAATTGCTACCAGAGTCAGCTAGCAACTGCTTGGCACAGTGAGAGATCATAATTACCTTTTATTTTTAAAAAAATGAGAAATATTTTTGATTAAAAAAAAATTTAGTTACTCTAGTTGTTTTTTTGTTGTCAAAATATGTAGGAAATACCTGAATGCTAAGATTACTTCAATTGAGGAAGAGATAAATATTTCCATTTCAAAAAGACTTCTCAGCTTAAAGACCTGCTGTTCGTCCTCATTTTTATATAATTTCTCATTTCTCTTTTCAAAAGCCATAGTATGATTTCAGCATGACTGCAAAATCTCAAAAATGGTATTTTTGTTTCTATGGAACAAAAACTTTCCCCAGTACTCACCCTTTCCATTTACCTGAAAATACATTGTACAGGGAATTCAGAGTCACTATGAACTGTGGCATAATGAAGCTCTTCTAAGTTTCTTTTGAAAAGTGTCTGGAACTTGTAACGTTCTGAAAATAAGTTCGCTGTTGTATTCTGTATAATTTCAGCATCAAATCCCAGTCCCAGTTGCCCATCCATGCCCAGAGCTGAGTTTTTCCTTTAACTTAAAGCTGAGAGAGTTCAAACAGATCAGACTCTTGGTCACAAAACAGACTCTCAGAGCGTCTGCTCATGGAAGGCTCTTTATGCAAGTAGACTAAGTCAACACGTGCCCCAAATCAGCCTCCTCAACATCTGCACCTCAGCACAGCAGCCACTGGGGCTTCCACCCCACCCTTGCTAGTAGAAAACTCAGACACACAAACACTCCCTAAAGATGCAAAATGTAAAATCAATGTTTGCATGTATCTTTCCTTCCTCTTTCAGGGAAAGAATAATCAAGGGAAAAAAGAATAAACTACAATACATTTAGAAGAACCAAATCAAAACCAGGAGTTACATGTTGTCTTTTTTTTTTTTTTTTCAATATATGCAACTGTTTTACACAAAAAACCGCATGTAAATGTAGAGTGCTAGGGTTTTTAATTTTATTGTCTGTGTGTGTGCAGCCATATTTTAAAATAGTCTGGATTTTCAGGCAGGTAAATTCATAATGTGAATACCACATTAATATTGTAGGATATGATTCTGCAAAAGAGTTATGCATGTATTAAACTTTACATATACAATAAGCCCCATTGAATTCAGGAGCTGGCTTGAAAGAGTACTGCAAATGATACAGTTCCAAAAATAATGAACTGCATTATTCATTACATATATAAGAAAATAGCATGGTATATACATATGTATGCTTACGTACATTTTTATTATAGACAAGAGCTCTGGTTAAGTTTGCCTAATATTTTTTATTATAATACATTGGTTTCAGTTGCTTACGTCTTTGCCAAGCTGTAATTTTTTCGCTGAAATTTTCCAGGCTAGATGTTTGCCTCAGATGAAATTTTATCTTTTAACTTTCAACAAAACCAGCTTCTGTCTCTTCAAAAGAAGAAAGTATGCTAGAAAAACATCTTGTTTGCTTGTGTTAAAAAGAATAAAATTAAAAAGTCATAATCTTTTTTTTTTTTCTTTATCCTGGGAAGCTTGTATATCTTGATGTGTGAAGCAAGAATGGAAAGTACGAAAGGATTAAGGGAAAGGGTAAAATACAACAGTTTTCCTAATATCCAGAATATGGTTGTACTCTGATTGAAAAATCACTTCTTAAAATTCTGATTTCATATACTATGCCTGTCCATTTTTTAAGCTCTGTCTATATTTCTCTCTGTGCTTTTATATTACAAACACATGGTCCCTTCCTCTCCTTTGCATCAACCCCAGTGCATGTGTAGTCAGGTGGCAAGAGAGTTCAGGGAACTGCTATGGCAGGACAATAACCAGCATTTAAAGTACTTAAGCTTCCATGGACCTGAACTTGAAAGATGTGAATGTGGGAGAGATAAAAGAACTATTTAATCTAAAAGAGAATGTTGATATGACCAAAAAGAATAGCTGCAAGCAATCATGGAGAAATGTAAACTAGAAACTATAAAAAGAGTTTTTAAGCATTACCACCTTGTATTCTAAAATATCTTTCTGCCAGCAGTACCGAGAAAACGATCCTAAATAATGGAGCTTGACCAATTTAATAAGGGATTATATGGCCCGTGGTACCAACTACTGGACTTACTGCATTTTTTTGTTATACCCCCTTAGCAGTGGCACACAGAGCCAAACTCCCAGGTCACAAAAGCAGCATCCCTTGATGAGCACCAGCGTGATCTGTCGATGCCCTCTAGAGCACAGGAGAGCCCGTGTGGGCTCGGTACAATGTGCACCTTGGTCTGCTGCCAGCTGCAGTGAGAGTGGGTGTCTGCAGCCATTGTGACCCACCACACGAGCCTCTCGTGCTGGGAAAGTCACAGGTTACTGCTCGGGTCACATTTCTGCCCTTCGTGCACTCACCACTCAAGTGCCTGCAATTGCTGCTAATGATGCACAAGGACGGTCTCAGCATCCCAACAGAAACTCAAAAGTTACAAAACAACTGTGTTACTGTGCTTTTTCAACTCTAAATTGAGGTCTTGTCCTTGTGCGCAACTTTTAATTAGGTGAACTCTGTTTATATCCTCCACTGGCACGGGAAAGCATCATTTCAAAACATTCTGCTAATATACTAAATGCGTCCTGACTTACACGTGAAAGTAGCTACTACCTATGAAACTCATTTCAACACGTTTGTCAGGCCGCCACGAAGGTAACTCTCTACTTCAGTTCCTCATTTCACTGCATGCTATAGTTCATGCATTCCCTTAGGACACAATTTTTATTTTTAGAGAAGCCTCTATTTGCTGACTGTTGTGAAAGGAACACTCAGGAGATGCGATTAGCAGTCACTTGTTTCAGTAAACATTGAATGTAACATATGCCTCTCAAGTAATGTGTATCCAAACATACAATTTACAAATAATTAACATCATGTTAATTAGTCACATTAATTTATGCCACTTTGTGGAATTATTTCCTCAGAGTCTTTAGGAATGCTGCCAGCAGTTTGAGCCAAAGAGTGTGAAAATTTGCTTGAAGTAACTGTTGTGACTGGCTGTGACACACAGCTTGAACAACAAGCGACGAGGGGCCACAAAGGCTGACTGAGGAGCGGGGAGGCGCCGAGGTGGATCGGAGCTGACAGCGCCGGGCGCGGGGAGCGCTCCCGGGGCAGGGCTGGCTCCCTGCTCACGCCTCCCTGCCCCACGCCCCTCCCCAAAAAAACACACGCGGGAGGTGCTCGGCTACAGCCTGACAAATTCCTGTAATTACTGAGAGTTATTTCAAATGGTGAATCTTAAAAAAAAGCAAAAAAAAAAAAAAAAAAGCAAAAAAAAAAAAGTTGTTGAAACAGAACATAACTTCAGAACTGATAAATGCCAAAATTAAGCTTTAACTTCTCCAAAACAAAAGAGAAGCCTTTTGGAATACTGGCACAATCTCAAAAAAATCAGGCACGGCTATTCTTAAATGTGTGAGAATGGAGCTACTAAACACAGCTGCACATTTCAGTAATACAATATGAAATGTGCCTTGTATAGAAGAAGAAAAAGAGTTGTTGTCTGAGAATTGAGATGGTGAGGCCAAACACAGTAAGAAACAAAAGAAGCTATCTGCCATCACTTATGTTTTGTAATCAATAGTTCTGCTTGCATAAGTAATGATAGATACATTAAAACTATATATAACATTTGTATTGAGATTGGAACAGTTCAATTCTTAGGAAAAACAAAATGACTACAGATGAGTAATTGACTGGGCAAAGAATAGCATCACCAATTTCTCCTAATATACCTGAACTCCAAATTATGGGGATATTAGAAAGATCCCAGCTCACACTATAAATTCATTACATTTCTGCAAGAAAAAGAGCAGACTGAAAAAAACACCTCAAATGATAAATACATGCAGCATTCTACGAAGGCCATGCTATGACTGGTAATTAGACACCCAGAAAGTCAGGCAGATACGGGCCCTGAGAAATGTATTAGGAACCTTTTTTTATTAATCCTTCTTCCAGTGCCCAGGACCATGAGCTATGATGTTAATGCAAAGTGACTTATGCAGAGTTTAAAAAAACGACAGTGTTGTCCCAGACTTGGGGTTTCCGTGCAGGGAAAATCCCCAATGGTGCCTGTCTTGCCACAGTGCAGCATGAGCACTTTTGCTGTCCCTCAGACAGACACAAAACTTCAGCCAAGTTGAGAAATAACGATTTTCTGCTGCTGCTGTTGGCACACCTCTTCAGAAGCAACTGCTGGGACTTTAAACAGAAATGATGACGAATGGTATGGGCCTATCTGTTGCCCACTGAAATCACTGGACAAATTCCTCTTTTCAAATGATCCACATTTCAGTTTGCACTGAGCACTCCTGCACAGTACTTGTATATATGAGCATATTAGCAAACCACTGCCTCTGCTTCTTAATAAGCTGCATGGAGAGCGACAGATAAGAGTGCCATATACAGTGCACATTAAATGCCAGCTGAGATGACACATTAAGTTTTGAAGCTCTCTATCACCTTTTACACCCTTGTCCCACATACAGCTATAGACAAAAGTATCCATATGCATACCACTGCATGTAGTACAAGTAAAGAATTCATTTCCCTAGTCCATCAAGGATACTTTTCCAGAAATCTGGGCATCATTGTAGGTTATCTAGCACAACCCATTCAGCTAGCTACAGAAATAATAAGGAAACAAATACTATATAATACACATTATATAAATATTTATATATATATATATATATAACCCATTATATTCCAAGTACTACAAGTTGTTTTGGGGGATGCTTATCTGGCTTATCTTTTCTTTTACTGTCTTTATACTTTAAAGATAATTAACCAGACTCTTGTAGAACAGTATATCTGAAGAAGTGAAAAGTACCCTGTAAAGCACAGAATGCCACTGAGAATTTGAATGCAGGGTATCTTTCACAGGGTTTAGGAGGTTCACTCTGCACTTCCAAGTGATCAGGAAGAAAGCAGTGCAACTCTTCTCAATCTAAAAGCTCACTTAGTACAAGCGTTCTTAATGCACCTCCATTCCAAACTTACTTTAAATGCTAGGAGAGGTATCCTGTCTTTTATTTGAGCTGATGATAAAACATCCATTACTGCTCAGACATTTTGGAAGAAGATGTAACAGAACAGAAGTATATATTTCAAGGCTTTTCAAGGAATAACTATAATGACTTAATTTAGCTTCTCTAAGGATGCCAACATCCTCTAAAATAAGGACACTGAAAATATTTTTGTACGCCTGGATTCTGTGCAGGTTCCCTCTGTATTTGCACCTTCCACTGTGAATTTGATTTTTTTGACAATTCAACAAAATTTCCTCCTAGAATTTTTTACTACTAATTGTGAGCCTTTTGCTAGAGCAACCAGTCTTGCTGAAAAGTCCCCACAGCACATTCAGGCATGTCTGTCCATATGGCACCTTCTTGTATTCAACAGAAACTCTTCAGCTCTGCTTTGTATTGTACCATCCCTCAGCCCCTTCAGTGGGGCTGATGTGCCTACCTGTTGTCTCTCATGCCTTTTACAGTCCTTTTTTATACATAATTCATTATATGTGTGTGTACCTCAGCCACACAAAAGGAACCTAAGTACTAGATGGCCACAAAACAGACCACATTAGAAACATGTGTCATTAATTAATAAAAAATCAATGGCAGTTATGCTGGAGACATTATAAGAGAAAAGAGTCTAATGCAGGAGACAGTAATTAGTTTCTAGTTTGGGTTGAAACATCATTTTCTAAATTAGTTTGAGTTTAATTTATAATTTATACACGCTGTGGCCAAAAAGAACTGTTCTGATCATCTAGTCTGACCCTGTCTATACACAGAATAGAATTTTCCTGAGATGCAACTCCTTTAAGAGTTTCTCATTTCATTTTAGTCTCCAACTGATGAGTCTGCCACCTTCCCTGGTGAGCTGTTCCCATGCTAAATTACCTTAATACAAGGAAAATCTGTCTCCTTTGGGGCCAAATTTGTTCAAGCTCAATGTTTACCCACCAGACCCTCGTGTGCTTTTGTTTGCAATATCTAAGCTTCCAACAAGCCTGTCTTCCACAGGTAATTATCCATGTCCAGTCCTAGAGTTATGTCTCAATCACAAACTGACTCAGCTCTTTCTGCTCCTTGAATAATTCCTCCAAGATTTTTAATTGTACTTCTCTGTGCTTCTTGATTCTATGGCATTTAATTATAGCAGATACCATTTCACATTCTCTTTCACTGCAGATGCTAAACTTCTCATTTCATCCACCATTTCATCTCCTACTTTTCTTCAAACATTGAATAGAATTATCAACTGCATGTTTCTGTATTTTTTCATTTTTTATATTATTTGATTTTATATTCTTTATATTGCAATGGGCCTAGTCTTGGATAAAGGCGATTTTTATTCCTAATAGCCTTTAAAAACTTTCCTAATATTTTAATTCTATTTCTACTTATATCTCACTGACTCCTTTTGCTTGTCTTCTTTGCTGTCTGCATTTTTAACCTGCAATTTAAATTCAGTATTTCTACTTCCACTTTTCCCTATTATTTCTGTATTTATTTGTAATACTTTTTAAAGATGGTTCTATCATCTTCTGTCATCTATCAGGGACTTTTCAGAATGTTTTCCATGTTTTTAAAGGCATGGCTTTTGGATCCACCAGGACAACCTCTTTCAACTATACCATAGACTTACAACTCCAAATTTAAATATAATATTGCCATCATTTATGCTAGGAGAGACTTCAGCTTTGGTTAAAAGGTGGGGGTTTTTAAGTAGGAAGTGTAGACATTACTTGCTGGTGCAACAATTCCTATTCACATATATAATGATCATGAGTTGCATATGCAACAAATGCTTTTCATATATTCAGTGTTAGCTCCTGGTTCATCTCTAGAACTCCCTGCCCTGAGCAGTATTTCCTGTGCTAATGAACAAGGATCTTTGCTTCAGGAATTCAGAGGTACCTCTGATTCTGCTCACATCCAAATTCTCCATCATACTGCAACTTGGGAATCTTTATGTTCACTAGGATTTATGAGCCTAATGAGGAAAGCCTTTTCTTAAGAGTGGATCAGGTTTAACAATAAATGCCTTAGCTAGAGAGAAAGAAAGAATCTGGGATTTCATTTCTCTTATCTATATACACTGAAAAATGATGAGCCATGTGCCTCTTCAGAGACCTGGAGAGCTTTTGGCTCATATTAAGATGAATAACTAAGATAAGAATGAAGGTATTATTTGGTCATTTCCTGAAACCATGTAAAACCATCCCCTGAGGTCCAGTTCTCTGACTTTTCTCAACCTCTTATTTACCTAAATTTTAATCCAGCTCAACTGTTTTATTTAACCACTCCACAGTGGAGAGCATTGTTGGGCCCATATGACATTCTCCCACAACATTCAGTCTAAACGTGCTCTTTTTTATTTCTCTCCCTTTCAAACAAATGGAGTTGAGCTTTCAAGCAATGCTTGTCAGTCTGAACCCACTCAATTACAATGCTCTTGAAAAGTCTCCCAGAAGCAGATTCCTTCTTTGTTGAGCAGCTTTATGGTTATGCTGTGGGAAAGAGGAGTTGTGGCAATGAATCTGGGGGCAGAGACACAATGTTTCTCAATACTTTGATAATCTAACATCTAATGATCTCAACATCTAAGAACAAAATATATGTTCTTGGAGAGAACAGCATGCTTCCTTCGTGGTGTGTAGAGGTAAATGTGTTTCTCAGTGTTTACATACAGATGCAGAAAAGATAGCCTTTAAATTCTTATGTAAGCAGAAGCATAAATAAAGCCAGGCACGTGCAAGGAATTCTTATGAGAAAGGATTCAAAACAGAGATGTGAAATCTCTCATGAGTGTGGGTTTTCATTGTTGATGTGGTAATCTTTCCATCTGATTATCACAGAAACAGGCAGATGCATGCAAAATCACAGTTACAAAGCAAATTTAATTTACACAGCCAATCCTCAGAGCTGTATGCTTGCAAGTGCAATATGCACTATTTGCCTGGTAGTCAATCACAACTAAACTTGTAAGTCCCTAAGAAATATATTAAAAATACAATATTTAAAAGCTTCTTCAGTGCCTTGATGCAGATGCTCTATAGTCTATAATGATGGATTACAAACTACATTAAAGTCCATCCTGAACTGGGAGCACAAATGTGTTGCAGACATTGCATATTTATTAGCTTCCAGGAAAGTTTATAGTCTAGAAGTAAACCATATTTTTGTGTTCTTAGGATCCTTACATGTGTCCTCATGCAAGTTTTTCTGAAATTTTTGTTTTGTTCCATTTCAGAGAGTTTTTATAAAAATGAAAATTTGGCCCAGTTTCTTTTTAACCCTAACAGACTCCAAAAATCTGTATATCAGGGTGAGACCAGATTCCATGCAAGAGGGTACTAACCACAAAGATTCACCCATTTAACATGGGAACGTGTGCCTATGTGGACACTGTGCACCTAGAGTTTGAAACAGCCTAAACTTACTATAGATCTTAGCCTATCAAGTTATCTTTGTGCAAACTTATAGTCAAGCACAAATCCTAGGAAATAATTTATAATAAAGTCCCAGGCAGTCACTGCAAGCATAACCAAAATGTGCAAGGGTGGTCAGCAGTGGACAAGGCAAGAAGAAACACACAGCCAGATTCTGCCCTACTGATGTGGAATCACACAACCTGGAATCCAAGGTTACCTTTTAATAAATGTCAATATGGGATTAAAGAGAGCCTTTAAAAGGCATTTATGTAGTATTTTCATCTCTTTATACTGTTTTATCTGTACATGAAAAATATATAGTCAATGGAGTGAGGACAACAAAGGTCTAAAGGAAACTTGGTTTTTTAGCTTTTTGATCTGCTTTGAAATCCTTCCTAGACATATGTTTTTGCTTAAAACAAACAGAGGTGAATAAATCAGTTGATCAGCATTCCCCTAGAGCTGCCTGCATTAACTTTCTTGGCATGATCTCATCACTTAAGTCAATATGACTTAAGAGTTTCTCTAACAGTTTATTTGCCTCTAATTCTATACTGTTCCTGAATCTAAATTTCAGTCTACTGAAAAGAAAAATGGAGAGCACAGAGATTTACTATCACAGAAGCAGAAGTTTCCCTTGCAGACCTGAAATAGTGAGCTGCTTTTTTTCAGACACAGAAAGTTCTCCATATGGTCAACTTTGTGTTTGGGAGTAAATCAGAAGTATTCCAGAAGGAAAGTAATCTTTGTAGCCGTACCTCAGTACTCCATATTACTAAATCCAATACATCCATCTTTCTTCTCTCCAGACTTCGCTTCATATAATTTGGCTGAAAAAGCCAGACAGTCTGTTTGGAAAAGTGTATTGTGGGGAAATGCCACGTGGATGTGTTTGGAGACACTGGCTCTTTTTCTCACCACTTGTGAACGCATTCAGGGAACAAGGAGATGCAAATCACCAATTTGTTCACTCAGATGTTTACTTATTGACTTATTTTCCTAAGTGACTACATACTTACAGCCAATAATGAGGCCTTCGTTTCCACCTAACAAAGGCGCATTTGGAAATGAACAGATGTAGGATGCAATTTGGCAGCCGCTGCCTGTCCCTGGTAGCGGGTTGTACAACCAGGCAGAGAGAAAAGAAGAAATGCACTCACACTTTAATCCTTGCATAGTCCAAGCAGGGGGGCCGGGGGCACCCACTCGAGTGGCTCAGCTTTAGTGGAGACACAGGAGCGGGTCGTGGCTGGGAAGGGGCAGGGTCGCGCTGTGCAGCGCTGCCAAGGGTGGCATTGCCCTGGTGCCAGCAGTGCCCAGGGGAGGGCTGAGCTCCAGCGCAGCCCCTCGGATGGAGGCTGTGTCCCCGGGCTGTGTCCCCGGGCTGTGTCCCCGGGCCGTGCCGGGACCGCAGCCAGGCGATGCGGGGACACGCAGCGCCCTCCCGGTGCTGCCCCAGCTGCCGCAGAAGGCGCCTACGGAGCCTGCAGCCGCTTTGGGAAACAAGACTGAATGAGCCGAGGGCACTTCGCACGAGAAAAGTCTTTCTGCATCAGTGAACAGATTCTTTTCCCCCAGAACCACTCCTGGCAAAGGCTAAGCTTTCTCCCAGGTCTGCCTCAGCCTGCTGCTAACTAAGCACGAGCAGGTAGCAGCACAGCCTGGCGTGCAGTCTCCAAGGGGCCCTTCCTTCCCACAAAAACTGGCCATCAGCGAAACAGACAGCAACGAATATTTCTGCTCTAAATCAGCACTCTCTGATGAGATGCCTGGTGAAAAACATTCGCACTGAAGCAGTGCAGCAGCTCGCCGGGGCCCCTGAGCCGCAGCAGCACATGGTCCTGCACCCCACCTTCCCTCCAGGGAGCCCCAGCAAGCTTAGCCGAGAGGGATGGCATTCACACATCTGAAAAGTACCTGAAACCGTAGTAAAACACACATTTTAGCATTCATTCAAAGAAGCTAACTGCTTGATTCTCTCCCTTTGATCGGCACTGAATTTCATAAAACAGCAACATTTCAGATCTACACACAGAAATTTAGTTTTCTAGGCACACACCATTATCCTCTTCTCACATAAAGAGAAGTGCTTCTAATTTTTTATTTTTTTGGGGGGGGGGAGTGTTCTGGGCTTTGTTGTTTAGTTTGGGGTAGGTTTTTTTTTGCTGTTGGACTTACTTCCCCCGTGTTCTCTTCTAATTCACATGTGTTACTCCTGAGCACTCCAGTTTTTGTACAAGAAATAAATCTAAGGTCCTGACCACTGGGGACATTGGAAATCTTATAAAAAAAAATGAGGGTAAAGTGTTAGTTTTGCCCAGTTTGCCAAAATCTAATTTGGGTTGTCACATTATGTCTTTGTAACCTTCCCTTGTAATTTCAGCTGGATAGAGCTGCACACTATTACCATCCTTTGTGTAAAAGCCGCTTTCTGTGCCAGCATTTCTGGTGCAAGCAATTTCAACCTTTTACAGATTGTGTCAGACCTTCAAATTTCCTTTTTGTTCTAGTGAATTCTTTCTGAGACAGAATATCCACTGACATCAACAACAGAGTTACCAAAGTAATGAACAAAATCTGAAAGGAACAGCAAGAACGCAAAGTAAGCATGCACAGGCTTAAATTTAAGCATCTCTGCATTGAACTGGTATACTGAGCAGAACCTGATCAAATGGGAATACATGGAAATATATTATTGTTCTGTTTTGTCTCATCAACTTTTAACTCATATGTAAGAGATAAAACTATTAAGACATGAACAATAATAAGAAAATATACCAAACTTTTAGCTAAACAAAACAGAAACAAGGTCTCTTGATATTCTATCTAGCACAAAAAGCAACCTGTCCAAAGCAGAATATTTGATCTCCTGGGGAAGAATTAAGAACAGCTTTGAGTTTTGTAGAAGCATTTGTAAAGAAGGAGTACTCATAGTTGATTTTTTTAACTTTAATATTTCTGAGCAAATTCCCCATTTCCCACCAAGAAAAAAAAACCCCACAGCATTCATCTACTTCCGTAGCCCTTTACTCTAGTTTTAACAGAACCAAGATACAAATCCAGGACCAATACTCCTTTTGATATTTAGTCTACTTAGCTACAAATACAGAAGTGTATTTGCAACTGCTACCAGTTGCTCTGTGGTGCATTTTTGGGGAGAGCAGCTGCATTTTGGAGGAAGCTTTCATGAGCTGCTTGCCCTAATTAAGCTTTAATCTATAAATCCCATTATGTAGATCAGTCTGTATAGCTACAGTTGCATTTAAAATTACCCTTCATTTTGTACTGGAATAAGTATAGGACAGGAACAAATATTTTCAGGTATCTTTAACAAAGTTTTAAGGCTTGCATTTTCCTGAGTAACTCACACAGGAGTCACATAGTTAAAGTTGTTACCACACAAAATTTGCCAATGCTGCTTAGAATCAAGCTAATCTCACATCTTTCAGCAGACATTTTTAAAATATTTTTTTAATCCTTCTTTGTTAGTAGACTTCATATTGTCAGCAAGATGCATTCCTTCAATTTTAAGCACTTAGAATACATTGCATCTGAAACTTTTTTTTTTTTTTAGGTCAGAACAGACTGCATGGAATGGATGGGTCCACAATGAATCAGTACAACAGGAAAACAAAATTAAAAATGGGTACTGCTTCCCAACAGCTTGTTTGACTAAATCTATTGCTGAAAAAACCCACATAGCTCCTCTCCCTATCTTCTAAATATTTCCAAACACTTCACACTAACAGTTCACAGTGTATATGTTATACAATTCTTACAAACTGTTGAAAGCACTGATGAAAACAACTTCCATTTAATATTGTATGGTGCTAATTGCACAGGAATGCAGGCACAGGGCAGAAGCACTGTTTGCATGAGGTGTCAGGACACTTCCTCCTGATTGGTATGGAATTAGTACCCAAGCAGTAGTACTCATCTGACTATAAATGTTTGGTATAGACTGAAAGCGCATGTAGGTGAAATGGGGTTCAGATGAGTACTACTGCTTGCATTTGTGATGGAGAAAGTTGTGCTGTATCTTCACCTGAAGGCAAAGGAGATAACACTTAGCATCATGGAAGTCAGACAAAAGAGCTGCAGTTTGTACAGCAGTTGCCTCTATCTGCCTTCTTCTAGCTGAGCCAACACAGACCACTTCTGCAATCACACTCAGGTATAAAGAGTGATAAAAACAATGATGGTTTCTGTAGGTGTCAGATCCATCTATACGGACTTCTCATACAGTACACCCTCAGTTTACTTTCCCATAAATCACATTTAAACATCACAAGCAGCACCAGCATCTGGGCAGGAAGCCCGCAAGGGAGTCTAAAGGCAGCAGGAGAGAGACTGCGAATTCAGCAGGGGCTGCTTCTCCCCAGGAACCTGGACTGCAGGTCTGTTTTCCTCCTGCAGTGCTTTGGGCCATCAACCTGTTGGACATACTTTTCAGGAAATGTAAAAGTCAAGACTTTTTGATAAGCCACTCCAGTGAGATCAGGACCCCTAATACACAGATTTTTTTTTTCCACAGGGTGGTAATGCTACTGCTTTTACTGAATCACTCCAAAAGTTTCTGTGTAAAGAGAGACCTTCCTTCCCCAGATGTGCTGGTTCCTGCATTTTCTGGTGCTGCTTTTCTGGGCACATTTTAACAGCTGTTGCAGCTCATTCATGAGCTGGCCACTATGATTCAGTTTTTATTCTACAAAAATAAAGAATCCTACCTATTTTCCAATAACAGCCCAAATAATTTCAGTAGCACTAATGCAATCTGTAGTGTTTCAGACCATTACTCTGAAAACAGCAATTGTGTTCTGTTTTATAAGTGCCATCTATGTAACAATTTAAGTTTGTAAATCACCTCTGAATCCTTTGTGATGAAAGGTGCTATATAAACTCAAGCTATTATCATTCCTACATTTCACTGCTCCATAAATGAGATATTACAGCAGCTCCACTCCAGCAATATGTTTGTGATCACATAACCCTCCATCCCCAGCATTTCATTTTTACTGGAATTAGTGATTAACATGAACATCACACCCCTTCCTATATCCCACTTTGGGGTTTGGATTTTACGCCTGGCAACAGTGCACTGTCTTTCTGTAAGTGGTTTCATTGGAATCAGAGAAGAGCAATTAAATTGGCTATTAGGATGCAAAGTGTGCAGGTCAGTGAAGCTTCTTCCAGGCAAACACACCTTAAAAACACAGTCCTTAGAGTCCCACCTGTTTCTGAAAGATTCAGGAGATATGGCAAAGCACTTCCTGAACAAATAGCTCCTTTACACACAATGAGATTATTTCCATTATAATTGCTTTAAATGGGCAAAAGTTAGGGAAAACATTTGGTGATTTCTGTAAAAAGTTTAAATAGGAGGCAGTCAGTGTCCTGGTCTTCATTCGCCTCTGCTTTCCCACAAGTTTTCTTTTTTGTTTCCATAGGTTTTCTCTCACAAAGGCCCTGCGGAACAGATCCCATTTGAACAGTTTGTTATTTCTCTCCTTCTTTTTTACGTGCTACAGCAAGCTGAGGGAGCCAATACTCAAAAGAGGTAACAAGCTATGACAAGTAATGTAAGAAAAAATAGCAAAATCCCTTGACAGGATCCAGTTGATATTTCTCGGCAGTGAGGAAGAATGAGGTGCACCAGACACACTGCCAAAATTTCTGTCACCAGTGTAAATTAAACAATGTGGCAAAAACAATCAGAGAGTCAAAAGAATCTTCTCTTTGCCCTTGTTTGCCTCATTTCTTGTTTTTCTCTTAAACTGCACCACTGGGATGAACCACAAGACTCCCCTTCTCCTTATTAAAAAGGCAAAAACTGCTTATGCAGCAACTGCAGCAGGGCTCTGTTGTTAGCAGATAGAAAGGACACATGGAGATGAGCTACAAACAGTATCCATATCAGCAGAGACACTTACGGGGAAAAAATTGTTCTGTGAACATTACAAATTCTGACTCTAATTAAACATTCATCTCTCACTCTTCTGGGGGTGGAGAAGGAAATCATTGTCCTTTTATACTGCAGTTAAAAGTGGAAAACATTGCATCTAGAAATACAAAGAAGAAATATTCTTCTACTCTGTGACAGCAATAAATGCTGAGGGTTATGCTGACTGAAGGTAATTACTACAGCTCTTTGCTTGTTCTTTAAAAAAATGAAAAGAACTGTTCATGCCTTAAAAGACTCCCTTTTAGAAAATATCTGTAAATCATTCTGCAATATAATTTCTTTAAACAGTTAGTAAAAGTGCAGATATGATTCTCCCCTTGCTGAGCTTCCTGGCCTTAAAAAATATACTCGAAGATACATATATATGTAAGTTGAACAAAGAGACACAGATAGAGAAGGAGAGGTGTTCCCAGCTGAGATCAGGTTCACTGAGGGAAACAGACACTCCTTCCCAGGTCTCTGGTGAGGTAGATGAAAGGCATCACAAGTTTCTAAAGTGTGGAAAGAGGAATAATCCAAACATTAGCTAGGGAAAGACCAAGGAACCAAAAATGACCAGTCTCACCTGAGTGTCTTTCTTTCCTTCTTTAACAAAAATATTAGATGAAGAGTGCCAAAACGTAGAGCTAAGCTGCTTTATGAGAATAACTTAGTGACATTTTGGAAGGGCTTATACACTGTTTTGGGAACATCTCCAGTTTGTTTTTCCTCTTGCCTGTTTAAATTCTTTTTCTGTTATCTGTGCTTTCCTCCTTTTTTTCAGAAGGTGAATCCTCTAGGGGTTCACTGAAGCCTGAAGTTCTTTCTTGTGGAGGAAAGGGGGGATGAGGGGGGGTAGGTTTGTATCTATCTATAGTAATAAAACATTCCACATGATTGATATAAATGTTTCTGACTTTTCACATGCACTTGGGAAAAGCCTCAACTGCCCAAGCCCACTGTCCATATTATGCTCCCATTTGGCTTCAATATGTGGGGAAGGGGAAGACTGACTGCAGTGTTTTTGAAGACCTGATGGCAATGCATTGGAGCTCACTTCTGCAGAAACATGTGGTACCACCCAAAGCAGGAGAGAAGAAGTGCAGAAACAAAGAATCATGGATGATTGGAAGGAACCCAAAAGGATCATGAAGTCCAACTCCTGGCTCTAAACAGGTCAGCCCCAAGAGTCACACCATGTGCCTGGGTGTTGTGCAGTCACCTCCTGAGCTCTGTCAGGCTGGTGCAGTGCCCTCTGCCCTGGGGAGCCTTTGGCAGGGAATTCATCCAGGGCAGGAGCTCATGCAGTTCGAGCTGCAGACTCAGGGGTTGGGGTCCCAGGCAGAGGCCATGAACTGCTGACCCTCTGCGTTGAGCAGATGGCCTCCAAACACCTCTAGCAACATAAATACTTCTATCATTCACTTGACTGACTAATTTTGGTTTAAAAGGATAGAAAGCCTATGCTCATTTTTCCTTGTTTAAGGATGACAATCCTCAGAGTTTCTAAACTGAGCTATTAAATGAAGCACAGGTATTATAATATCATCATACCTGAAGGGTCACACCACACTAGGAGGTTAAATTAGCCTCCTAAAATTGACAAAAGTGATTTTTCTATGTTCATGAGTCAGAAAAAATACTCAAATTTTATTTCTATAAATAACCAAATTCCATTTTAACATGAAATTAACTATGAAGAAAACCTGATTCCTGATTTTAGTTTAAGGTACAGAATAATTTTTTCAAATAATATAACGTCAATTATCGGTGTTGCTAAATTGCAACAAACCTACATGTGAGGTAGTGGAGTAATGAAATAAAAAATAAATGTCATTTGTTTTCACCTAAGAAAAGGAAAAGAATAAGATTTACCAAATAAAATGTCCTTCTATAAGACAGAATTCTGTGTGGCTCTTTACCATATTACTAATTTTTCCTGTTAGATAACTAGCATCACTTTAGTATAAAACAAGAAGAGACAGCTATAATATTCTTCACTTTCTAAGTCAGGTCAAATATTTGTGGAATGAATGTGTCTTCAAATTATAAAAATACACTTTCATGGTAGCTTTTTGTCAGTTTGATAGTAGAATGAAGAAAATGTTAACCTGATCACTAAAATTATGCTTTTATTCAAAATGTTACCAGAAAGATTCATTTATCTATCTCTATCTTCTGACATGATAAGCAATTAAGTAAAATAATTATAATTTATAATTGGAATTATTATTTAATTTCAGAGCTAAATATTCAGATAAAGCTCTTAATTATGTAACTTCTACTACTATTTCAAGTGTTTTGATGGAGAGGAATTTGCAAATGCACCCCTAACTTTGGGAAAATCTTCAAGGAGAACTAGCACAATGAATAAAGATGTAAATGTTGAGACCTTCATAGAATAAGAGTAGGAATTTCTGAAAAACATAAAAATTAATCATGGCCGAAAAAGATTTTACAGGTATTATCTTTAATAAGTCTTGAAGTTACAAAAGCTTAGGTCTGAGTTCAAATCTAAAATTAAGTTACAATAAATTAAGAGTTTAGTTCCCAATCATTGTTTTCATTTGTAATTTTCTCCACCTAACTGTGATATGTATGCAGTAAGCACAGTGTTGCTCAGATCTCTAGTAAAATGCATGCTCTGCATGAGTGCATCAGTCTTCATCTCCTGGGAGTCAGAGATGGTGGCCTGTGTGTGAGAGCAAGTCTTTGGCTCATTGGCAGTGCCCTGTGGTTCACTGATAGTGCCCTGAAGAATGCAGTCTACCACAAATTATTAGCTTATAATTTTACTGGGAGTTTAACGATATTTGATGACTTTCATAAATAGCAGGTCCTGGAATAAGGATCAGCCTTCATATGATTAAGGGAAAATTCTTAGCGTTTGCAGAAGAAAATCAATCAGAACCAGCACACATCCAAAATATTTGAAATTAAGTGGCCAAATGTAAAAATATTACATTTTTTAAAGCTTATACTATTTTGATCTGTCACTTATAAGCAGTTAATTTTGAGCATGCTAGTTAAACATTTGAGAATGAACTTGTTTTCTGGAAAAGTAAGTTCATTAAATTGATTATTTTTTTTGGAGCTCAAAACCTCAGTGTTTTGTATTTTCTATACACTGGCTGAAGTCTCCCATATTGCTTTCACTCTCAAAAATCATCCAACTCTGACAGATTACCTTAATCTCAAAAATCAATGCAGTAATAAAACCATTGTTGGTATAACATTCACTTATATTCCCTTTCACATATTTTCAACAATAATGCCCAGATTCTTAGATCTTGGGGTTTTGTGTTTCATAACTTTGTTGTTGCTGCTCTCTTGGCATTTTGTTTGTTTCTTTGCTTTAGTCTTTCACCAGTAATCTGAAAGGTTTGCTTCAACAGCTTCCAGAATCTCATTACAGCTTTCTTGTTTCAGCTGGCAGAAATGCCTGATGGGACACTGAGGATGCTGCTGCTTTCTGTGCAGACCAGCTCAGGCAGAGATATAAAAATACAGACATTGCCACTTGTAGGCTACATAAATACTTTTAAGGTAACAAGGAACCACGTACTAGGGTGCTCTCTTCTTTCTGCAGGCATTACAGCAGTAATTACTTGCTAACAGTGTAGTTGTGCCTAAGCCACGTCACCTGTCTGAGCTACATCAGGAACTAAAATTTCTACCTCTTCAGCCACAGACTAACATAGGAACATCAGAAGAGTTCTAATTAAGCTGAGGTATAAACAAGGCACATAACCATACAGGCAATGCCATTCGCCCTAAACATGACAAAATGATTGATGAAAAGTGGCATTAAGATCCATTCCAGAAGAAACCTGAATTACAACGCCCGCTCTTTCGGAGGTGACTTTGCGATAGTCCCACTGATTTCAGTCGAAGAGCAATGCATGTGAACTGACCAGAGAGGGTTGCCACAGTCTATATTTCAAGCAGTAGTTCAGAGATGTGAAAATCAAACTGCAGTTTGGTTGAAAAACTCAACAATTTTACACCACTCCTTGCTGTCCCAAATTTATCACATAGGGGAAATATACTACTCACAGCTGGACTGTATTGTATGTGTGAGCACTCCATTTCTCTTAATCCCTTTCTCTAGTACCTCATTCACTAAAAGTCCTTTATGAGACAAAAATAATTGTCATTATTATACATACTGTTATGGTTTCATTGAACATATTGATATTCCTATATTATTGTTATCTTGACAAAATGATTGCTAAAGCACATTAGAGCAGTATTTATGGCTTAGCATTCAAAAAATTTGCTTCTCCTGAAGTCTACTGGAAAAATAATGAAAGGGAAGTTATACTGAGGACTCAAATTCCTTTCAGGCCATCAGGATCTTAACTGGAGGACTGAAAATAAGATTACTATCATAAGTATATTTAGCACATGTGAATTTCTCATCAGATAGTGGTCAGATGCAAAAGTAGCTTTGAAGCAAGTCAATACTTTAAAGAGACAGGTGTTAGAGAATGTTTAAGAAATGCCACATAAATTAAATACAAAGCTCAATATATTTTCAAATAGTTGGCCTGCCTCTGAATCAGTTAGTAAAGATATTTAAGTTTATCCATAATGGTACAGTTTTCTTAAATATAATTGATTCCTTCTGTAGGAAAGAGAGAAAAGTCAATTTAAGATCCCCCAAACATATAATTCTGTATACAAAAAAGATCCATTCCTGAAAACTAATGCACAGAAGAATAGTTACATTAGGGATGTCCTATCCATGTTAATACCTGAAAATCTAATTAATATGTTTATTTATTTCACTAGGGTAACATTTACCTAAGTTATGAGAACATCAACTACTCCAAAGACAGCTAAAGTAGTGAAGAAAATATAGTATCATTTTTACTGCCTATAAGCAGCTTGCAAAATGAAGACTGGAGGCTGGCACAAAGGTGCTAGTGTGAATGAGGTATTATACTGAAAAGGAAAAACAACAGTGATTCAATGAGTAAATTGACTGGAGTAAAAAGAGAAGCAGAAGTGAAGCAGCTTAAAAAAATTATTCTCAGTATTACACGAAAAAAAATACAAGAAATTGAATGGCATTGTTTTTGACTTTGGTTTAAGATGGAATTTCTTCTTAATCATTGTCATCTGGACAGTATAGGTTAAATTAGAGAGAGATTTTATGTATGAAGATGTTGCAAATGGATTAACTGAGGGTGTAGAGAGCCTACTGCTTATACAAGACACAGCCAAAGCTACAAACGAGTTTTACCCACAGAGGAAGGGTATCTGGGAGTATCTGGTCCCCTGCAAGAGCAGTGCTCAGCTGAACTGAAGTTCATGGCAGAGTGAATGCCAGACAACATCCAGAGCCTGAAGTGCTCTGCCCAGTGCACATTTCTTGTCCAGATCAGCAGGAGAGTCTGATTTCCTGCACACTCCTTTCCTTCTTGTAGGGGTCCTCCAGACTGAGGACATCTCAGCCAGGAAATCTGGCTGCTCCAATTTCCTTCCATCTTATATTACTCCTCCCAGCAGGCCTGTCAGAAGTTCTTCTTAAACATGTCAGTGAAACAAGGTAGCATATTTGCCTCAGTCTTTGAGAAATTCAGTTAAAGTTCACCATTTTCTAAATCCTGAATTCTGCTGCTGCTGAAGTATATGTATTTAATACGCAACCAACATTTATGTTGACTAATCTCTAATATTCAGTAAAACTGAAACAATTACAAAACATCAGAGAATCTGAAATGAAGATATTGAGTTCAATTTCTTGTTTCATCTCTGGCTTATCAGGCGAACTTGGACAAATCATTATTTTTCTCAGTGCCCTACAGTCCAATTCTACAAAACACATGAGCAAACGACACGCATACAAACACCACAAACTTTTAAGATAGGATACTTTCTCCTTAACAGTGTAACATTTGCCTAAGAATTAATCCTTTCCTCCCAACAACCACCATCTATAAAAGGGTTAACTCAAAAACACCCTCAGAAACCAGAGAACTACAGGTACTCTTGATACCCTGAACATGTAATATTTATAACAGTCATACAACTTTAATTTTACTTCTTTGCCTTAGAAAAAAAAAAAAAAAAAAAAAAGGAGTGCAATTTTTCTAAGCACAGCACTGCAGAAAAAAAAAAAAAATGAAGCGCTCGTTAGTTTGGAATTTTCCATTCCTTTTTGCTTCTGCCTGAAAGGCAGAGGACTGTGGGGGTTTCATAGTGGAAAGAATTTAGGCCTGTCTCCCTTTGACTTGCAAATTTTAGAAACAGTGCACTATCCATCTAACTGGTTGGCAAGGATTTAATATCCCTAAAGCCAGTCATGAAGCATTGTCTCGTCTACCTCCTCCCTCCCTCACCCTTCAACTTGGGTAGAGAAGCTCAGTGCACGCAGAATTTACACTCATAACAGTGGTGGTCACTGGTGTCACTATGAAGTGTCAGGGTAACAGCAGTTAGAGGTGCAGCAGTGATACTGCCATAAACCCTGTATTTCCTTGGGCAAAATCATGTCTTACCTGTTAAAACTCATGGTGGTCTAAAATATGGTGCTTATGCATTAAATACCACAATTAAAAAATTGCATTTTCACAATATGGTTTACCAAGTGGTACGATATTTTCCCATCACATTTTCAGCACTATATCATGCATTTATTTATCCTCTTTTCATATTTTAGTTTAGAGTAGGTAGTAAAATACAAGACTTAAAATACTAAATAAAAAATATTATCAAAAATATACTGTCATTCAATTCACTTTAAAATCTCTTCAGAAAAAAAGAATTCTGAAACAATTCCATCTGTGGTCCTCAAACCATATAGTTCTTCTAACGTGTTTATCACAGCAACTAAATATGAAAAAAACCCCATTTGTCCAGTATAGGCTTGTGGAGCTTTTTCTTTCTTTGGACTGACTTGTGCTTTGAAAAGCAGACTTTTCTGGTGAAGGATCTAATTAAAGAGACAAGGATGTCTAAGATAAACTGTGTACATTTTTTTAAATTGCTTGATTAGTCATAGGAACAGGTAGGACTGAAGGAAAACCTGCATATTTATTGTGTCACAACCCCCCTGTAATTTCAGGGGCAAAAGGTAATGTGTACCTAAAATCCCATTTGTACATGTTGCTCTCTCAACTGGACATGACCTCTGAATGTAAAAAGGCAGGTTGTGCAGACATTATCTCCCACAGGGGGAAACGGTGGGCTGCTTATCATCCCATCAACCTCAAAGCCTAAGTCACATTTGACATCAAACTAATGTCACTGAAATGAATGACATTGACCTATTTGATGGTACTCAGAACCCGATAAACTAGAAAACTGAGGTAGGAAGATGGGGCCATAGAGGAAATACTGGTACGTTGTTTAATGGCTACTGTGCTCACTTCAGTCCATATAATAGAAGGAAAATAATATTAATGCTGCAAAGTACATGTGTCATTTCATCAAAATCCATATAAAGGCAAAAGGAATAAAGATATATCTTTTCTATTTCATTACCTGTGCTTACACACTGCTAGTGTTTTGTATGCACTTATTTGTTCCAAAATAAAACAAGATTTTTAGCACAAGGATTAGAAGACGATCTGAAATGCACAGCATGCTTTTGTAAAAAGTCACTGTGGCTTTATATTAGGTGTTAAAAGTCCTCTCATACAAAGTAGCAGATATGCTGCTCTCAGTTTGTTTCAGAGGATGAAATAAAGTCCTACAGCAGACTCAAACCAAGCTCACAGTCCCGTTTTGCAGTCATATTAATGGACAAGGTATAGCAAATCAGCAACAAATGGATCAGCAGAGCAACCTTATCAGTAAATCACTTGCTACATTCCAAATAGTTGCTTTTCAAAATGCTGCTTGCATTACTTGAAGAGTTATATTTATTTTATATCTGTCCCTGAACTTGTCTGTGTTTAAGTTTAGAGTCTGGAAATAACAGTTAGCTTTTAATAAAGTGCTATTTATACAATCATACTGCAAACAAGGCAGAATTTCACACATACACAAGTGATAACCTGCCTTCCTCCTTTCCAAAGCAAGGAGAGTACTGACAGCTATGAAAGGATATGTCTATTTTTTTTTCTCCATTTTGGTGGTATTGCCTATGTTTTTATTTCCTGCTATGGATCAAAGAAGTAATATATACTGGCTTTGTTTCTTCTCTCCGATTAGCAGAAAAGAATAATCTTTACATAACCAGTAATTTATTTACTGACATTTTCAAGCTCTGGGACTAAAATGTTTTGGGCAATTGAATTATGCCTTTTTTTCTTTACAGCACGTTTCTGGAGATGTTTTACCTTTGGAAATTTTTCCAGTTGTCCTTTTTTTTTTTTAAAATCCTCACAGTGGCATTCTGTCCTTTTGCTAGAACAGGACTCAGGCCAGGATCCAGCTTTCGAACTGTTTCAACTGGCACCACCCCATTACCATTTTGTGCCATGCTGTCTGTACACCAGGCAGTCAGGAGAATGGTAAGATAGCCAGTTAAGCACAAAAAAGTGAAGAGATACCAGAACTACTTACTCTCAGTCCTAAAGTGTCTGTGATTTGATTCTAGAGAATGCTGTATATTCAAATAATATTAGCAACATCTTACAACGTTTGACTGTACATCATCTTTCAATGTTTTACAATGAAAACATCTCATTGTCATAATCTGTGCATCTCCACTGCCCAGCTCCATCCACTCTTGCCAACAAACACATATTAAGCATTTTTTTTACCACGCAGTCTGCTCTAGGTTAACTAATTAACAACATAATTAATTTAGTAGTGAATAAGATGGCTTTGATATTGTGTTGCTCTGAACTGGGGAAGCCTGGCAGCTAAAGGCATAAGGGAAAAAAAGCTTCCCTTCTCTGAAATCTCCGTGGGGACCAAGTCCAATGGGGTCAGGAGCGTTCCTGGCTCTGACAGAGCGGGACACACAACAGGCAGCAACAGGCCTGAGCAAGCGTGAATGATGTGTCTATTTGGCAGCTTTTCTGGAGAAAACAGCTTTGTAATAAAGGCAAGGGAAATATCAAAATAACTGCACCCTTCTACAAGGTAGATCTATGATGGATCTGCCCTTGCTCACTCTCTCTCTGATCTCTACCAACATCCTTTGTCAAGTAAGCTCTGGTGAAGGAAGGTTCTTCAGGGAGGGGTTTGTACACCTTCCTGCACAAAAGCGAGAAGCTGCCTTGCTCCCCAAGCACTGGCCTGATTGCAGAATCCAGGTTTGTGGGCAGAGAGTCAAGCCAGAGCTGCTGGAGGGAAGTTTTAGGGAGACTGGATCTGACTCTGTTGGAGAAGTTGTGTCTATCAGGGTCTGTCACAAGAATTATGACTGGATGGGGCCTCAGACAGTAAAACTGCACAGTGTAAAGTGCTTGGACCTGCCACAGAGCTGCCTTTTAAGTATATCTTTGGCTCTATAAGATATAGATTTATGAATAACAGGATTAAAGATCTACTTCTGAAGTGATAGCCAGGTGACATAGCTGTGCATAAAAGGAAGCTCAGGGCCTAGTCAGGGAGAAAGGCAGGAGGTGCATGGAAGCTGGAGCCATGGTAGAACCTGTCAGAGCTCAGGAGAACTGCTGACTGTCCAGGCAACAAAAGCTGCTCTTGAAATAATGCACCACAGATTCCTTCTTCTGTTCTATGTCATCTTATCCTTAGGACATTGACTATGAACATTACAGAAGAGAAAAATGTAGAGACCCTACTGGAAGGCTAGCTAAATTAATAAAATATTAAAATTAAGCTTTGGTAAAGGACTGGGTGTAATATGTCATCCTTGGAAAGATGGCTGGAAAAAACCCCTACTAATCTCTAATGTGAGGAAACTAAAAATATGCAAGATACTCAAAGATAGTTTTAAAATACTTAAATGGGGGATCGATGTTATCTAGAAGAGAAGAAGCAGAGGCAGAAGATGTGGCAAATGATAGATTAGATACAGACCCTGCTACCTGGATCATGGTGTATATGGCAGGATAGATCTGCTGGATTTTCTGCAGTGTGACCATAATGTCAATTCAAATCTAAAAGAGGCTAAAAACACTTGTTCAAAGTATTTTCCTTTTTTTGTTTCTCTGGAGCAGAGTAATATGACTGTGTGTGTGGGAGAGTCCTCTTGCTTGTGTTAGGAGCATCAGTAACGAAATCTCTGAGAGCTGAGGAGAAGAAGGTGCCTTTGCCTTAGCACCTAAAAATTGAAAGTTCTTTTGACATGTCCCCCGTACCTTATTAAGTCCCAGCCTCAGATGCCTCCACCCATTTTCAAAAGCATGCTGCACTATACTCTGCCCTTTCACTGAATTTACCACATGCACAGAGTCATTCCTCCACCACACACCCTGTGAGCTCAGAGAGTAAAACTTTGTTATAGTTCTCAAAGGCTTACAGCTCAGTCAAATTTAAAAAAGTAATTTTTTCTAGAAAAACTAATAGCACTTCTCCTTCTTGCGAGCTCTTTCCATGCCAATTTCAAGTTTCTACCTACAGCTGAACAAGCTGTCAGAGTACACAAATATTCTCTGTAAAAGTGGACAAGTATGTTTTATCTTGGCCCACACCAAGAAAGGCTCAACCCATGTTCAGGCACAGGGGATTCCCAGGTAGATAAGCAGCAGGAGTATTTTCAGCCTTCTAGTGAACACTCTGGCATGTTTTAATTGACTGAAACCAAGAAGTTAATATGAAAACTACTATGCGTGTTCAACATGTAATGCAATCTGTAAGAGCCTACAATTGCATCTGAAAATTTGCTAGTGACTCTTGCTTCAAATAATAACAGCAAAGAAAAGGCATTTGAGAAAATGAGCTTTGTTTTCATGTTTGTTTCGCATGCATAGCAGAAGTTGCACATCATCAGTTTTACTCTTTCCTGTGCAGTTTTACTCTTTACTTGCTCAGCTCCTGCCATTTGTTCAGGCATTGCAGGCAGTAACCAGGAAGAAAGACCTATTTTAAGGTTTGGGATAATACAATTTAAAGCCCCAAAATGCAACAGCAAAACAAATGGATGAGTTCTAAAAATCCTGCAGTCCTCATGGGCCTTGGATTGCCATTGCTTGCTCTGCAGTATTGAAAATCAGGCCATCTACGTATGTCCTAAAGAGAATTAAAACCTAATTGAGGCATCTTCTTTGGAAAATCCTTGCCATCACCTTTAAGCCTAAAGATTCAAAGATTCTAAGTAAGATTCTACTCCTTAAAAAGCAAATCAAATCAACAAAAATGCTAACCCTAGCCTAGCAAATAGTAAAAGTATTTTGCCTTTTTGGAGACTGCTTGCATTCAAGTCCTTTGTGACATTTACCTCATGCAGTGTGGTCTAAGGTGAAGAAAGGAACTTTTTTCCTTCCCTCACAATTTCAGTTTTTCATTTTGTGTGGGGGAAAAAAAAGTTATAACTAAATTTCTGTTTCCACTGAGTGTTATACAAGGTTTTAAGTGAGAAAACAAAGGAGTTAATTTACATCTAAAACCAAATCAGCACATGCAGGAAATAAAGCATATGAGAAGCCCTGACATACTTGTTTGTTTATGATAATAACTTTATTTATTTATGTGGGCTGTATGCTTCCTCTGGTAGACAGAGCCAAGAAACAATTCATAAGTGATGCAGAATGATAAAGTCCATCTATCCTTCTCTGATAAAATAATAGTAAAGATACATACAACCTTTTCTGCTTGGTCATTTTCATTACTTCTGATGTTACTGAAAGCCTAAACTAATATTAACTTCTGTATTATGTATGGATATTCCTAACATGGTATATTACATAACCTTAAAAAATCTGTGAGAACTACAAGCCAGAAATAATTAAAAACCAATATAAAATAACCTGAGTATTGTTCTGCATTAAGTTGTTTTTTTTACATTCAAATATTTAAAATTCCAATATCTAACAGGAATATGCACAACTTTAAGAAAATACATGTGTACATATGAGTATATATATAATTTAAAAATTAAATTTACATTCCCAAAATGAATCAGTCCATCCTTGATTGGCAGTTTACAGAATTTGCTGGACTCATTCCTTTCAATAGCAAAGCTGAACACACTTTCAGGGTGATAATTTCTAGGGTTAATTGTCATAGCTTCCTTGACGCAATCTTCTCCACCAGCTTTATTTTATCTGCCAGAGCACCAATATGCCATGATTAGCATAAATTAAACTAAATAAATTCAGTGGGTTACTATATTATTTTATGCTAATCCATTTATTTATTTATTTTAAACATTTCAAGGTTAGGGATGGGTGAGCACTGCGATGGCAAATTCCTAATGCCAGCTTGTTCAAATTCAGCTCAGAAGTGCTTAAAAACTGTGATTTTTTTTTTTCAGAAATGTTAAAGAGAAAAAATTTGGTGTGAAAAAAGTCATCAAGTACAAACTGCTCTATCATTATATACTGACCTTTTATGAATGCACTGATGGCATGCTACTGTGCGGCAAGGAACTCAATACGTGCAACTCAACAGTACAGAGCAAAGGAAAAAGAAACTCCAAGTAAATTTGCTTGCATGACTCAAATCAGAGGCTTTCCTGCTGGTAATAGATACATCCTGACCTCCTATTACCCCAAGTAATGGTCTTTCAGATTCTGGAAAGGAGCTCCCACATCTCGAACAACTGGCACATGCCAGCTGCCTGCAGCCCTTATTGTGAACCTGCTGACAAATAAACTGGAGACAGCTGGAAAATGGGGCAGTGGTGCCCATGATCAATCAGCCGACCATTAGGCTGCATTGGTCCCTCTCAGATCTGAAAGGAAATTTTCTCAAAACATGTGAAGGGCACATGTAGCATGTTTATCACTGACTGACTTCTCTTCAGGAGAAGATCTAACTCAAAACTATAGCCAACTAATGTTTGAAAAGACCAGTTGTTCAAGGTAAGTATACAATATTCCATCCTATCTGTCAGCACAGCTTGTGCAAACACACTCTACTGCATCATGCAGAAATGAAACCAGCAGTGACATTCACAAAATGCTTTCATTTGCTTCTTGCACATGACAGTAAGGACATATTCTGTTCTGGTTTGTCAAGGGTGCATCGATATAAGAGTCATGGGAACAGAAGCAGACCGTAAAGGAAATGGAAAGATAGGATGAGATTTTCGTCAGAGAGTTTTAATGAAGTTGGTAGGTAGAATAGCTGAAGGAGAAAAAAAGTTGGTGAAATTGTAATGTTCCAACTGTTCTTGCACAAGCACTTCAGCTTTTCATTTATTAAAGATGTTAAAATTATCTTTGTTCTCTATTAACAAATTTTAAAGTATCTTCTTGCTTGTCCAGTTATATGTAAGACAAACTGTGACTTTTACTTCTGTTCCAAAGAAAATGAAGAAAGAGTATGACAGTACAGATAAAGAAGAGACACAGTCCCTCTGTAGGCAGGGAGAGAATTAAACACAAGGGTTCAGCCAACAGCAGAAAAAATTAAGGCCATGTCCAGAATGCACAGTTAAGATAAGGAAATGCAAATTTTAAGTGCCCAGGATAGAGAACGGACAAATTGATCACTTAAAGTATGTCTGTATAGTCTCTGCCAAATTAACTGATAGCCATAGGCATTTTTATGGTCTTTGCTTAAATTAAGTGTCAAAGTGGCAAATGATCTGTGCGTGTTCTGAGCATTTCACAGTAACAGAAAGCAGATGAAGAAAACATCAAATAAGAAGCATGTTCCATTAATAACTTACAATTTCTACTAACCATTCAAAAACTAGTGTTGCAAACTGACTAGTCCTGCTGGTGGAATGTCTTACCATGTGTTTGCTTTCTTTATATCACAAGAGCTAATGTTTATAGGGCAGGAAAAATACATGAGAGCACCTTCTGTCATCCAGAATGCCAGCAAGAATTTGAACTGAAAGCCTTCAGTTTGGAAGTGAGAATGGACAGCAAGCAAGGGTTAGAGCCTTTACTTGGATCTTCTTCATTTTCAGGGCTCGTATGCTGTGACAGGTCTCTTGTTTAGCTGTCCACGAGGCTGCCCCTTCCCCAAATCCAGCAGCCAGACGTGAGCACTCCCTGCTGCTCAGTCAGTGGGCAACTGAGACAAGAGCTCTGGTTAAAGCTGAGGTTAAAGCTGAGGTAACCCTTGTGAGATCAGCACCAAAGCAGTCAACACCTTGTAGGACCCAGACCTTCACAAATTATATGAAAACTGTTGTCAGTAGTAACTGTTGACTATGGAAACCAATTTAGAAATATGTATGAGTTTAAAGTACTTGAAAAAAGGCAGTTTAAAAAAAAACAAAAAAACAAACCAAAACCAGCACGAAAGCAGATACCAGATACATTGTATCACATAAATCATAGTAGCTTTCCTTCACAATGATTTTTAAGATGATATCTATAAGGATCAAAACCTATAAGCATTAAGAAGGGTGTTAGATGCTGAAAGCCATAAGAATCCCTTTTCTAGCACTCTGAATACAGTATTGCATCTCACTTTCTAATGCTGAAAATTGATAGATTTTCAGATAAAAATTAGGAGAAGCTGAATTGGACTGGATTCTTGTAATGTATACATTTTCATAAAGTTTGTATAAAGCATTTGGGGGAAAAAATCACATATATTTATGGTCAAATTACTGGCAGCTTAGCCTTGCAAATGCTGTAATTTAACTGTTTAACGGTAAATTAAATTTACAGTTTGTAATGTAAATAAATTCTTTTAAACTCAAATAATAGTAAATAATATATGTATAATAGAAATTCTGTTTAACAATGACAGACTATTTTCACAACAGATAAAATGTATTTATTTCACCTTGTATTTATTAATAAACAGTCTCACGATAACAGAGATTGTTTTCAACTACAAATGTGTGTTAAAACATTTAACTTTAGTAGTAGAATCTTTTCATATTGATATACAGTAATAGAACATCATAAAATTCTATTCCAAATTGAAAATTCAAGCATAAAAGTTAACTTTATATGCTGAGGTAGACAGGCTAAAATTGCTGCTATATGTTCAGAAAGTAAAGAGCTGGTTAAAATTTTGATTCTGCTTAACATATTTTTAAAAAGAAATCCTTAATTTTTTTGTATTTCTAAAAGATTCAGAAGGAATTTAGGCTTCATTTCTGCCAGGATGATCTCTGCTAACAAATGTTGCTACTCTATCAAGCTGTTCTGACTTTAGTCCTCCAGGGTATGCAGAGGCAGACAAGTTTGTAAGATAAGGGCCCTTATGTTAAAAATTCATAGGAAAGGTCATGTTTCTACCATTTCTGAAGTGCTGAGCAGATCAATGGAATGCACAAAACAAGACAGTAAGACACAGAAATTGTTTCCTGTTGACTGGCACTCCTAGAAGCAGCACTTGGGAAATACAGAGAGACTGGATTGCCACCAATACCCAATTTTGGGGCATTTTTTCTTCTGGCCTGGGACAAAGCGAGGTCTGGAGACAGAAAGTCCCTATTCCACTTGCAGGAGCAAGCACATGGATACCTTCAATGCCCCTAATGAAGTCACCATGCTGAGCTCAAAGGAGATAACCCACTTCTTGAAAAACAGGACACAGTTATGTGGGAGCCTTCTAGCAAGCAAGCAAGACTAAATCTCTGGTAATTGATTACCTCTGGTGCTGGCCAAAAGTCTTTGTGCCACAGGGATGGCCATGCCCAGAGCAAGGGGCTCCTTACCAGGCATGGTGGGCGCAGTTCAAAAGCCCGCACTGACCAACATGAAAGGAAACGCTGAGCTGTGCAACACTCCTCTGCTTCAGGTCCTATGGCATGAACGTGGCCATACAACCCCCTGCCCAGTCTGGAGCTGCAGCCAGTCCCACTGGGAGCTTTCCCCTTTGGATAAAGTTCTCAATGTACACCTTTCTGTATCCAGCACAACCTGACCCTGAATTCCAGCAGCCAGCAATAAGAAAGTCACAGCAACACAGGGTTTATCTCACACAATCACAATTACCCTTTTGATACTTCTCTTTCATTTATACCAGCGACTCTTAGCTTGCTTTCTATTTCATCTGCTTCCCAGAGACCAAATTTACCTCCCTTAGCAATGTTTTGCCCCATAAATGAACATTTCATGATAGATGCACTACTATACCTTACACGTGACATTTCCTGTAGAGCAAAAAAGGCTCTTAAAGGGACTTTGTGACTTTACCCTACTGAAGCAGCCCAGATATAATTAAGGATGGCAGTTGGCTGGCGGTCCCTCAACAGCAGCCGCACCACGTCAGTCCTTTTAAAATCAGCAAAATAAAAAGCAGGTCATTCAGAACTGTGTTTTGGGGCCAGACACTTGCAAGAGAACTGAAAATTATCTAAACTAACAGCCTGGTGCCATTCAAAAGTACACCACAAAATAAAACACACATCTTGATGATTTGGAAGTAGAGGTTGTAGTAGTTTTATTTCTGAAAGCTCTGAATATTATTTTCTGATATTATCCTCTTCCTATCTAGCCAATCATTTTATCAAAGGCATTTTGTTTAATCCATATCTATTATATACTCATATGTATTCTTTTGAGGATTACGTGAGCTACCTTTACTCATGTTAAAGAATATTGCATTCCCCACTGAAGCTGATACAGGATTAGGTACTAGCTAACATGAGGACTGGCACTGGAGACTCACCCTTACTATCAGAAAACTCAGACAGCATCTTAGCCTCACAAAGAACACAAAGTGCTTTACAGATTGAATATGCAGCAACTGGTCATTCTGGCTGAGGTGTCCTCAGAAATCTCCCATCAGTTGCACATGAGGTATGCTAAGACTAAAGCTAAGATGGCACATTTTCAAACATAAGCTGAATATATGTAGAAGTCTCCTAAAATGAGGGACAGTCTAGATATTAAAGCAAAATCAGCTCCCATCTTTTAGCTATTTTCAGTCAGACAGCTGGTTCAGTCTTCCTACAAGTAGCTCTAGTTTATTTAAGAATGCTTCATTTTTCCTGTACTACCACTTTCCATTTGCTATTTCCTGCTTAAAAAAAAAAAAAAGGTAGCTCATTGTAAATTATATAAATCATGTATCAGAAAAAAATTAAAACATGTAAGTCAAAAGCTTTACTTCTTTTACAAATTACAAGAGTTGAGACCCATGTCTCCACCTGGCGCCCCAGAGCTGTGCCAGAGCTCTGCCTCACAATGCCAGCAAGAATTCTGCCGAGTTACTCCTTCAAGATTTCTCTGTAATGGAAATATTCCTTGCAGATCTTCCTTCGTTTAGTCAATTTTTAGTGAACTGAATTTCCAAGTGGTTGTGTTCTGGTGGATGAAAAAGCTGTTTTCCAAGTGCTGCAGGGAAACATGACTTTATTTCTATATTTGTTTCCCTTGGAATTTAAAAATAAATATGACCAACAGCTCTATCACAGGTTCCAAAAGAAGTTAAATTCTAGACCAAGCTAAAAATTAATTTTAAAAACATCCATTTCTTCCAACAGTGGAAACAACAACTTTGTCAAAATAAGAAAGTGAGCAATACCACTAAAGTGATGTGTTGTCCTGCCACTCTGCCTTGCGCTTGCCTGGCTTTCTTCTATGCATTTAAAAATCATGCAGACACTTTCACACAGAGCGTCTCTGATGCTTTTCATTTATCTGGTCCTTTGCACTTCGAGGTCCTAGCTCTGTTGTGAATGCATCTGGTTCAGCTTCACAAGCAAGCAAGCTGTGAACTGCAGAGTCTGTGTGGGAGCTGCACTTCTGGACTTTAACAGCAATTTTCACTTAGTTCTCAGCATCCAGAAGCCACTTTGCATTCAACTAAGCCCAAGGTAAACAATGCTTAAAAGAAATAAAATGAAAAAAAAAAAAAGGAAATGTTACTTCTGCCTGCACTGAGAAATCTGTTGGCAGGGCTGTGCCTTCCACTCCTGTACAAGAGACACGGCAGTACAATTTTCATTAAGCTTTCTAACTGTGTCACAGCAAAACTGGAGCCATGCCACCGACTTATATTCACCCTCCAGTAAAGACAGCAGTTGGCTCCACCTCTTGCTCGACTTCAAGGATTTTATCCAGAACAGTGGCATTTTTGCAGTGAGAATTGTGCCTGCTAATGTCATGGTGGTCTAAGCTCAAACCCTGTTTATGACAAAAGCGAGAGTGTCTAATTATAGCACATTCCTAAATACAATGAATCAACCAGAATCAAGGAGCAGAACTTGATAAAGTTCTGCCACAAATTCTCTTTTAAAACTCCATGTTTTCATGTGGAGTGGGCACATGAAAATCAGACTCTGTGGGGGAAAAATTAACAAATCTTTGGAAAAAAAAACCAAAGCTGTATAATCTGTGGTATTTCAGTTGGTCTTTATCCGCAAAATCCCAGATCTTTGTTTAAGCTACAAACAGACTATAAAAATCAGCTTGCTGGCCTCTCTCCTTATTATCCACATCCCTGCACAAATCAAATGAAGCTTTTGCTGTAAAGCTGATAAAAAACACCACACACATGAGCAAGCTGATGTATTTAAAAAGTGGTTATCATTTCTAATCCTTTCCTCTCTCTCCGGGGAATATCATATTTCCAAGGAACACACAAAACTCCACCACTGAGCACACATCAGCACTTATACTTGTTTTGATTAGGGATTTTCTAAAATAACAATGAATGAAGTAGTCTGGCATTAACGTTGATTTTTAGCACCTAGGGAAGCAGTATGACAGTCATCCAATTGTTTAAAATCAGTGAATAGCCAAGACCAGTTCTGACAAATATTTGTACTCACAAAATCTATTTCAAAACCTTACAAAATGAACTACAGTACCTGGTTTGATATCAGGCTGATGCTTCTGCAATTTTTTTGTAGATAACCTCCTTTGTAGAACCCCACAAATAAACCAGAACAAGAGAAGTGGTCACAGATGTTGAACTTATGCCTGAGCTCTCTTTGCAGACACTGGGATTTGTTTGAGATTCAGGGTATCGACTGAGATGCTCTCCAGTTCCACTTTTTTGCCAAACAGAGCAAATTTTATATATAATGTAGATATATCTGAATGATATATCTAGATCCAGTCTAGAAAACCAAGTTTAGATTCATGAAAGGTCTAATGCTCATTTCACACAGATATAAGTCTAGTCTTGCAACCTGCTGCAAGCCAAGGAGTGACAACACTTGGAAACTAAGGTGGTGTAAGATTCAGGTCCCACCTCTCAAAATTCAGTTTTTCAAACTGATTTGTTACAGACTTGAGCCAAAAATTAGGAATTCTGACTTACAACTTGTGCAGAGTTGTTTAAATGTCTCTCTTCACGTTGTACATTGTAGAACTTTGTCCACACAAAGACTGTTTTATAAATAAAACTTCAGCCATGAGTTATAATCTTTAGACTCTTGAAAATATACACACACACAAAGAATACAGAACAGAAACAAGCACATAATTTAACTGACGGATTTCTGATGGCTTTAGAATGTAGAAAGGTGCTTCAAGGTGGGCTTGAGCACAGTGAGTCTTACATTCACAACAGAGGTTTGTGTGTCAAACACCATTAACATTTCATGTTGAGTGTGATTTTTAACTTGTGTAACACACCACATGCATTATGCTAGTTAAATTCTATCAATTTAGCCATGTCCTAAGAGCCTCACCTTTTACATGAAGCCATTTACATTTACAAGCATCATAGGGAGCAGGGTGAGGTAACAGCCTGCTCCCTGCCAGGCAGGGTGACCTTGAAAACAGAAAAGGACAAGGAAATGGAGATGAATCTACTAATGCCATTGCTCTTCTTGAATCTTAGGTGTGTTAGTAAACAGCAGGAACAGCATATTAGAAGTAGCTACAGAAATTTGGGAATTATGAAATATCAAAATAAAATTTACTCAATGGAATCAAACCAGTAACATCTGTAGATCTTTCTCCTGTAAATAAGGCCCTTCTGTTTTAATTTTCTCTGATATTTCCGTTTTGGTTTTTTTTTATATTAAAATATATGAAGCAAAACCTCAAGCCTAATTTGCTTCAGAAGCAGCACAGACAAGCAGATATTTCAAAAAACTAAATTTAATTGAACATGGATATGTAACTTAAAGAAATGGAACCAAAACTCTTATTAGAGAAGGAGTAAGCATGTATTCCAGCAAATTCTCCTCTCTTAAGCTAAAAGAAGTTTTCCGGGTTTTGGTTTTTTTTTTAATTTGGCAATTTCTGTTAAATGAATAATCAGATAAAACAAATAAAACCAGAAGTAACACCTGTGTAGTCTGACATGAGCACAGACTTAAATCAGATTCAGCTTTTAACAGCCACCCTCAGGTGCCTGAGGAATCATAGCAAGGTAATTCAAACACTGTTAGGCCAGTTTTCAATGGACTTCTGTCAGCTGAACAGCTGATAAAAGCCATCTGGACGATCAAATACTGCATAGTTCAAGATACAGAAAGCGGTGAATATATGTAAGCCCAATCAGTCTGAATGACAGATCTGCCTCCTCACTGCCTAGGTTTTTGTTACTGTTTTTGACATCTATATATATTCCATTTTCAACAGAGTTCAGAAGTCCAGGCCCTATCTATATGGCATTTTTAATTCACATCTACACAAATGTCATGGTATTTCTCTAGGGGGAAAAAAAGTGTAGAAGCTGATTTTTGTGTCAGCTAATAAAATTATTGTATAGTTCATTCAATTATACTTTCTTAGCCATGTATCTATAGGGATACCTAACAGTTACAAGACAAATGACAGACAAAGATAAGATGATGCAGTCTACACAAGCTGTCACTGCTACCTGAAAAATTGTAACTGAAGAAGTGGTATGGAAGAGGCTTGGTCTTTCCCAAGGACCTAACAAGTTCCCTCTCCTACCCCAAATAAGACAGCTATGAACTAACAGTTTAGCCACACAAATCCAATGCACAATTGCCTCGTGATTTGAGCAAGTATTACCCTTTCCTATCAGATATTTAAGAACACAGAGACACCAGGATTAATTTTCTGCCTCTAAGACTCTTTCTGACCTATGAGAAACTCAGAATTATAGACCAATGGTATCCTAGATGTTAAAAACTTAACAGGTGAAAATGATGGCTATTTGCATGACCAGCTTTTTCCATGGAACAGATTAGCTCTTTACATGTGCTTTGATATACAGATTGGCATTTTCAACTGCACTAATATCAGCCCCCTAATCTTGCAGTGGCTTGCCTCACACATGAGGCAGTTATGTTCTCTACCTATGACAAACCATGTAAGTAACTTCCACTGATTTTGTGGAAAATTAGATGTGTTGGAATTTTGAAAATTAGGGAAATTTTTAGAGCCTTAGACACATGTTTAAGAACATATTCTAGGGCCCTGTTGTGGAAACGTGTTTTCCATGTTCACCATCCTCACAGAGTAAAGCGCTGCCTTGGTAATAAGGAATGGAGATACAAGAACATATGCAGGTAGAACTGGTGTTGCAAGCAAAGACAAACATTTGATTGCAAACACCATGACCAAAATTCACACCATCTAATTCTATCTATGATGCAGATGGACTTCCATTTGCAAAAAGGTCAACTAGAATGTCTTTGCAGTTAATTTGTGCAGAAGGTAACTCTCTGATAGCCTGGAGGCTCCCAGAACCTGTGCATGTGGAAAGACACTTTGAGCTGTCTGATATCCATCTCCAATGTGTGGCAGTGTTTAGGACAGCCAATCAAAGAAAGCATCTGGGCTTGTCCAACAGACAACATCTTACCTGAATTAACTGTCACAATCTGAATAGGCACGATTTTTATCTTTCATTAGCTGCATCCCTTAGACCTCCACTTGTTGAAGTGTAACTTCAGTCGCAAATCACAGCAGCAGGCAGCAGCTTTATTTAGCACATACAATATATGTGCTAACACATTATTTACACAGCATTATCTACAGATTTTGGTTATGAATTAAGAAGAAAAAAGTTTGCAAAAGCACAAATTTTCAGGACAATTATTGGACAGGAATCACTGTGTACAGAATTTTTTAACCTCCAGGATGATAAAAATGTCAGAGACAAAATAAATGAGAGCATGGTAATTTTCCTCATAAAAACTAGAGGTTATATGAAAAAAAAAAAAAAGCTGAAAAAGACTGTGCTCAAATGGAAAGTGTCTTTTCTCTATTGATAAGATGATGCAGCCAGAAATACCGCAGAAGATTAGAAGTAACCTGCAAGATTTTATTACCTTTGATTTTTAGCCGGTGCTGCATAAAATTAATTTGTATTTTACACTAGAAAATGCATGGCATAGGATTAATGATGGCAGTGTGGAAGAGAGGATTTTTTTTCTCCTGTGGAAGATCTGTGAATTCTTCCCAGACCTCAAATGGCACTTACAGCAAGAGAAAAATACCTGCTTTGCATTTTATGGTGCTACACAACTCACAAGAGGCCCTGTTTAGATCATGTAGGCTTTCAAACTTCTGGTTACATAGCTAGCCCTCACTAAGTCTGATCTTAGTATCAGATTTGATCTCTTTGAATGATAAGCAACTTAGCATGGTATTTGGCAATTTTCCAGATCCTGAGAAAACAGCAGTTCCCATGCTGTTTCAGTGCCTTCTATCCAAAATGAGGCAAAATGTGGCAAAGGTGACAATACCAAAAAAAAAGAGCAATAAGTAATAGCAAAAGAAGAGATTAACTAAAAAAATAATTTTCTAACTACACAGTATCTTGTCCAAAGCTTCAGGAAAGGTGATCTACAAAAAAAAAAAATCTGATTTTTAGTGAAATTTCAGGAATTACAACTCAGATGATTTGTGTTTTCTTTCTATCATCTATATGTAACTAGAGCAACACCATTCATATTGCGTTCATTATTTCTAGAATTTTTAGAATACTACTTATCCAAGTCATATGTTGTCTTTCAAAAGAGATAATCCTCGTAACACTGAAAAATTAGAGGGAAAAAAAATCCATCTTGATGTCTACTTTAAACAAACTCTGCAATACAGAGAATCATTGTTGTTCAGGTGCTAGGTTTCCCTGCTGGCCTTTATCTGCTATAAGCCAAATACGGACCCTCAATTACATCTTAGTAGAAAATAAGTACACTAAAAAAAGTATTTGTGGTCTGTCCTTCTCCTACCTCCTTCTGCTGGGTTTACCCCCCATGGCAGATACTACAAACTTTTATAATCCCTCATTTTCCCCTGTACCAAATACCCCTCAAGGTCTGGGTCCCATTTCCTGGCCAGCCTCAGCAGTGAAACCTCTATCTGCAGCTAGAATTAGAATTTGGTCCTGTGGTAGGGCCCTGCTGTCTCTTCATGCACTGGAGAGGTGGGGATGAGTGGCAGGTAATGGAAGCTTGGAGGAGCTCAGATGTCCAAATTCTTCAGAAACAAGAATAAGAAAAGGGTGCCCAACTGTGTTAAATTTATAGACCATGTCACTTTCTGAGATTCTGAAGTGTGGTACTCTTTTAATTCCAAAAGACACTTGTCTGGCCACAGAGATGTAGCACCAATGAACACTTGTGTCCCGATAAACTTTAAAGAAATGGCACAATCTGATCAAACTTCAAATGAAAGGCAGGTGGTCTTCAGTAAAATTCTGCACAGCAGTGTTTGAACAGGAAAAGAAGGTCTGGACTGAATCTTGCAGTTTCTTACTTTGACAAAAATTAAAAAAAAAAATCCTAAAACTGAAAACCAGACAAATCCAGATACCTTCTAACAGATGGCTTAGTTAGGTGGGATGAATCAGTAAAGTCCTAGTTTCAAAGCATTTCAAGGAACATAGAATCATATAATAGCTAGAGTTAGAAGGGACCTTAAAGATCATCTAGGGATCCTTACAAGTAAAAGCCAAGAAGTGCATGGTGAGGGGAAAGTAGGCTCAACAGCTGGAATGGAAACATTCCCAAACAGGAAAAACAGATGGTTCTTTCTGGTAAGAGGCAGGGAGCAGTTCCTCGAGCCAATTCAGCTTCCAACCACATGGGAATTATGGTCATCCTAGAGGCTGCAGAGAGGCACTCCTGAGGTGTCACATCGCATGGGACGGCACACTGACAGCTCAGGAGCTGGTACGGGTAACTAGTCCTTCACAGAGGGATCCAACAAGCCACAGCACCTCCTGACGGAGTCAGGATGTGAAAGTGTATGGGGGAATGGGGTACCCAGAAAGAACTGTCAAAAAAGAACTGACTGCTTAAGAGGTCATGTTAAGTAAGAGCAGAGGAGGACTTTGAAACATCACTATCCATTCTCCCATATGTTTTTATTCTTATAAAACTGAAAATTGGACTATCTTACCCTGTCTAGAACACTGGGTGGAGGACTTTGATGAGACATACCTATAGCTAAACATCTTATGACCTTACCACTATCCTGAACTAATTTTCATTGCACTTTTGGCAATGGATAAAATTGGGTTGATTTCAAATAAATGGACGTTCTCATGTGGTCCATGGGAAAACAAATAAGAACTTGAGTCACTTGTGACATGTCTTGAGGAATTCAAGGCATCAGATTTAATTGTCTATATTAAATATATTATCCCTGAAATAACTTCTTGCAGTTTTGAAGCACCTGAGAAAATACTGCGGATTGGAAACATGAGGATCATCTTTATTGCCACTGCAATTGTAAGTAGCAATGAAGGCAGACAGATGAAAGCTTCTCTGCTGTTTTGAAAGATAAATACATTCCAGAAATCATAAAAGCATCTTTAGTGACAGCAAAGGAATCTATACAAAAGCTCTGTAAGAATCAACAGGATATTAGCTGAGATTCATTATTGCCACCTTTGTAGATGTCTATATTTAAGCTAGTTCAGCAACAGAAAAAACCTGATTGCTACTATTTTCAGTGAGCACAAGGCATCTGAGATGTGAAACAGGAAGTTAGATTTCTTTTGGAAGAAGAAAAAGAAGAAATGTAACTTTTAAGAAAGGTTTCTACTGATCTAAGTCTATTACTGGTTTTCAGCAACCCCACTAAAGAACTGCATTTGAAATAGGAAAGAAAATTCCCTTTGAAGGTTTGTAGACATTTTCACATCATCCAAGAAAATTTTACATTTTGTTAAATTATTTTTTGTGTTATCTGTCATCCCTATAATATGAACCATGCATATCATTAGTCCAAAAAACAAGCAATGAGTTAAAAAGTTGGTACATGTTTCTCCATTTTTAAAATATTACTAACCAGAGTTAGAGGGAAAATGGACAGGCCAAAAAAATTAAAAAAAAATATTACTTAATCTTTGGTGTGTACTGAGACAGGGAATTCTTGCCATTTGTGTAGTGCTGGCAGCACTGGGCAGAACTCACCCAAACACAGGAAACTGTGATTTACAATGCTGGTGAGGAGGAAGAGGGGCTGATGCCACCCACCTGGACTTGTGCAAAGGATTTGACACTGTACAACACAACAATTTATCTCTAAACTGGAGAGACATAGATTAGGTGGATGAACCACTCAGAGGACAAGGAATTGCCAGGATGGCTGTACTCAAAGAGTTGTGGACAGTGGCATTCCCAGGAGTCTGTACTGGGACCAGGGCTGTTTAACACCTTTACCAATGACATGGACAGTGGGATCATGAGCACCCTCAGCATGGCTGCAGATGACACCAAAATGAGTGATGCAGCAAGGCTGGAGGGACGGGATGCCATCCAGAGGGACCTGGGCAAACTCAAGGAGATGGTTTGGGGGCTGGAGCACATCTCCTGTACAGACAGGCTGAGAGAAGAGTGTTGTTTCAACCTGAAGAAGAGAAGGCTCCAGGGAGACTTTATTGCACTTTGCAGTACTTAAAGAGAGTTGGGGAAGGACTTTTTAAAAGGTGATATAGTGATAGAATAAGGAGTAATGGCTCTAAGCAATGTGGGTGAGTTTAGACGAGCTATTAGGAAGAAATGTTTTACAATGCAAGTTGTGAGATGCTGGAAGAGGTTGCACAAAAAAACTGTGGATACCCCATCCTGGAAGTGATCAAGGCCAGGCTGGGTGGGGCTTTGAGCAACCTGATCTAGTGAAAGGTGGTCCTGCTCATGGCAGGGGGTTTGAACCAGATGATCTTTATGGTCTCTTTCAACCCAAACCATGCTATGATTATATAAATATGGTAAAATTTAAAGTATAATAGTAGTAATAAATAATGGAAAAATTGAGTTGTAAATGATGAAGAGGAAATCTAAGAAGGAGCTGCTTACTTCAGTCCAGAAAATCTAAAACTAAGTTCAAAATTTCAGACCAGTATTTTGATGAATAGTGCGGGAGCTCTGCCATGAATTAATGAGAAGATTATTTTTCTTTAAAAGATTCAGAGCTAGCTGGATACTAGCTTAACAAGGTAATTATCAAATGAAAGAGAATTGTTGTATTGCTGTGAACTTGCATAAAGACTTTTATAATTACTGATGTTTTGGCCTATCTTTGTTTTAGAAGACCATGCATTACAATATTTTTGCATAAAATATGTTCAGTTGGAATAGGAGTTTGTCTGGAATTGGAGGTTTACTTGTAAGCAGTCAAACAAATGTTCTCTTTCCTAGATTGATATTCAAATAGGAAGGCTATATATGCATGACATTTTACCAAGTTTATTGTACCAGAAAACTGGGTACACTAATAATTATTCTATGAAAAAGCAAAAGTTTCATAACTGATGGTGAGACTCTAAACACACAAACCAATGTTTTTAATAATGACTTCTCTTTTCCTCAAAAAGCTGTATATAATGGCAGGTATGGATATATTAATGTCAGGTTGACATGAACACTTGTAAAAATGACTGTAAGAATTACTGGCCTCTGAAAATTTTGTTCTGTGTCCCTTTGACTCATCATTGCATAGGTAAGGCACGAGAGTATATACCAAAAGCTTGGGTTTTTTTTCCCAAATACAGTTGTCTTGAATATCATTAGTATACTAGGATGCTATTTTCTATTGCTTTCTTCCTTAATAACTAAACTATATAGACATATCAAATATCGTTTTATAAATTAACAGTGACAAAAATAGATGGTATAACTATGATGGTATAAATGAGAAGAATAAGACATAAGCTGTTGAAAAGCTTCCAAAAAGTCCCCCAAACTGTAATGTTTTTCAGTGAGAATGAAAATCATATAGTAATGTGCATTTGAAACACCGTATGTGCTATTGTAACACAGCTGTCTGATGCAGGCTCCCAGATCTTTTCCTCTCCTATTACAACTGTTCCAAAATTTCATGGTAAAGGACTCATGGTAGTCCCTTTCAATCCTGCTGACTTCTGCTTTCAAATTCAAAGCACACAGAAGAAGTACAGTTTAGATCCTATCAACAGGTCTAGACAAATGTGTCATGGTCTGGAGAGTAAATGTATCATAAAGACAAATTATATATATGCTGTGCAATTCCAATAAACCTTACTCTAAAACAGAAGTGACAGAAGGGGAATACTCAACTGGCAAGACAAGCAAACCAGAAAATTCTCACATGCCAATATCATCTCATTAAAGCCCTGCTTAAAAGTGGTTTTAACATGCTCCCTGTAAACAGTACCTTTTGTTTGCTGTCCCTGCTATTAACTAGCACTTTCAGTAGATACTAAGATGTCTTTAAACAATCATTCAACTTAACAGACTTGAATGACTATTTCACAGTACACTACAAATGCAAGCAAAATTGAATGCTGGCATTCTTCTCCTTTCTAGCAGGACATCTAAGTTGGGTAATGGTGAACGCTTGTCCGTGCTAACTCTCCTACAGATCACTTCACTTTATTACCTTCTTGTAACAAATGCACTTGAGGTGGCCATGTCCATGGAAAGCTCTGTTCTGTAAACTGTGCCATAGCTCTTACTGACTGCTTCTGCTGAGAAGCTACAGTGCCATTGCTGTCCTTGCTAATGTTCCCCATGGACATCACCCTCATTTCTATTATTTCTTTTGTGTGCTGCTGGTGACCAATGCACTGATCAGAAGGACCAGGTACACACACCTGTGCACAGGATAGCAAGTAGTAACTTGCCAAAGAGAAGCAGGCATCGATCCTAATTCTAGCAGCTGCAGCAAAAGCCACACCAAAAGCTAATATTCCATTGCAGTGTGCTCAGATGCCAGGGGTTATTCAAATTGAAGCTGACAGCACAATCTTAATCCTGCTTCCCTGTGCATCTGTATTGCAATAATACAGACTGTAATTACATGATCACATGTATTTGCAGAAATGAATTTGATTGTATACAAAAGATTGTATACTACAATCTAGATATATTGTATGTGATATATTGTATACTACAATCTAGATATATGTGTGCATCCTCCTACAATCAAGAGACATATCAAGGTATATTAATACTTATTTGAAATCATGAAGTCCACAATGTATCTACTGACATATTGGCCACATTCTGTTGAAATTTATTGCTAGGAGCAGCTAAAGTTATATTTATTATATCTGAGCTCTCTACTGTAGAATCACATCATCAGATCCTAAATAGGTCTTTTGTCTTTGTTATTATTAAAGAGAATTGATGGGGGAAAAGAAGTTTCAGAAGAAAGAATTTTGGGATTTAAGACTGGCTTGCAAAGCATGCCAAGAGCATGTATGATGACCTAATGCCCTAAGGGATGTGGTTTCTACATCCCACTCTAGGACAGTCAGATGGGGCTGATTCCTCAACCCAGGGTGGGGGAAGTAGGTGCAAGCAGTAGAACAAGCTACTGCCAAGCCTGGCTACTGCCAAGCCTGGCCACTGGCTCACTCCAGGGCAGGTCAGCAGCACTGGAGGGGCTGAGACACAGCTTCAGAGCAAGGCTGCAGACTTCACAAAGACTAAAATAAGTGAAAAGGGTGGGAGATCGTGCGCTGAATAGTCTGTCTTTTCCACAGCTCTAGAGAAAAAAAAGATCAAGCAGGTGTTTGAGGAAGAGGAATTGTCATCAGACCAGAGGAGAGAATTGTCATAAGAACATGACTGATTCTGAATATGTAGAACAGACTCCTCCAGGACTTGGATGCTTTTCATGGAAGGGAGAAGAACAGAGGGTTATTACATCTATGGTATAAATGACATCAAAACTAAAATTAAATGAACTTTTCAACCCAGGATGGCACACATGGCACCTGGCAGAGTGCCTAAGGAAGGCATTATCACAAAGGAATTCCTGCTCCATACCTAAATTCACACTCACTTTTTAGCTCAGTTAAGGAACACTTTTCTGAAGTCAATGGCTGAATCACCTTGCTTTGGTCCATGATGTGGAGAAGTCTCCAAGCTCACAAACTCCACACCCTTCATAAGAAGGAGTCAGATGGACTCCAGGAATGCACCTAAAGCATCCCAGCCATTAACAGGCAGGTAATTCATAGACTGGGTTGGACCTAGTCTGAAATATACCTCTGCAAATCATGAGTTGTGTGAATTCATGCCCTCAACACTGCAATTCCTACTGCACTGCACTGCCTGCTGATGTCAGTGAAACATCCAGTCACCAGCTCAACAGATTACAAATTAAATCAACAAGCTGACCCTGAGGTACTAGAAGTACAAACTCTGCCTTTCTGAAGGTGGTTGCAATGTATTGTCCAGGCTTTTTTTCTATTTAGTCAAGAACCTTCTCCCTACCATAATATAATTCCCAAGTTGTACACAAATTCACACTACAGGCAGTGCATATTTCACTAAGCTAAGTTTAACCCTTCTCAGTATAAGATACCCTGTGTTTCATTTGCACTTTAAAAATATTAACTAATTCCATTAGTTGTGCATGCATAATGGATAAATGAAGAATACTGAACAAAAACAGTCTGGAAAGGAAAGACATTCCCTAGCTTTCCAAATTGATATATCTTTTCTTGTCCATGTTGTGCAAGTCCATGTTGTGGTTCAAAATCTTTTTGCCTGAATTTTCTTTTCCTTTTTTTTATAAAGCATGACTTGGAGCATCCCTTTGGATTACAGAATTTGATGCACAGCCAGCCATGCATGTGCAACTGTCCCTAAGAGCCAAGCCTCAGCAAAGCTGGTGTGCCTACAATCTTGAAACAAAAATAGCTGTCAAATCAAAGCTAATTTGCCACAAAAGAAAGCACAGATCCACAGTTAGAGAATACCAAACTAGTTTGAGTTAAAAATTGTTTAAAAAAATAGGGACTTGATTTTATAAAAGAAAAGTTTATTTTTAATCTCTAATATAATTTAATAATGGATTAATTGATTTTCCTTAAGGCTAAAGGTGGGGGTAGGGTGGGGGGGAAGAACAAAGAGAGGTAATATCAATTCTTGAGAGGGAAAAAAGTTTTTAAGTCTGTCAGCAACTAAAAGAGGGGAGGGAAACACAAACAGTTATACAGCAGACTGCTGCTATCACATGTGACATGAAAAATATGTTAGTTTAATGTTCCTTGGACCAGAGTTTCATTTTACCTTATTTTAGTGAATTAAATCATGTACTACAAAGGAATTTGGATCTCAATGAAAGGAACAAGATTGATATCAGGATGAAATGTAATGCTGTATTAATTCAGGTTCAGACATTAAAGACAAAAATAAAATTGAATTACATAGTGTTCTAATATTTCTGAACTCGATAAAATTGTATATAAAAACCTTTATCATAGTCAAATTGAGTTTGGAGTAATGGTTTTTTAATAGATACAACAAAACGGTCAACATCTACTTTCAGGTACCCAGTGAACTGCATTGATGGTTGACTCAGAAACTGCCATTGGCCATACAGCTGTGCACTGGTGCTTCTCTGCGCATATTCCTGCACTACATCCAAAATACTAAGCCAAGGTTAGCCTGAGTCACAGATAAAAAGCAGATGTTTGAAGTAGAATGGTTTGAAAAAGGTAGCACTGATAACGAAGGAATAGCACTTTAAAGACCTGTAGTCAAGGTGCATGTCTCTGGCTGAGGAACACTTACGTGTAAGCAGTTTATTCTGGAGCAGAGACATCACCCAGACTATATGCCATAGTGCCCATCAGCAACAAAATTATTTCAGCCACTGACTGTTGATTCCTATGTCTTGGCTGCAAGGAAAGAGCCCTGCAGATGTAACCCCAAGGCTGCAGGTAATGCCGAGTGCTGTGGCAGGATCTCCTCAGCAGCACAGAGCTTGCTTGCAATCCTTCCCTTGGCTTTCTCATTCAGTGTAAAACCAAGATACCAGCACTCCCAATGACCTGAAACAAAATCCTTCAAAGGAGAGCACATCTGGAACAATGGACCTGCACTAGCACTTTTTCCTGCAGAGCTGGACAGCAGTGTCCTTCAGGACATTCCCAGCGGTTCAGAGGAAGAGTAGTTCAAACTCCACAAAAAAAAGGAATATCATAAATCTCAATCATTCTCTTCCAAATCCTATACATATACCTTTAAACTTTCCTCTCTGATGTAAACTTCTAATAGTATCTATATACTGAGTTCATTTTTCTTGAAAAATCCTAAGCAAATACTTCACAATGACAACTTCACTGTGAAAATAAGGAGAGAAGAAACAAGAAATGCAAGGTACTGCTTACACTGCTATATGCAGCAGAATGAACTTAAAATATTATGGTATAAAACCTATATGGATCAGAATAGTGGAACAGCTAAATGTCAGCAACATTTTAAAGGTAATATAATTTGGTGTGCAGAATTCAATATGATAAAGAATGTTAGTCACTGTATAATATCTGAGCCTTCCCATACATAGCAGACTTAAAAAAAAATAAATAATGACTGCATTAATTCAAGGAAACTTTCAATATAGAATTAGGAATAGTATCTCAGTTTCCAGAATCAGCTTTTGAGTCTATTTCTACTAATCACGGTGCTGCAGCTGATCCAGTTTAAATGTATTTCTATAAAGATTCCATAATTTTTGGTGATGTTGCATGTTGTGTTCTCCTAAGCCATTTAAAAATATTGCACCACAGTAAATACCTAGTGCCTAAAAATAAGGTGCTTCATGTGGAACAGCTCTACTGCATCATAGAAATACAATGTAAAAGTCTTAATAAAGTTTTATTTGTACATTAAACACAAGCATGCACATTTTGCGTAGTAGAACCTACACTATATTAGGATGCATGTTTGTGTATTAGGCTATGCTCTATTTGTGAGTGCATACAGGTCTGCAAGATTAAACTAATTGGTAGATGAGCAAATATTTTATTATCTGAACTTAAAAAAGATCATCTGTCCTGACAGTGTGCTAAAGCCATGAAGTGCCACACCACTCTCTACACTGGTATAAGTAAGTGCACAAAATAGAATTTATAGATTGTTATTAATTCATCTTAATATAGACAAACTTCCCAGAACTCAAGGAACTATATTCTGGATCACCTACACCTGAGGATTCTAAAAAGGAACTAAAAAATCTGGCCCATTGTTTAGTTAATCAGTGCTCTGTAAAAGGAAATGTGTTTCTAATATCTTCAGGCAATCCATGTGCTCCAAAGTATTACAGTTTATACCAAATGTGGATAAAACTACTAACTAAATTAAATGCTTCTCTTTGTTTTAGAAACAAGATGACAATATGAAAATATCCTCCACCACAAAATTTACATTTTTTTATGGTGTTGCTTAGGTAATTCATGAAGTGAGGTGTTTCAGTTCTGAAAAAGAAACACCATGAGTAAAACAAAAGAAAAGAAACAAAATCAAAAATACAAAAAAAAATTCTTGACTACTTAGGGAAAGATGAATATTCTAACCCAGTCTTGTTTCCTACAGGAACTCTGTTACTATGTGTGAACATTTTCCTGCAAGAACATAACATATATTAACTGATCATCTTAAAAATCACTTGATAATATTAAAAACTAAAACAATAACCACTGAATATTTTCAATTCCATGGAAAAAAATTTAAATACTTCTAGTATAGCAACATGTTTGTTTCTCAATAAAAAATTAATTTAATGTACTGCCAACATTTGAAGCCAAACACAGCTATTCAGCAAAGCAGAAAAAGTACTGACTGATTCCTCAAAATTGCCATTACACTATGCACACAAAACAATTAAGAAAATATTTAACTTGATGTTTTAAACAGTAAAACGTTGGGGTAACATTTTGATGTTAAAAGCTATTGATTCCCATTCTTTTGCATGGGTTTCCATCATTTTATTAGCATCATCTCCAGCAGAAAGAACTGAATGCTACATAATCTGGACCAAATGGGTGAACAAAAGCCAATCACAACAAAGGGATTATTTGTATTGGGCAGAGAAAAAGCCCATTAATCACTGTGATTCTCTCATGTTAATTTTGCCTTTATTCTTTCTGCTTTCTGAACAGACCCAAGACACCTCTAATGTATCATGTCCCATGATATTAAGATTTCTCCCAAGGAAGGTTTATCATTTAGTCTGTTTATGCAGCAGCAGAACCAGTCTGATTGACTGGGGTTTCAGAAATTGCAATTAGAGGCTCCATATAATTGCACAATATTCACATTAGGAGTTAGTAGCCCTTATTACATTAGTAGCCCTTTTCCATATACTGTTTCGCAGGGTCTCCCATATTGATTTGTACAACATGCTTAGTCACAAGTAGAAGAAATCTGGGATCCCCCTTTGTAAGATACATGAAATCTTGCATTATTTGTTAGGATAGTTGAGAAAGAGGCTGGGAAAACAGTTTTCACTATAAACTTTTCCACGGAGTGATGTGTGAGTACACACAGGCAATACACACACACCTTGAAACGTGCCTGCCACTTCGCAGTGAAGCCTTTTTTTTATATTTTGAAGGTATCAATAACTCAGAGGTGCAGGAATACTAGGCTAGCTAATAAGACTGCAGCTGGCAGAGGTGAAGGTCTAATTCATATCTGCTAATTGCAAACCAGGAGCTAGTAGGAATTATTCCTTCAACACCTGCCAGTAACATGGAGAAAAAGAAAAATGCTCTTTCTGAAGGAAATTGGTGGAAGATTCATGTGCAAAGTCTGGCTTAGCCAGCAGTATTAGAAAAACATTATTTCTGATACTCAAAATAAGAAATAGTAAGGTGTTTTTAACCTCAAATAGTTTAGCATCCAAGATGAGAAAATTGTTCCAAAGCTGGTTATGATGGCTGAGACTGAACTGAATAGAGGACTGCAAGTTGGCACTGGCTCTGGGACAGGCAACTTCAGGGACTCAGAGGTGAAGGTTAGACAGCCCCCTGATTACTGGAGGCTCCACAGCCTCCCCAGGGAATCTCTCCAGGCACCTGATTTTTCTCACTGCTAAAAGTGAACCCCTCTTTTTCTTTATTGGCTTGTTTTTCCCCCACAAATTAAGGCCTGCATCTCCTCTCAGGCTCATCATGGCTATGGAAACAGACCACATGACTTTCCTTGATATGTCTTGTTATTATGTCCCATTTTCATCTTTCCATGTTGCCATGTCTTCTCTTCTAAGACTGACCAAGTAAAATTCTTGGATTTTTCTTAGTAAGTCTTGTTTCCAAGAGTTTTTCTTTCCCCTCGACACTCTCCAATCAGACCACATGTTTCTGTATGAATGCCACCCAAAACATACATTCAGTACAGACAAAGAAAAGGCAATCCCAGTCAGTAGGAGAGATACAGCTGGTACTTCAGAATACTGGATTCACCATAGCTCAACTGACAGGGACAAAATTCAGAAAATAATTATGCATGAAAGATAAGAATCTGTTAAAGAGACTTCCTAAGATATCTAAAAGATGCAACTATAATGTGAAAAAGAAAACAACTTTGGCAAAAAGAGTTATTAGGAAAAAAAAGGCAATGATTGTAAGGAAAAAATCCTGATAATTATCAGGACTGTAGAAAATTTAAGCAAAGATAAAAAAGAGGGAAATGTTCTATAAATACATATTATCAAGTATAAAATATTAGAATGAGATGCTGAGGTTGGCAGTGAAAAATCCGTATCCATAAAAACAAGAGAAAATAAGTCCTTGAAATTTATCAAACCTTAATTTAATTTGGGAACAGAAAAACTTTCAACATCAATATATAAGAAGATTTTTTGTTCTACTTTTTGTTAATCTTGAGTGATAAGTGCTTTCTAGTTAATCAGCAACTAAGATGGATCTTAAACAGTATCTATGAGAAGTAAATGTTTTGAAATTCGCAGTTCTAAGGGGTATTTTTTACATTTCTATCTGGTGTTATAAAATATTAATTTAAAAAATAAAATAACTACTGAGGGAATTTTAAAAATCCACTGCTGTGCTGAAATTTAAGGGACATTATACAGTCAGGGAACATCATAACATATTACACTTGCTTGATATCAATCCAGACAAAATAGTGAAAAAAATTATACAGAATTTAACTGACAAAGATTGGAGTGAAAGGGATGCAATTAATGCCAGTCAACATGGGTTTATGCAAAATAGTTCTTGTCAAACAAATCTCATTTTATTCTCTGATGAGCTTACAAAAGTTTGGGTGATAAAGTGCATGGGTGTAATACCCTTAGACACCTGAAAAGCATTCAACTTACCAGTGCATTACTTATATTCTTACTAAAGTTTATTAAGATACAATTTTCATAAACTGTATGTAAAATTGATTGACAACTCTTTAAAACATCAATTTTAGGAAGTAATTTTTAATTAGAAATAACTAGCTGGAGGGTGGAGGGGCTAGTGTTAGCTACTAGATTCAGAAAATTGTGGACCTCTTACATCTGATTTTAATGAAATTTTCCCCTATGTTCTGAAATGAAATTCAAAAGTATTGCCAAGAAACTTTGGAAAAACAAAATTAGAATAGTGGTATATAAAGATGGATACCAAGGAATCACACAGTATAATCTGTCTCACAAAGCTAGGCCAGTTTATTGTGTTGTACCTGAATGCTCAAATGATGTTTAATGACTGTGATTTCTTGTGGGGAAAAAACAAATAAAGGGAAAAAAAAAGACCATGTTCCTGGAAATAAAAAAATCTGTTTCTCTTGGCAAATTTCATTTTCTCTCTAACAGTTATAGCAGAGAAGCTAGATGACAGTTTTAGAGAACCTGGGGAGATAATGTAACATGCTGGCCCCTCAAACCATTTTTTTTGAAAATAGTTATGCAAGTGGGTAATGTGTGATGAACTTTCCCTGTTTATTCCCAAACTACGCTTATAAGAAAAACCCACTACCTGTAGCTTCTCCACCATTAACCCATGCAAAAGTTTTTCATTAAAGGGCTATAAAGTTACCTGCATTGCACAGGTTATGAAAACACGGACAAATTTACAATGAATCTGTTGCAGCTTCCTCGCTGTGTATTAATTTAAAAATTTGTAGTAAAATCTAAGATACACTTATGTAATATATTCTAAAGGCACACAGAAAAACTTAGATAAGCACTTCAAAGTTGATGATTTTGCCACTTAGCCCAAAGTTCACTCTGAAATAATTGCCTAGTAAACTCCTTCCTCCTTCCTTCCTTCCTTCCTTCCTTCCTTCCTTCCTTCCTTCCTTCCGCCACTTCCGCCACTTCCGCCACTTCCGCCACTTCCGCCACTTCCTTCCGCCACTTCCTTCCTTCTGCCACTTCCTTCCGCCACTTCCTTCCTTCTGCCACTTCCTTCCTTCCACCACTTCCTTCCTTCCCTCCTTCCTTCCCTCCTTCCTTCCCTCCTTCCCTCCTTCCTTCTTCCCTTCCTTCCCTTCCTTCCCTTCCATCCAGAAATGAAGAAAATTCAAACAGGGTTCATGAGCCAAGCAGAGAAAATGAAAAAAGAAAAAAATAAAAAAGGGGCATAAAATGCAAAGCATGGTTGCCTTGTACATTCCAAACACAAACTGCAGTAGAAATTATAACACAAAATACATATTCAATTATCAGCTACAGATTCAGAGCAACAATAAAACTGAAATCACTATATTTTCCTAAGGATAGGGAGAGCAAAGAGCTCAAATTGTTCCTTTTGAAATTTCTACTGTGTAACATTATGCAATGTTACCCATATAAAACTGGGTGATGAAAGCCTATAAAAAGTGCCTGAAATTCTCAACATATTCTACATCTATAAGCTTAAATAAATCCATTTTGAGGACTCCATCATATCTACCACATATGAAATTTTTTTACAGCTACAAATGTGTAGCTTCCTCGCAGTATTATAGCTCCTCCATGGAGAGAAATCAATTACTGAACAGAAGAGAAATGTAGACAAGCTCTAATTTTCTGTACAGTGGGAACTGCATTCATTATGCTTTAAAATAGCACTTTCCCTGAAAGAGTTAACTTTCTAGCTCCTATTCTCTGCAGTGCTGCATAAACACTGCACATTATTCTTACTGAGCATGCTTCATCTTTCCTGTCTCCACAGTCTTGGGCTGTCAATCAGCTGTCAGTCCCTACCACATCAGCACAGTGCGCATCACCAGGCTGTCAGCACAGCAGCTGATGAGACTCTGCTAAGAGCTGTCAATCAAACTTGTTTCTCTTATCTCTTCGGGAAATATTTTGTCTCTGAGAAACAAAGAACCTGGGCAACAATGGATCAGAGTCTAGTATTTACTCTTTCACAGGGATAGAAGCTTCTTAACAGGAAATGAATGCTTTATCCATAACAAGGAAACATAAATTCTGCTCCATTAGGCATATTTTCTTTCTTCGATTGTGTTTCAATCCTATTTATTTCTTGACCAAACAAATCAGGGCATAATATATTAAAGCAAATTTCTTTTTTCTCTCACTTTAGAATGAACTTCATGTGTTTACTTCATAGTTTCTGTTGACTATAATTCAATGCAGTGTAAGATATGTAGCATCTCTGCTTTTGGGAATCTTTCCTTGTCTTTAAGCATTGGAATGTGTGAGGTTTCTCTCAATCTCAGGGTAGCCAAAAAGCCAGACTAGAGAAACACATAATTTACATCTTTGTTAACTAAAAATATATCTTTATTTTCTGCAGTATTTTCATTAAAATTTCAACATAAAATTCAGTAATATGAATAGGGTTCATAGATAATGGCAGACCAAATGAATAGCTGAGGGGTATAAGCAAGTAGGAGAAAAATATATTTTCAGTGGCTCTTTGAAAGAAGATAGTATTTTCTTTCTGAAATGCTGTGCCAGGGAAAAAGGATTGCAGAAGGTAAAGTTCTTGCATCTACAGAAATCAAATACTGAATAAAGACAAAATGAGCTGCAAAGATGAGCACAGCAGCTATTTTTTGGTCTGACACAGAATCTCTGCTTGAAAAAGTTAAGCTGGGCTTTCAAGTCCCATCTACCCAAGGCAGAATATCATTCTGCACAAATAACTGGTCTAGGTCTAACAAACCTGGGAATCAAATTAATTAACACTGGTGGATCAGTGAACTAACAAACCTCTGCTCTTCTCGGGGCATAAATAAGTTAACTTTACATCCTGTGCCACGCAGATATAGGTACATTTAAAGCTAGCTCATGAATCAGTACATAGTGCTGCCTGATGTGAAGCAAAGTAAACATAACCCAGTGACTTAAAATTTCCATTTTGAACCACATCTATTCTTCCCTAAAAATGAAAGAATCTCAGAGCTGACAGTTGAGGAGAAACACTGAGAAGAGCAAAGGGAAGAAAACTGCTTTTCTCAGTATAGAGAGGAGTACTGCAAAACACGGCAATATGAATGAAAGACCTAAAAATATTTTGTGTTTTTCACAAAGCTTCAGGTTTGGGCTGTGAAAGCAAATAAGCAACTTTTTTTTCTGACACAAAAAAGAACGATGAGTTCACAATGCTCACATTATTTTGGACAAAACTGTTTATTAAAAGTTAAAACAAAAGGGGAGGCGAATCAAAATAATTTTTAAAAAAGATCTTCTACCATTTACACAAACACTGATTTACAGGCCTGCTCTGAACATTGCACTGGCTGTGGACTTGGACTGTACAGGTAAGAGCAGAGGGCAGAGAGAGCCAGCTGGGAAGCAGGCTATGATAGGAAACTCACAGAACAGAAAAGTTCAGAGCAACCACAGGAAAAAAAGCTCCCAAAGGAATTTGGAAACTGCACTCAAGATTATGCACTCAAGATTAGTTCCAAGCAGCCTCCCACAACACTCTCGAGGGGCTTTGAAGAAGGAACCTGGGACAAACCAGCGTGCTTCTTCATGTCTCTGATGGCTTAACACAAGTTCTGGACAGCCCCTGAGAAGAAGGAGGGAGGAGGACTGGGATTTGCCATAACCCAGGGAAAAAATGAGGTCATGGACAATGAAAAAGTTTTTATCCTTTCCACACACGCACACATACAAGGGTTTTTGGTTTTTTAAAAATTTGTTTCTTCCAAAAGAGAATATTTTAGTTCTTAGAAGAGGGAAACTATTGCCCAAAGGAAAAAAAAAATAAGGTGGCAGCCACAACCAATGTCAGAGATGTAAGCAAAGCTCTCATAGGCTTGAGCAAGACAAAGGCAGTCAATTTTGACCTGAATCCTAGGGCAAAGGCAAGAGGTTGGCATCTTTCATCACTTTCAATTTTAAAAACAACTTCTCAAAGGATGCCTGTTTCTCTTTTCCTGGGCCTTACGTTGGTTGCCTCCATTATTATCTGTGCCTGAAAGAGTAAGAACACTTTGTCTTTCCTCTCTGCCAGTTCCAATGTGTTTAATGCCCTCTACATCCTAAAATGCATACACACTAGGCAGGTGTCTTGCTGGAGACAGCACAGATGAAGAAAAGGGCACCACCTTCAAAGCTGCATGTTTAGTGCTGCAACCTCGTGCCACACTCACCTAACAGGAGCCACAGCCCCTGGTCAGCAATTTCACCAGCTTGCAATAGAGGTACTGCACGTCGTTACAGTTTTTGGGAGATGCCATGAGCATCCATAAGAGAATAGCAGAGCATGAGCATGGCTTGGGCAAGCCAAACAGAGACCTGTAAGGGGAACAAACTGCTCTGTTCTCAAATCCTGAACATGGTTTTGGGTACAAAGTTCCGAGCTAGGAAGAGAGAGCTACTCCTAACATGCAACTTCCACTCTGCAGCCACCACAAGCAATGCTGAAGGTGTCCCCAAGCAGGGACTTGGAAAGCACAGAGGCCTCAAGACTACTCTCAAAGGCTTCTCAGAAGGCAATGGAAGTCTCAGACTGGAACAGCACAAGCATGTTCTTCAGATTTTCACTGAGTTGGAATAGTGCTCATGTCAAAAAGAACCACTAATCCTGTAATTCAGAATTACATGAATATTCACTAACAAAGGAAAGGAAATACGAATGAACAGCAAAAAGCCTTAAAAGTGGAGCTACAATTCCAGATGCTGAGAATAAACCCAACAGCAACAACAGTTTGTGCAAAGGTTAGAAATTAAAACCAGGGAAAAAATTCTGTGTACTAGCTGCTTTTAAAAGCCTGACTACAGTAACTTGATCTTTCAATCATTCTTATCAGCAACAATGTTAAGAATCACAGTATTACCCCATGCCAAGCTGTCCCAATTACAGACAATACAACCATTATCAAGCATTTGTGACAGCAAAAGTATTTTACACTTTGACAAATTCTTTCATATGCAGCACTGTTTTCCAGAATCACAACTCCCTCTGATCTAACTGGACATTAATTGCTTTCTTGCTGATGTATCTGTGCCTTCTGGACTGATAACACAACTAGCAAATCTGATATCTGACAAGTTGACTCAACCTAATCAGGACAGATCAGCTGTTACCAACGTTGCTATAGGCTGTAATTTGAGGACCTTTAGAGAGTTATCACTTGCTTTGAAAGGCAAGAAACTGTAATTCTGTCAACACTAATCCCAGATCGTGCATTCAAAGTGGTTATTTTTTCTCCAGAAGAAGGTAACACTTGTCAAATAAATACCTGAGATAATTGATAATAGGAATTAGAAGTATGTGAGTAATACGCTGACAATCATGAAAAACAAGAACCTTGCAAGACTCAGAACATTAAGTGGAGAGCACAATCTGTCACCATGAAGCAGGGGTCGCTCTGAATGGAGTCAAACAATTGGCAATGCAGTTTTTCAATGTTTACTTCTCTGTTATTTGGTGCTACAGCTGAGTGAATTATTCACTTCGAACAATTTGTTAGATTAATTTTATCCCTTTTTGCTGCTCAGTGCATGCAGCCAATGGATACCAATGCCATCAGATTTATTCAGTGCTTCACTTTTATTCAAGCTTTCATTTAGTGCTTGATTGAGAGTATTCTAGACTTTCACTGCTGTTCAGCAGCATCCAAGGTTGGTCCTTTATGTGTGCAAGCAGCATAGATCCATACAGTTGATGGAATAATACTTATCTACATCAGCAAGGATACATATTTTATTTTGTTGTTTTTCTGATCCCTCTTTAATTTTGGAAGCCCTTTCACAGCAAAAATAATGAATTTGCTACAAAGTTCCCTTTCTGTGAACAATTTTGCCCATAAGACTCAACACTTGAACTTTTGCAGAAGACAAATTACAAAAGAGTGCAAGCACAGCCACAAAGCACATTAATTAAAAGAAATCAAAATATTATATTTTATTATTTGCTTCATTCTGCTAGGAAATAATTTATTTTTGTGTAATAAAACTCAGAGGAATTTCATGAAAAATGGATTCCAAATTCATGGAATTCTTTAATGTAACTTAATAGTCACTGAATATACACTAGTGACTTTGACACTGCCAGGGCTGCATCGGTCTTGTACAGAGAAACTGTTTTTAGAAACTTATACTTAACATTAGAACAAAAAATACACAAATTTCTTACTGTATCGCTTTGGTCCATCTTCCAAACAAAATGAAAGTGTTAAGGTTGCATCATCTTCAAAAAATTCAGTTGCAAAGGCATCCCACCAGAGGTTGTCACTATCCTAGGAAGCAACAGATCATTCACTTAACAGGAGGCAAAATGAAAATATGTTCATCTGTTGTAAAAGAAATTCAACAGGATCACACTTAGTTTGGCTTCTTCACCTACGGCTTTGGGTTGCAGATGTCTATATGAAATTTCAAATTAATTTTCCTAGATAAAGCTCTAGCTCTAATTTAGGAAAAAACCTGAAGTGTTTAATTTACTGTATAATAAACTGTCTTTTATTTTATCAAGCATACTAAATATGTAAAGCCTTTCTTTTCCAAATTTTTTTTTCCAAATGTTAGATATGGTTTTATAAATCAGTTGCAAATAAAGCAATTATGACTTTTCCCTCCTTTTCTGGACTGCATGTTTCAAATGCTTGGTCCTAGTAATGAAAAATCCCTCACTACTTAATTCTATAATGCTACTTAACCTCATCATCAGCATGAGATGACAAGACAGTTATTTAGAAACTAAATATAATGGACATTTCACTCCAATGCATTTAATATAAATACAATGTTACTTCAAGTTGGTTAAATACCAGCTACTTACATAAATGTAATTGTTGTGAGAAATCTTTACTTTTAAGTGTGATACAAGAAGTGAAAAAATATGGTAAGATGACTTGTGTATACTTAGACCTACAGGAATACACATAGCTGGAACATGGCAATTATTAAATTAGTAAAACGTATACCAACACAGCACTATAGGTAGTTTCTTGACTATAACAATTGAACCAGGCATTTTTGGAGCTGGATGATGAACAACAGGCACCTGAACCTCAATGTCTAGCACCTGAGCAAGTGATCCAGCTTGTAAGGGTTTTCACAGAATTCGGGCAACACAAAACCCACCAAATGTTTCATTCAAAAGCTGTGGATATATTTAATAGCTGGATTATAAATTTTCGGTGCAGTCTCTTCTGCTCCTTTGAGGCTCTGAGTCTTAAATCACTTGTAGCACACAGGGTCAGTAACAAAGCTGGAAATTCACTTCTGAAGATGCCCTGGCTGCACTCCTCAGAGCCACTATCCCAACTCATAGCACATTCCTTTCTAGTGTGCAAGGCCAGGTTCACTCAGCACAGTGAGGCCTGAGAACCTCTTATGCTTGAGCAGTATAGATCTAAGCCAGAAAACATTTGTTTGCTTCACAGGAAAAGAATAATCCTGATATAAAATACCAATTTAAAAGAATATATGCATCTATCATACTCATTATGTACACATGCACAGAGATCTCGGGATTTTAGTACTGCTGCTGTATTTCTTAATGATGTTACTTTTGGATTTCACTCCAAAATGTTGAGCAAGGTGTACTTCCTGCCTCTCAATTTCACTTTGATCTTTGTCAAACATCCAATGGAGAAATGATAAGTATAGGTTTTAACAATCTGATTCCTACCAGAGACCCTAGAGAGACTTCTTGTCTGAGTCCGAGCCTGCAATACTCTTTCCCTGCCAAGGCTCAATCCACCTGGCAATGACAGGACCACACAGCCCTGCCATTCAGTCACACAAAGAGGTATCAAAGCTGTCCCCAGTCTCAGAAATCAGCTGTCACAGAGACTTGTTGCTCTTTCATGGCATGAACTTGATGAGCAAACACTGCTGTGTTCAGTAGCCGAGCAGCCACACCAGTAAGCATGAAATAGCCAGTGGTAAGCATGAAACATACACAGGTGTCCAGCACACCTCTGCATGGGACCCTGCACTCAGCACCGCCTGGGGGCTGCATTACAAGCCCATACAAGAGGTGTTGCCCTACAAGTAGCTATGAGCTACCACTACCTGCCATCTGGCTAAAGAGAGGCTGCAGTACCATTTAACTTTTGGACATACTTGTCATAGGGAAGGAAGAGGGGAGGGAAGGATTTAAGCAATGCCACATACCACCACATTTGCAGTTCTTGTTAATGCAGTAGTTGAGTATCACTGGAGCTACTCACGCAGCATCCAATGACATGGGAACAAAAAGGGGAACACCTCATAGCCAGGATGTAACTGCAGACACAGAAGATCAGGGAAAGTGCAGGGCCTCACCTCAAAACCATGCATATTTGCACTCATGCTGGCTCCCAAAAAGTCTTGAAAGCAAGGAAAAGGTGGAAATGGAATTACTGTGGAGTCCCTCCCTGGTTAGATGAAATATCCAGACTCTCTCACAGTTTGAACACAGTCCAAGGTCTTTATCTTAAGCTTTTGCATATTTTAGGTGAGAAAGAAGGAAAAATATAAAATGCAACACCTCATCCCCAGAAAGAAAACCTGATCTTAAAGAGGAGGATATAAATCCTGCCAACCTTGGATATGCTCTGCTGATTAATTTTCTGCCCCACCCTTGTCACAGGTGGGTCCACCTACTCTCAAAGCCAAATGTGAACAAAACCAAATGAGGTGTCCCCAGCCAAACTAAAACAGGATCCAGTTATTAAAAAAAAGAAATCACTTTTTTTTTTTTTTTTTCAAAAAGGGGATGGGGAAGGCAAGGCTGCCCTCAGGCATCTTTAACTTATGCTTTGACAGGTTACGGGGGATTTTGCCAGAGTAATTATTTTTCTATTCAACAATAATGAGAAATTACCATGGCAACCTCCCTTTCACGTAGTGCACTCACATGCTCAAATATTGAAATAATGGACTAAATATAACAAAAAAAAATTTAATTCTCTAAAAATATTTTGTATTAAAATAAACTTAAGGAATAGGTCACAGGAGAGAAGAGGGCAGAGACAGCCAGCAAGTTGGGTCAGAAGTGAAGATGCCACGCTGCTGTGGCCAGGTACCCAAGCAGGAAAACGACTTCTTCCATAACTGCCATTGTTCCCTCTGATCCCCTCCACCCCTGGTATTATTTGTAATTTGAAGCATGGCTCAACTCTGAATAGGGTCTCCAAGTAAATGGAGTCCTACTGTTTCAATATTTTTTCCTGACTCTGATTTCTTTGGCAAAGGTAATCAGATTTTAAGTACAATGATGGTCTTTTCCCCCCTTCATCTACAAGTCCTGTATGTTCACTGTGTGATCTGAGAGTCAAGCTGGGTTCTTCTTTGTACTTTACACACTTACATGATTAAGAGTCTGCAAGCTAAATGAGCCTTTTCCACTTTCCTGTGATGGATATTGCAACTGGAATATGAGGCCAACTGAGACCATGGCATTTTCTCCAAATTCCTTTATTTTTGTTTAATGATTTGGAAGGCAGATTGGACAGACATAAAAAGATAGTACATGAAATCACACTTGAAAGGATGCAGATACCTTGTAGGACAGAACTGGAATTCAAAATTATTTTGACAGATTGGAGAAATTATCTGAAATGAAGATGAAATTCAATAAAGTCAAGTGACAAAAGCACAAAACCAAAATGGGGAATAACTGGCTAAGCAGTACTGTAGAAAATGGTCCAGATCATAAAGTAAATATGTCAGCAATCAACTAATCTTGGAAATAAGAGAAATGTCTTAGATACCCTTCTGCTCCAGCAAACACATCTCTGGAAAGACTTCAGCTGGAATAGTCTGTCCACTTGTGGAGTATTGTGGCCAAGTCTGGGCCACCCACTCGTAAAGGAATTAGCTGAGAATCACAGGAATCAATGACTTTAAAGAAATATGCAAACAAGAAAGGTTGAAGGATCTAGCTGTGTTCTGTGTAAGACAGAAGAAACTCATGGGGAACATGATGACAGTCCTCAACTTTATGAAAAGATTGCTACAAAGAAGAGCAAACACTTGTCCTTGGTGGCTAACACATAGAAGAAGTAATTATTGGTTCAGTTTGCTGCCACAGCAGGTTAAGTGGTTTAATGCCCTGTTACAGATTTCCAGGCTAGTGTTTTCAGAGGGGAAAGAGCTGCAGAGCCTGACTGCTGTGCTCCCAAGAAGGGGGATATAGAGATCCCGCTGCCTATGAGCCTCCCACAGAAGAGAAGCTGAATTTGGTTCCTTCCTCACATTCCTTTTGGCTGCACATGTGGAACAGGTGTAAAGACTATATTCAAACAGAGTTATGGAAACAAGTAAATACGATTCTGAATACACACAGGAAACACATCTGTTCTGAAGTCGGACTATTTTTTAATAATCACTTTTTAGGGAGAAACTGAATTTTAAACATCAATCTTGGCATTGGACAAGGCAAAAATAAAGAGAGGGTGCACTTGGGAGCTTACATTTTTCTTCTGGTGCCAGCAACCCTTCCCTACTGACGCTTACTATTTTCAGAACTCTATACATCTACATTCCTGTTGGCAACATATATGTGTCTCATATTCTTTTAAGTTAATGTTGCACAAGGAACTGCTGTCTCCCTAAGGAAAGAATGGCATTCCTTCCCTCCTCCTGTTCCCAGCAAATTAAACTACACTTGAGCTTTCAAAATGCAGTTCAAGATAAGATTTTACCATTAAATACACCTGTAAAAACTTCACAGCCATTACAAATTACAAAACTTATATGTATAAAAAAAATCTGACACTGATGTTTATACTCAAAGCACACAGACAAATGATGAAAAATAAAATGTCCAAATACAAGAAACCAATAATTTTCTCAATAGTTTTAAATTAGATCCATCTTGCCTCTAACATATTTAACCTAACATATTTAAAATTCTGACACAAATTGCAGAGGAGTAAAAAAAATAATAGGGATCTATAGATCCTAATTTTATAGATTTGGAAATTTGTGTACTTATCTGTAGATCTGGCCCTGCAAAGCACAATGATTTTAGAATCTGGCATAAGATTTTTGCTATTTGTATACATTTGGTATAGACTACAGATACTGAGTCCTAGATTGGTTTTCCTGGAAACAGTATGAACAGAGTGTAAGAGTGGAATGCTCATATGTATGTAGGTGAGAAATCCATAAATGGCTGGCTGTTATACAAGAAGATGCACATCTTTATTATTTTCCCAGTGTCCTTGCTAGGAATATGTGGTACCCTATAGTTAGTAAAAGTACCTGAAAAAGAGAACCAATATGATTATTCAGGGCTGATTTTTAAGAACTTCTTCCATTTCCTTTACATTTGTTATTCTATCTCATTTATTTTATTTCAAACCTAAAGCATATTTTACATAGAATTAAAAATACATTTAATCTTGCACCCAGTGGTATCTTATAGAATCTCCATCTGCCCTTCCCTGCCAGGAATGCCTAAGTCTATTCCTTCCATTCATTATTTCACACATATTCAGAGTTCAACGGTGTTGCTTTCTTTAATTTCACTTACTAGTGTGGCTGGATTCCATCTCTCGAACAATGTGTAGTAAAACTGGCTGAAAGATTTTAAGACTTGGCTTTGGTCATAAGTAGTTCTCTGTTCCATTATACACTTGGAACTTCTTGCCAAAACTCCGCTCAATGCCCAAAACATATCAGTCTCTTCAGCTCACTTAATAATTAATTAAATTATTGTTTACATTCCACTTAGGAACTTATCTTCAATTGTGCAGTAAGGAAACAACACCAAATTTCTCTTTTATTAAAAAGGCAGAATATAGTCATGCAACAGATCCACACAGCAATACCTCCTCAGAGAGACTGACTAGGGTGCAAAATGGGGGCAACATCTCTATTTCTCATGTAAATCTGGAGTAGGTTTAAAAATCCAAAGGAATTCCAGCTCATAATAGGGAGTTACTTATACACATTCACTGGAAATACCTAATATATGAAAGATCCTATTTTTATTGCCTATAAATCAGTACACTATCAGGCAACAGAAAATCAAACATTAATTATTTTATTTCAGATACAAACGGGAGAAACAAAAAAAAAGAAGAAGAAGACGAAAAGAAAAAGAGAGAGGCTTTGCAAAATACACAAATTGATTTATGCCATTTACTTGTTGCACTCTGAACCCAGGCATATGAGAATCAGCAGCATTTTAGCAAAAACACTGCTCTGTAATGACACTGGCTATACAACTCTGCTTTGCAGATTTACGGCTTTGAGATAATGGCACTTATATGTCACAAATAGCAAGTTCACACTGGGAAATTTTACCATGGGTTCAGATTAACTGAAACATGCTGACACTGAAGTAAAGACAATAAATATTTTTCTTGTGTTCAGAAGGGTGTTGACCCATTCCACTAATGTATGCCCAAATTAGATATCTTTTGTTAGAGTATTTGTGGGAAATACTCTCTAGGCTGGCAAATAGCAAGACCAGTATACAAACTGCTAGAAAAGAACAGTTATTCCACTGCATCTAAGCCACCCAATTTTTCCATCTATGTATAACATGTATATGCTACATGTATAACAATTTAGATATACTTTTAAAATTGTTGTGCTTAAAATTACAGAGATTTTTAACTTAAGTAGTTGGAAAAGGATAAGACAGAGACATATCTGGTTCAGTCTAATAACAGAAACAGAGAAGAATGCCTGGTGTAAAACCTATTATTTGTCAGACTTAAAATTTTACTGAAGCTTGTGGACAAAAGAGAAATAAATTCTTAAATATCTACTCTGTGCATGTTTGACTATTCACCTGCAGCAGACAGGAGATTGCAGTTTAATACTAGTCTGTAAGTAGTACAGAGCAGAAGGAGTTAACTTATAAAATGTGTCATTTCACTGGCTTCTTTAATTTGAATTAATTATTTCCATTCCTGAAACACAAGAATGGATAGAAGAAAGAAAGGAGAAAAAAGAGCAGTGAAGCTGGGCTCAAGACATACTCTACTGCCAATTCCTTACTGCCAACATGGCATCATCCTTGAGATTTCACAGCAATATCATCACTGACTGGCAAAAGATGCTCTTTTGTCCTTTTTAAATATATGGGATAAGATTGCACTTGGTCTCTAAGGATAAGACCTATATTCTGGCTCTGAGAACAAAAAGACAGGGCATTAACAACTAAATTGTGCAGTTTTTAACAGAAATGCATACTTCCACCCACAGCAGAGTACCTGTTAGCACTTGCTATATATACAGTGCATACTAAATCCATATTCAAAATTGTTTTAAATTTGAGCCCTTTTTTCAATAGGCATGAAAATTTCTCTAGCTGGCTGGAAACAGTAATAGGTTTTCTTAGCAGTATTCTCAATCCATGATCACTGCAGACAAATCACAGACCTGAGTTTTGTGTTTATCAAGAATGAACCACAGTTACGTTTCTCTATTCTGCCACAGAATACCCCACAGCCTTTGCCTTTGAGAATAGTTTATAGAGATGGAATATTAAGTGTGTCTATTATCTACTGTACTACCGTCAGCCATACAAATGTTCTTATTTTATTCTGACATTTTGACCTGGTTTCTTTTTTACCTTGTTTACTTCCATCTCTATGAGTAAATGGAAGCTGCTATGCCATCTATCCGAATGAAAAGGCAATAACTAGTATTGCCATGAGTGAATATAGAGCATCAAATATTATGTGTCACTAGGGCACGGAAAAAAAGTCATATTCCCAGCAATATTAGTAAATGAGTCTCTCTAGGTCTATCTACCAAACTGCACCAGCTCCCAAGGCTCTAAAATTTAGTGAACAGAAATCCCTTTATCATTTATTAGAGTGAAAATAAAATTATTACAGACAGCATCTAAATACTACATTGGAACAGGATGAAGACACTCCTTGAAACCTCCATTCCACACTGGACTCTCCCCACTTCTTTGATCACTGAAGTCTCACAAAAGCACCACGTGTGTTGGAGACAAGTACAATGCTGGGACCTTTAGAGGTCCCTGATTCTGAAAAACTACAATCTAAACTATGATCTAACAGACTCTACTTTGACAGGTAAAGTAAATGGCTCTTCAGCTGAGTTAAAAAACTTATTCTGCTAGATACTGTGCCTTATTCTTGTGCGAATCTGGTGATCCAGGTAGGAAAGGGAAACACAGGTGAGACAAACCATCCTTCCAGTAACATTCCAGAGTCTTGCAGAAGTATCAAATAGTACAAGGGCTAGGTAATGCAGCTACAAAGAGTTAATTTTATCATAAGAAAAGATTATACAGATTGAAAAGACATACAGGTGACGAGATATATATTTCTATATACAAAAATAAAGTCTGAGAGGGATTATTCACAAGGGCATGTAGTGATAGGACAAGGGGAAATGGCTCTAAACAGAAAGACAGCAGGTTCAGATAAGCTATCAGGAAGAAATTAATGAGGGTAATGGGCACAGGCTGCCCAGTGAAGTTGTGGATGCCCCATCCCTGGAAGTGTTCAAGACCAGGCTGGCCTTGCAGCCAGAAGCTCTGAGCAAGATGGTCCAGTAAAAGGTGCCCCACCCCTGGCAGGGGGTTGGAAAGCAAATGATCTTTAAGGTCCCTTCCAACCCAGACCTTTATACACAGCTCTAGAACAACTCTACAGGACCTTGAGAAAACTCTTGCTGAGACTCAGCAAGACACTTTTAAAATTAAGGATATGCTTAACTGCTTCGCTGAGCTGGGATCCACCTGTGTTTTTGCTAGTCTGAAAGTCTTATTAACTCAAAATTATTATTTCCTGTTAAGTCTTGCAACCAGGCAACAGCATATCGAAATTATGGACAGGTCTAGCCAAAGAGCTGTTATTTTTTCAGAAGGTACAGGAAGTGGAAAATATCAAGTATATTGTATGTCCCATCTCCTATAGAGCACAGGTAATCTCATGCACAAAAATTTAATTTAGCAAAAACTAGTCAGAAAATGAGAAAACAACTAGGAAAGAAGTATTGAAGAAACCACTCTTGTTAAAATATATAACTATATCTACACTCTAAATTATATATAGTTTAAATTATATATTGCTGCATTTAATTGTTTAATAATGTAACTGTGGTTTTGGGTGTCCAGGTATCACCCAAAGACATTTTAAAAGCACTTTATAATTCCAGACAGTACAAGAAGTAAACTTTATGGCACCTTATGGAAATTCTGGCAAGAAGCAATGGTAAAACACAAATACGAATTCTTTGTATGTATTGGTAATAAAAGCCCTCTATATCTTTGCTATATAAACAACGCATATTCCTTAGGTAAAAAAAACCCAAACATGATAATGAATAGATAATTCAATAAAAGAGTTGCAGTCATTTGTAAATTATGTCCTTTAAAAGTTCATTCACATTTTTTATTTGACTCATATCAGAAGCCCCTTTCTTGTGATTATTTTAAAGGATTACTTCTTTATTATTGCTAAACTACACTCCAAGTTAATTCTTGTATGCATTCTGTACTTATTAGGACTAGTAATCAGAGTCATTTTTGTCAGCTGGTGGTGTCACTCTATCCACAAATATTATCTGTGTTAAATGTGTTTCAGAAACTAAATTCTACTTAAGATACACGAAAAAAATAGTGTTGATGTATTAAGTTATTAATTCTGCATTTTAGACTCTACTTGTTCCAGTTTTCAGCACTACAGCACAGTATAATCGGCAGTGGCCATTTGAACCACTAACCAGCTGCAGTTGTCAGATGCTCAGGTTTTTGAAAACAGTACAGCTACATTTATTGCTCGTAATTTTATATACACAAACACATGTGCATTCAAACTTAATCAAACATTAAGGCAGAGATTTTCAAAGCTAATTAAAAGACTTATGCATTCATTTTCCATTAAATTAAGTGGAAATCAGATGTTGGAATATTCTATGCAAGGCTCCAAATCCCAGCATGGAAATGGAACTTGTTACATTTGCTGAATCAAAGCTAGAGGGTGACAACAGAGCTGGGATTCATTTTACCCCAAGACAGTTGTCTAAATTCATGCGAGATAAAAAGCCTCCTGGAGATATCTGTCTCTTCACTGTCTGTAGAGGGAGCCTAGAGAATGGTTCAGTCTAGCCATGTAACTTTTATAGGGATAAAGGTAGGTAAGATAAATCCTATTCTATATATCTACCAGGAATTTAAAAGTCAGGAAGAAAACTGGTTGAGGCTTTGAGAGCTTAGTGAAGGACAAAAAATATGTGAAAAGCTGGGTGAAACAACTGTATCTACGTTGTCTAGATTTTTACAGTCTTGGCAGGAAAACCTATAAATGATGTTCAAGTTTTTTGCTCGCAATGCTCAAAGATCTCCAGGCTGCCAGGTTCCTGCTGTTTCATATAAAAAGCTCCAAGTGGCAGACAGAAGTTGGAGAACTGGTTAAAGATTTCTGCCAGTTTGAAATGCTTTAAATTAAGAGGATGTGATTATTTGTCTGGCTTCCTAACTTTACTCCCCGTCTAGCCACAGTTGCAAATAAAGGCCCTCAAGCCCTGTTTTTTATCTCATACTGTATTTGGATACAAAATTCCTATACAAAATACAATTAAACTAGAGACAGAATTTCTCATATTCCTACATCCTGGGTAATCTGAAATATAAGGAAATCCTAGCTCAATACAACGCATATCAAATACTGACATTTCTCGTGTGTTATCCTGTGACCACCAGACCACTCAGTTGCTCCGTTTCTGTGGTACAGCACTGCCCTTCTCCAGCACATAACATTCCCTACTGGGCATGCACAGCCAAGGCTGATTAACCAAGGAAAAGTAATCAGTAGTTCAGGTTACTTTGACAAAGTAAGGATGTTTTGGGCTCCAGACACTTGCACATTCTCAGTGTACACAACGATTTGCAAGTTTTGGTGGTTTAGAAGCACAGGGTAGTGCACTTTTTAAACTGACATTTGCATTTACAAATTAAAATTCTGATTCAAATGGAGATGTCTGAATCACCTGCTTGCCATGAAAATATCTACTTAAACCAAAACTTTTACTGTTATTGCTGCTATAATATTGTAGAACAGTGTAACAGATCACTGACAAGGCTGTTATGCTAAATCAAAGGATATACTGTTCTGAAAGGCACTGAAAAATATAGAGAGAATGAAGCACAGAGGTTGTGATAACAGAGTGGGTTTGTGTGTTTGTTTTAATTATTAACTTTAAATTTTCACTTCAAAAGAAATGGGAGAATTTATGCATGACAAGAAGTGCTCCTTTTCAAAACTTGGTCTTCACTGAGCAAAGTAAGTAAAGCTTTCTTCTAAATGGCGTCTCTTATCTTGTCAACCTCATTTAAAGTAAAAAGGCATCAATAGTAATAATAAAATTGCAGCTTGGTGAACAATTCCTTTACAGATGCCAGCTACTAGATACTGTAACAAATTAAAAACTCCAAAAGTCTATGCAGGTCCCCAGAGAAATGCTATTTAATAAAGCAAACACTGATATTGAATGTGACAGAATTCCATTTGCTTCAGAATCCCATCCAACTGAGTTTGGCTGCAGCTGAAGCAATTAGAGAAAGCTGTGATTTAATGATTATGCTAAAACCCTAGACAAACAAAGCTTTCACCTACCAAGTGGCCACTTAGCTGTATCACTACCACTAGAATGCATAAAAATCCTTGTAGGATTTCATTTGCTGTCAGTCAGCTAGTAACAACATGAGCAATTATTTACTAAAAATGTCTATTTACTAGCTACCCTACTGCTTAAACATGAAAAATGTATAAATCTAAATTTAAACAAAGTAAGCAAAGCCAAGTGTGAACTGCATATGTCAGGGAAATCATTCACTAAGGTCATCCTTGTAGCTGAGACCTCATATGATCCAGTTGGAAGCTCATAACAGGTAGTATTTTTTTAATATGTCTTTATGTTGTATATGATAATCTACTGGGGCCTCACATCTGGGTCTGTAAGCATTTAATGAAATTTTAAACATCTTTTCATTACAACAGTAGCCTCCTATGAACTACAACCAATCACTTCAGACTCTGTGGACCTGTTAAATCAGTAAAACTGATTCACTTAAGATTTCTTAGTTTGCCAGATGTGGTATTTGGCCTTTCCTGTTTTCTAATGCTATCAAAAATTCTCTGTGTAAAGTTGCAGGACCTAAAGAAGTATAAAAAGCGACAATTTGGAGAACTTGCTAACAGAAAACTTGAGAATTTGCTTGGCAACTCAGGTCTTTCTCAGTGTGTTCCTGCCAGTCAACAAGCTATATTGTGAAAAAATGACTAATGGTCTTTCTGATTTTTCATTTTCATATTAGTCAGAGAGACAAATAAGTGACACTTTGGACTGCTGCTGTAGATTTTTACCCTCACTGTCAGGTGAAGGCATCTCCAACAAAGAGCAAGCAAAGCTTTTGAAAAAGCAACTTCCTTCCTCCCCAACTAAGGAACAGGATCTAGAGACATGGTGCACCTACAGCCTAAAAAACCTACCAGTTTTGATACAAAATGTTTAAAACATGAAAGAAAATGGATCTGTGTGAAAGCTCAAACACACAGAAAAGTATTTTAAGAGAGAAAGCAGTCTTGCATAACAGGGTAAATATTCACAAAGTTGCTGCAGAGGAGACTTAAATAAAGAGCTCATAGAAGTGCATCTATCGAGCAGTTCACACATATATTCAGAGATCTAAATCTCATATATTAGCAATAAAATACAATGAGGGCACACCGTTGTTTTTCTGTTTTGTTACAGTTGTGCATTTCTAACTAAAATATACAGTGATCATGTTCAAAACCCTAAGGTTTTTGTAATTATGTGTTCCATAGAATGCCATAAACCCAGAGCATCTACTGTTTCAGAGCTTTCCTGAAAGATACGTGTTCATTAGTACCAAAGAGCCTGAGAAGGCAGCAATAGCCTTGACAAAGCCAAGAAACTATACAGTCCCATTTCTGGGAATGTGTTAACTGCCAGAGGAGCTGTCATCTGAAAGTGAGATAGAAAAACAGAAAAGATTCAGTGCTAATGTCTTCTTAGACTAGAGGAACCTTATATCAAGCTCAGCCCAGAATATATGGATCCACACCAATCACCTTGCTTTCTACTAGAGCAAGGACAACCACTGTGAGATGTTACCATATTTCTTTACACTATATTTTGTTGTAGCTGGATCACTCTCTAGGTCCTCAAAGAAATATTATACTGAAATATCACAGATGCCCTTTGAAGGGCGCTGGTTTCAGGTGCTGACTGATTTTATACCTGATTTCTGCCTGGCAGACTGAGTGCACAGACACAGACTTTTGTTGATACTCTCAGCTTCAGTAGTAGTAGTGGTGTCTCCTGGATTAGGTCATCTGCTTCTTAAAACCATGTGTCAAGTTATCCCTGGTCCGAGGCATTCTAGAACGAATGTGAACTTTTTATAACCTCCACACGTGAGGTTTGGAAGCTGCAAAAAGCCCATCAGTAACTGCCAGGTCAGCACAGAGCCCACCATGGCATATCAGCAAGGACAAAGGACGATACTGAGGATCAAATATGCTTTGTATTAAGCAAGCAGTTCCTTGTTCAGACTCCTGTCAATGTACTTTTTCAGAAAGGCTCAACATCTGGCAGGGGTCAGGTCTGGACTGAATTCCTTCTGACTTGATTCAACCCTCTCCAGTACAGCTGACAGTCACAGGCCTTCACGTCCTAAAGTCTCAATAGACTTGCAGAACAAGTAAAGAATCAAAGCATGTTCCCTGTCTCTCCCTGCAACTACTCATGCACCTTGATCTGTAGGGACCACAAGCAGGATTGCACTGTCAGTACTCTCCTCATTCCTCTGCCAATATTCCAAGCACTCATTAGAATCAGTCACACAGGTGACACCAAACTGCCCAGGGCACATGGCTTAGAAACTGCAGAGATATTGAATGCTTTCAGCTGTATTATGTAGTATGTAGCAGATGAAAGATCCTATGGGTTGTGAGCTGATACATATGGATACATATGGATATAGATATAGATATGGGTGATACAGATATAGATAACAACTGAATCCAGTGGTCAAGATAGGACGTGAAAAGAGAAGTGCATTCCATGTTGTACATGATGAGTCTCACAATAAAGAATGTCCTAGGGAAATATCTGACCTATCAGACCATCAGCAGCAGTGCCTGCAAACATGAAAGGAAACATGGTGCTCCACAATGTTCCTATGATAGCATAGCAGTCAGGGATAATAAATGTCTCCTTAAGAAATGTAGGGTGATACAGTACGAAGGTGATACGGTACGAAGTAATCACTGCTCTAAGAATTTTTTTTTCCTACTTGAAAAGATCTTTTACACTCCCAGAAAATGTCTACTTGCCAGGCACACTTCATAGATTTCATCAAGTAATCCTTTTTGTACTTCCAAGGTGTCCATCTTTTTAAGAGGGAGAAACTCAAACCCATAGTAAAATAAAGAGAAACAAACTACAGTTTTTCCACTTTGGCTACTACTATCATAAATAGCTCTGAGGAAAGGACTATGCATCATGTTTCATTATAAAAAAGAAAGTATTTTTTTCCATCCAGATAATTATCAAAATAATACTGGATACCTTCCTGATCTACAGGGTCTACCTGAGGTGAGATGCAGCAGTGTTTGTTCTGCATGGTGTAGTGCTTGGAGCACACAGAGAGAATTGTAGGTCAACATTTGAAATTGTCAGTCTTCAGTTTCTGGTTTCTTGAATCAAGCTCAGAATAACTCAATCCTCTATTCTTCTGCTGTAGACTTTGCACTCTGTAGCTTGTCCTATCAAAAAACTAACTTGAAATCAAAGCTCCCAGGTCCTCTAGACAGACAATAAAACGTGGGGTTTTTTTAACAGGAGTGTACCCTGATTGTAGCTGTGGTTGCAGAGAAAAGTTAAGAGTGTCATGAAATGCATTTAAACATGAGCAATGGAAGAAAGGGAATTTCAAACTCTTTTCTTCTTCAGCAGGGTGACATTTCAGCCAATGGCATGATCTTTCAGAGCCTGGCTCTGCTTTGGGTAGAAACATGGAATGGTTTATCTATTTTAATTGCGTATGTTCTTTCTCATGGCCATCAATATCAAATAACTGGAAGATCACTTGGAGGCAGGGTGTTAAACAGAGTGTAAATTTCTCATATGCAGAAGAAACCATGATCATCATTGATATTCTCTTATCTAATTCAGCTTCTTTGATTTGAGTGTTGGTATCAAAAGGAAGTGACCTGAACATATTAAGGATGATGCAAGTTTCACTATTCCCTGTTGCATATAACTTAAAAATTAACAGTTCATTAATATCCAAACAGACCTGCTTAGGGGAGACCTGACCAGAATTCAACACTATACTCACAAGCATCTGAGAGTACTGCCTATGTGTTTTTAAAAATGTCCAGAAGTAGCATGTATTCTACATTATTTCCATTGCCTTCACCAGCAAAAGTGAAGGCAATGCTTCAGCAACTGAATAACTAGATAGAAATTAATTGGTTTTTCTGCAGTTCTTGAAGGGACTGTATTTTGCATCAATATAAGAAAAAATCAGCTTATTTTATCTAATTCATTACATACTAGCCAGTGTTAGGAAGAGAAAGATGGCAGTCCCATTTCCTTCATGCTTTGATGGAGAGTCAACAGAGAAGTAATACAAACTGACAGGTTTTTATGACTGATCTCCTGATACCTACTGGTGCATAAACATGTAGTTGTTAGAAGTTATCACTAGGGCCAGGGTTATCCCCTCTTGACTAGTAGTCTGCCAAGTCGTAAATAAATAAGCTAAAAATAGAGTTCCAAAATAATGTGTTCTATTTTGTAGATTCTGCCCCTAAAATATCATGTCCCAGAAAATCTCTAAACAGGAAAGCTGAGATTTCACCATTTCTTGTCTTTAGTTTCCAGATGTTGCACAAAGCTCAGTAGGTAGGAAGGCCATCTAAATGTCTCTCCAGTACTGAGAAGTGGCCCTGAGGGGCCCATACTGGGACCAGTAGTGTTTAATATCTCTGTCAGTGGCACAGGCAGTGGGATGAAGTGCACCCACGGTGAGTTTGCAGAGAACTTGAAGCTGAGTGGTGTAGTTGATGCACCTGAGGGATTGAGAGGGAACCGAGACTGCTTTGCAACATAAGCTAACATCCAGTAAATTGAACTTGCTTCTTAAGTGGGAATCCAAGTACAAATTAAAAGATTAACAGGGTGAAAAAGCATCCCCTCTTACCTTTCCCAGAAAAAAATAAGAGGAAAAACAGAACTCATTTCTGTGCATGTTTTTTGAGAAGAAAATTTTAGGTTCCTACCCCCAGGGATTTAGGTAGGCAGCTTTGTCTGGGTGAATCCCAGCTCTGATAGGATGATGAGCTTCCACAAAAAAAACAGAAAATAATCCCTCTTTCTAAAGACCACCCCAGCAAGAGTTTAGTGTTCACTTTAGTAAATGGCTAGTTTGAAACTGCTCTGAGGTGCCTGGCTTTCACACTACACTTTACATGGAACCAGATTGTGGTTGCATTTCTTTCTGGGAGCCATACAGCCCAGAAAGCATGTGGGATTACTAAATCTTACTTATTTCCCACTTAACTGGTTTTAGCTAACATCTAATCCTCTCTGCACATGAGAAATAATCACGAAAACAAGCAAGAGCTTTTAACTTTGAGTTTATGAGAGAAGAATATGCCAAATAATCACCAGCTCCTGAGAGAGATTTGTGGGGGATCTGAGGACAATTGCACTAAAGAAAACCCCACTGACTTTGGAGAATCCCTTCCGTTTCTGTGACAGAATCTTTGTGACAGAAATCAGAATTTGGCACTTAGGGCAAATTTGGAACTGACATGGCTTAGAAATGCTTGACAGGTGCTGCATGTGAGGGGGTCTTCCTATTAGTCCCTTCCAGGGGAAGAGCAAGAAAACCTCACTGATGGCTTTGCTCTAGAAGTCTCCTTGCCAGGTACCTACCATATGCCTAAAGGCATTAGAGAAACATGGCTGCATTTATCTTTAGGAGACTAGTTGGCTTTGTTAGAATATCCGAAACAAACCCCACATTCTTTAATGGCCTGATTTGTTTTTGCAGAAAGCTGAATCTTGGTATATGAGCTGTCATATCAGATTCTGTTTTATTCTTTTATATTTACAAAGTATTGCATAAACAGGAACAGCTGGTGTTGATTTATAAACACAAGAGTTGTCTTGAGAGTTTAGGTATTATTTTGCCAACATTTAAGTCTAATCATTTGCAAGCAATTGTTCTGTATCACAGTGGACAGTGCTCTTCTGCTGCCTAAAGACAAAGATATTTCTAATAATAACAATAATGGAATTCTGAATTAGACTTGGAAGAAGGATCTTATGTGCATAGGTTATCTATTTATGTATTTGTATATGTGTCTTTGTTCATCCAGAATTTCTTAGAGAATACTACAACACTCACTGCTCCAACTTTTTGTAAAGTTACTGTAGCCTGCTGTAAATAGACAGACAAAGGCCTTGGCCTCTATGAAAAACAGCATATTATTTGCACATGTGAGTACCTTAAAGTATGATGTGGAAATGTAACCAGTTGTTGGACTTAATGTTTAACTGCCTTAACCAGGGGACATTTTCCTCGATTTCATTCACAGTACAGTTGCCAAGTTCTGCAATAAATATTGTCCTGACAACAGTCTCTTCCTTTATCCTGATTTGCTCCCATTACAGAGGCATGCTGTGCACTGAAGAAAGCAGGAATCACATTATCTAATACCGTAAGATCAGTTAATTAAAGAATTTATTATAAGCTAAAAGATGCCCATTAAAGTTTCATAGGCAAATTGAATTCCTGCATCTCCAAGTGGTGGCATTGAGATTTTTTTTTTGGTGAAACTCAGACAGTTTTTATCTTACTCTAAGTTTTAATAAAGGGAAACCCAAGACTGGGTTATAAATCATTAAAAGATAGCAAACAAAGGGTAGAAAGAACTGGTGAGCTTGCACAGCAGAAGAAAGCTATCAGCCCAACTCCCAAGGACCTGAGGTGTTAGGTAAAGTCTTGTAGGACATTGAAAGAAGATGGATAACAACAGAAAAAAAATTTAACAGGCATGGAGAGTCACTCTGGCTAGCTGATCTGAATGCAAAGAGTCGTGGGAAGCTTAAAATACTAAACAACAATAAAACAGCAGAGGGTATTGATGAATGCAAAGTAATGCATATGAGGGAAAACAATCCTAATTAGATCTAAACCACAACAGACCCTAGCTATTATCACACGGCACAAAAATCTCCGAACCATTATGGATAATTCCATGGAAATGTTGGTTTAATGATATGTAGTAATAAAAAAGGCCAACCACATGCTTTCAGATTGGAAAAAAAAGGTTACTGAGGAGGGGTACAGTAGAGGTTTGTAAGCCATAAAAGTTCTGGACTTTCTGTGATTAGAGAATGATTATTCAGTCTAAAAATCATCATTGTAATACATAAATTACAAAAAAAATCTGAGGACATTTAATAAAATTAGCTCTCAGTTTTAAATCCAGTAAGAGGAAATAATTTCTCATACAATGCACAAGCTGTAGAATTCATTGCTGTTGGGCTTCAAGTCATAAGCATAAACAAATTTTAAAACATATTAGGTGTATTAGCAGAGGCAGAATACATTGGCAATTCCTGAATGCAGTGCTCCAGGCACAACTTCCCATTTGGGTTGAGCTGATATACCAGTAAAAAATGTTTGGTCACTTCCCAGTTTTACTCACTTATCCTTTCCCAATCCATCTGCTGCTAGTGGCAGGACAGTTGACATCTGACCCTTCTTCCCCACAAATCTTCCCTTCTGCAAAGGCTGATTCTAAGGCCTGATCTTCTGTGTAGTAAAGATTAAATCCTGCAACTCCCTATGAATTCCAGTTTCATTTCACTGTCTCATCCTCAATTAACTGTTTCTCTGCTCATATCCCTTTCTCCTTGCTTTCCATCAATATTTCCAGAGATAGAAGGATTTCTTTTCTCAGCTAATTCCACTCTCCCACTTGCCTTAATTACACTTTCTGAAAGATTTTTAAGTTCATCCAATGTGATGCTTTTCATAACAATTTTATAAGACAAAGAGTGCCCTCCTGCCAAATTTCAAATCCTTATTCCCAAACAATAGGATGGACAACAGAGGGAGGGAGGGAGGGAGGGGAAGCTACAGCTATTTAGAGCAAGGCTTGCCAGGACTTTTCAGTGTGGTCAAAAAAAAAAAAAGTATATATGTGTGTATATATATATATATATATATACATATATATATATATATATATATTCCCATTGCCTAATGCCTGAAAATGATTGAATATTTTTTCTGAAATTTTCCAAAACAGATTCAACTAAGAAGAAAATCGTTGTGGAAAGTATCACCTCACAGAGATGCCAAATGGTTAGTCTGGCAAAGCTATCAGCAACTGCAAACTGGGAGCTATCATGGATAACATTAGGCAACCTTTGTAAAACCTACTGCAGCACCAAAGAGAACAAAATGTAGCACAAAACATGTGATTACTGATGCTTTTGATATAATGAAAGCATAGATTTCAGTGACAGATTTTGGTAAACATTTCATTTCACTTTATTTTAAGACTGCATTATTTTATTTTGCAAGATGTCATCAAATTTTTAAAAATCCCTTTTGTCATGGGCCAAGAGGACTTTTAAAACTAGAAGTAATAATAACACCAGCCCTGGAAATGACTGCAGCAAATAATCCCCTGCAATTTTCTTTGTTTGCAAGTATCTACAATTTTTTTTTTTTAATGACTGTTTTATGACTGATTTTCAAAAATGGGAAACTAGCTATATTTAAAATGTGCCCTAGTAACTGAAGAAAAGCCAGTTTTAAATGCAGCTAAATAAGGGGATTCACAACTAAGAATGGGGCTGGAGGCAGTAATTTACCCACTGAATGCAGTGAAGCTGGTGGCCACCAAGCATCAGCATTCAGCCTCTGGTCCCAGACCACCAAGTCACTCGGTGCCGGCACTGTGGAGCCAGAGCAGGGCACACAACACTGAGGCACTGGGACTCAGCAGCTCCTCTACATCTGAACAGGAGACCAGGTCCGAGGACAATCAACTGCAAGGACTTGTACAAAGTCCCTCCCTTTTCTCTGGCTTCTCGAATGTGACTATCAAGACATGCTGTATAGATATAACCAAAATAATAAAAGATAGATTTGCATATATGCCTTCTGAGTTTCCTGGCTTTTCCAAGCTTTTTTAAGAAATAGTGGGCCATTAAGACTGATCTTTATTTCTAGGACAATAATTACACTCCTAAACTAACTAATAATGGCCAAACTCTTAGTTCCTTGGAAGGTGGTTAAAGTGTCTTGTTTACGGCTCTGTAGACCAGAAGAACTTTATTTTTCACCATTTAAGAAGACTTGATTGAATGCACTTGTTTGGGTTTTGAATGTAAAGAGAAATAGTTTCCAGGTGAGAGAAAGGCTACCACTAGTTTACATGATCTGACCATTAACAAATCTACTGGTTTGATCCAGTAGATCATGTTCACATCAGGGCCTGTGATGGTCCCCCCTGTATTTATGACACAGGCACCCTTTCAGAACTTCTCTTTCACTAGCCTAAAGGTAAAGGCAAGCTAAGTACCATGTGCATCTTCTCCTAAAAAAAAGCTTCCAAAGGAAATTCCACAATAAACTTCACTGAATAAAATATTTAAATCTTCATGGGTTCACTCCAACTGATTTGGGCTATTATAAGAGGACACGGTGGACAACTGGTCTGTGACTTGTATTCAAAAAATGTGAAGTTATTCTCCAGCCTGAATAAATGATACTGGAAAACAGGTGACAAAAATGTTGCTCTGAGGAAATCCCAGGCCCTGCCCCACTATTTACAGTCCTGCCTTCCCTATGAACCAGCCAATATATCAGCATTTAAAAACAACCTTGCACTGAGAGTTTGCTGTCAAGTAGCTTCATTTTTTTCAGCTGAAAAGAATTTTAAGTTCAAACACAGTAGAGCCATTCTCAGCTGGGTTTGATTCCTTTCACCAGAAGGATTCTGATTCTCAGATTGAGGAGAGAGAATTCAGGTTGTCTGCTTAAAGAAGGTGTCTGCTGAACAGGTAATCAGAAATTTTATTTCTTTTTTGTTGCTTTATTCCTTCCACTTTTGAAACAGATCAAATTTCATACAGAGAATCACAGAGAAACAATAAACATGGAAGCCTAGAATAGCATTTTTGCAGAAACAAGTTTCAGGATAGAATAACACTTTAATTTTTTCCAGGCTTCCCACAGTATTGCTGGCAAGCCTTGAAAGCTGCAGAAGAGCAAGCAAACGGATTCCAAATCTTTAGCGTAGGCCAGATTTTATTCAGCCCTGCATGGGACTGCAAGAAGCGAGCCCAAGGGGAGAGAAAACAAAGAACCTCCTCCTGTGCTGAGGCATAAAACAGCAGGGAAACATGAGCACTGTCTCATGCAAAGATGAATCATGACATCAGTTTCTCCCAAAAAGGGCTGGGAAGAGTTCAGGAGTGACTGGCAGCTGTCCCTCCTTGGCAGTGGCCACCAGAGCTGTTGAAACATGAGAAAACATCTTTGCAAAGGACTGTTGCATTTCACCTGCCAAATTTCTTTACAACTCCTGAGAGGACCTCAGCCAAAATGCACAGAGACATCTTTAAAAGCAAGCCCTTCCTCTTTTAAGCTGTGTCCAGCATGGGCCCTAGTATCAGTCAGCTTATGGAAGGGATGTCTGAATCCCAGGAAATAAGAAATTCCCAGGAACAAACATATAATGTGTGGACTGACTACACAGAATAGACCTCTGTGGGTTTTTTGGTTTTGGGGTTTTTTTTTCAAAGTTGTTATACAGCTATGATCCTAGAAGCTGAGGAAATATTTTTAGGAGACAGAAAAGCTTTGTGTTTTTTAGAACACTACTATCATATACTGGGAAAGAAGTAAAATATTCTGTCATTCCCTCCATGGAAGGCAAAAAAAATGAAGAACGGGTGGTTTGGGTCACACAACAGTTGAAGGTGAAACCAAAATGTGCTTGCTGCTCCCCCAACTAGAAGACTTTTTCACCTTATCCTTAAGTCAGGTAAACATTCACGCAGCATTGTCAGGACTTCTGAATCTGGTGTCTCTATCAGCAGAGTTACAAACTAACTAAAGCAATTGATACAGTTGCTTTACTGAAATATAACCTCTTTTTGACAAAACACTGCTACTTAAATTTAGCACACATGCTTTATCACTGTTCATGTGAAACAACTAAAGAAAAGAAAATGGGTCAGAGTGGAGGGTGGGAATAAAACCAACTTTCTGACCACCAAACAAATCCTTGTCTCTGAAATCCTCTCTCTGCTTCTTCCCATTTGTTTGTTTGTTCATTCAAACGTCTAACCTTGCTCCTAACCAAATTGTCAACTACAGAGGACAGTTTACAGGATAAGGAAAATAAGGAAAAATTAAGAAAAATAATTTGCTGAAGAGATCTCATGGTCATGTATCAATACAGGGGTTTTCTGTTGTTTTTTTTGTTTGTTTGTTTTGCACAGATTTCTGTCACTGCACTTCCTCTGCAGGAAAATCTGATGAAGGTGGGTGTAATCAGAAGATCTAAAAATTTGCCCCTGCTTTTGAAAACAGCAAACCATGCTCCATGTAATAACTTATCAATCTATTAATATGAAAACAGTTTCTTTTTTATTTATAGGAGCACAAGACTCCTTTATTTTTAGTAGCATTAAGAATTACCAGTATTTTTACTAGTATGCTTTCAAGTTAGAGGATTCTTTCTTTTAAAAATAAACACATTCGAAATTAGTTTATCAGCATTAAATGAAGATATGCACAAAATTATTCAAGCAGTAGAAAGGATCCTTTTAAAATCATCAATTAAATATGCACTTCACCCTCTTAAATTATATTAATATTTAAAACTGCTAAAACATCAGAACACCATGGTAACATGTTTTTATTCTGTACAGCTTAGTTCACAAGCGTTGACTCTTGTTGACATATTGCGACTTTAAAACACAGGTGCAAGGGTACATGGAGCCTGTAACAAAAACACCACCAAGCAATCTTCCTCTCTCAGCTGAATATATGGAGTATCTTTCATGCACACCAGCTGTGGATGCAGTAGCCTGATAACCAAAGAAATGCCAAAATTCTTATATGACATCAAAACCAAGCAGTCCTTACAATTTTAAAGTAGGATGCATTGATGCATCATTCACAAACAAACAGTCAAACACTATTCTTGGCGACACAGAACTGACAGTTTTTAGCTTATGTCTCTCAGTGAATACTCCTTTCTTTCCCTTGCACTGGCCCCTGGCATGTTTTATATGAGGATATTTAATAGACCCCATCAGCTCATAGTACACAAGGCTCAGAATTGGTTGCCTTTACTGAATAGGCTGGGAAAGCTGCCTCAACAAATCTGTTCATGCTTAAGGTCTGGTCACTGCCAAGTGACGTGCTCAAGACAGCTGCCTTTCCATCCTCTGCTAGTAGTTTAACTGCACATTCACAGCAGAAAGGACAAAAGATACACTCTACAACTATGCCAAAATGAGAAGCAAGACTGCTCTTAGGCCCAAAATTCAACCCTGCTGGGGCAGAGCTGGTATCTAATTTTCTCTGGCTCAAGAGCTTTAAAACAACAACAAAAAAAAAGAGTCCTGAATTTCATCAGTCCTCAGGAGCCTGAAAGACTTGAAAAAGCTCAAGCTTACTAGAGATCTTCCTTCTATTAGTCACAGTTAATACATTCAAGCAATAAATACATGTGAGCAGAGAAAAAAAAGTAAAAAAATAATAAGAGATTGAAGGCTGACAGGGGGGCAAAACTGATGAAATTGCTGGAGGATTCTGCCCTTATATAAAGACCCAGTCATGCTGCCAAGGTCAGCTGGAGCTTAGGTTATCTGTTGCCCGAGGCTACTCTACCTTGTTTTTCAGTCAGGGATCATTGTTCTTCGGTTGTTTACGTGGATTTTATTCCACCCTTTTCTTCATACTGTCTTCCCTTTTCAGCTTGCAGTCCCTGTGGCAGACACCAGAATCCTATCCTGGTTGTGCACCAAGAAATCCAGACTATTCTAACAGGAAAGAGCAGCACTACATGAGAACAGTTTTCCTCTTTAAAGAAGAAAAAGAGACAGAGAGAAGGTATTTAACAAACCCTTTGTGAAAAGTGAAAAATTCACTAATTACTTTTAAGGATGGTTCATGTATTTAACTAGGGAGAGGATATAATTTAAATACCTTTATCAACATAAACAAGGTAGTTAAACAAAACAGAGCTTTTCCTGTATTTTAATGTCATTTAATATCTTACATTTATCCTTACTTAGAGATTAATCAGAGTGAACATGATAAAGGAGAAATTATGGAGGGGAGGAAAATAAAGAGGAGAAAGAAATGAAGATAACAAGGTGTACATTACATCATACACCTAGCAGAGTAACAGATTTTTAGAGTGGAGGTTTAGGTAAGATTTTTACAGTGAACTGTTGTATAGAGTTGGGCAGCGAAAGACCAAGAGACCTGAATCTCCATCATGAGTGTTACACTTATCTTTTGCATCACTTAAAACCACTGCAACATAAGCCAAAGCTTTCTTATTCCTTCCTTTGGGGTCATTACCTGTAGAAATCTTTACAGGAAACATATTCAGTACATTGAGATTTCACAGGAAAAATTACACCAAGGAGCAGATCCGAACTCTGCCATTAGCAGTGCCAGCTCCCGTTGACTGAAGAGGGAATCGGATTTGCTTTTGTCACAGCTGACTTTGGCAGAGGGAGTCCCATAAAGCCATGTATTAGGCTTCCTTATCCTTTCCTCTCTGTGGAATTTGAGGTGATTTTTAAGCTGCTGCATGACTTACATGCCCCTGAATGCAAGATACAGAACTAATTTAATATTTTGCCTACACTGGAATTCAAATCGTTAACTTTTTTTGTGCAAGAAAGGGGCAAAATATTTAAATTTAAAAGAATAACAATTACTGTCATTAATGAAGCCATTATTTTCTGTTTAAGTTTTGTTCCAGCTACATTTCTGTATTTTATGGACTTCTTTTTGTTTTTTATTGATTTTAAAAGTTTTTACATCCTCCAGGACAATTAGAACTTCCTGATGAAGTAAGTAGTGTATAACATTTCATGATAAAACTACTGCATACATTTGGAAGACAGTATGCATAGAAGGAATCTCTGTAAAAATCTAAATAATCTGTTACTTAGACATGAAAGATAACCACCACTGGAAGCCTAAGGAGCCTAGATTTGTAAAAGATTGCTTTTACAAATAGGATCAGTTCAAAGTTCCTCAAACACTTCAGAAGAACTAACTAAAAAAATGGTTCTACTCTGCCTAAATTGTATACTTTCCATTATAAATATATGTGCGAAGCCTATTTTTATAATGCAGTAAAGTTTGTATAACAAAATAAGTACACAGCATAGCCTTTGGCGATGGCTCTGGTGTTGTAGAAAATAATTTAGTGGAATGGAAACATCTGGCAATTTTTTATCAGCAGAAGAAACTTCTTTTTCTTTGAGGAAAAAAAAAAAAGCACCTTACATGGTCTGTGTGCACACGAAGTTCAATAACTTTGCCAAAAAAAAAAAAATTTCAGTAAAAGCTTATGTCCTGGGTTGGCCATATGACTTTTTGTATCCCAAATTGTCTCTCCTGCTTATGCTGGATATGAAGCTCTACAGCTTTAAGTTAGGCCCAGAGAGACAGAGAGAGTGAAAGCAGAGAAGAAAAAAAAACTCGCGCCGTTTGTCTGCAGGAGTTACACCTTTACTCCCACAAAAGGCCTTGAGAGGCTGCATTCCGGCAGGGCAGCGATATCTCGCCCTCACTCTCTGGAGTGTGCTTGGAAAAAGCACACAGCAGAGAGTTTCCTCGCATCTTTCTTGGCTTTTTTGCAGGGAAAGACTTTGTTTCTTTTGCTGTTTATTTTTTTCTTTTCCCTCCTCCTGGGACTGGTTGGCATCGCGTGGGCCCAGGACACCAGGGAAATCTCTGGGCCTCCCCCCGCCCCCAACTTCTACAGCCGGGCCCAGCAATCGGCCCCCCCGCTGGAGAACTGAACCGGACTCAGACGGACTCTGAATCTACCATCTCTTCAGAGGGAGGAGAGGTTTCATTGTTTTCATATTATCCAAATTTTCTATGCTTGTGAATATTCTATTTGTTAAATAAATAGTTTTTTCCACTTTTCTCTAAGGAAATTTTTCCCGAACCTGTTAGGGTAGGGGTGGTTGGAATCGGCTTTTCCTAGAGGAGACCCCCCTCAGATGTTTCCTCCTAAATATTGCCCTAAACCAGGACAGCTTTGAAAAGCACTCGCCAAACAGTGAACCCCATCAGAAATGGTTGTATGTCCCTTGTATGGGATTTACAAAATTCTTTGTGTGAACAGCATTAATCAAGGTCACTATTTGATTCAAGATCTGTCCCTGCACCATGTCAGCTGTACAGCTTTGGGAAAAGATCTTTAAACCTCTGTAGAAAAGACTACATGGAAATAGCTGATAAACTGGTATTGATTTTCACATATCGCCCTTGTCAAAAGGATTTATTGATGTGTCAATGCATGTTGTGGCAAGGATCATAGCAGGATAGCTTTAAAGGATTTATGGTGAATCAACAGGCTTTAATACACTCTGTGGTAAATAACTAACAAGTACTGTGTATATTGATTCTTGTCATGTGGTCAATGGAATCTTTAGCCCACTAATTGTTCGTATTGACAAAAGGTTCATGATCTAAATGAGCAACAGAACATCACTCCTAACCAACATCGCTCCAAACATGCTTTTCTTCACCATTCAACCCCACCAGGAACCATGCTTAAACACAGAAGTATTAATCAGGACTCTTCCTTACTAACTTAACAGTCGCCTGGGTAGCGTTTAGATCCATGTTCTCCCCATCCAGTGGTTCCACACACCTTTAAGTATATGTAACTCAAGTTAAAAGTTGCAAGACAATTAATTGTCGTTGAAACTTTCATCTGAATTATTCCTCACAAGGACTTCTAAGTGGGCATCTTACTCCAAATTCAGACACTTGGATTCAGACCTACTAGTGGTTTATTATTTTCAACATTTTAAAAATTCAGTATTTAAACACATTGATGCCTTTTTCCTGGTGTTATGAAAATTAAGCTAGACACGGTTAAGAGGGTTAGGGTCGTTACCTCAGTATTTTAATCAGGATCTTGTTTGATGCATCCACTTCACCCAGGTGACAGCGTGGCAAAATGCACACCCACCGTCACACACACCAGTTATAGACCTTACACATTAGCATATCTAACAAGGGAGCCCAATAATGGGCTGGGGTGGGCTAAGCTCTAGTTTACAGAATCTGTCCTGCTAAGAGACCTTTGCTTCCTGAGACAGTAGGAATGTTTGGTCTCCCTGGCTCTGCAGTTCTGGGCTGTTTAGTCTCAGGGCCTGCGGAACACTTACAAAACACTAAGTACTAAACTAAGTAAAGGGTTACAAGTATGCATACTGCTAATACTTGTGGATACACAGAACTGCATAAAAGGGATATAAAAGAAAAGGAAAAAACCATTCCGGCATCAACATGTGGGTGCATAGATCAGACTTTGGTTTGATGTCTGCAAAGAATTTTCTGCAAAAAGTATTATTTTCGTGCTTCTATAGGTATGTGCCCATTCTTGGCAGCTCAATGTCTCAGCTGTGACTTTTAATTTTATTATCAACATACACAGAAATAAACAATTAAATAGCTGTAAAACAATTTATCAAATTTACTGCTAGTGTAAAATCAATACCCAGAACTAATATAGCTGGTAAAAAGATTATAAGTTAAACAATAAGTAAAATTTCCATTCAGACTTAAGCAGAATTAGATAAATATAGCTTGTGTATACAGAGCATTATCAATTCATTCCATTAGCCTTGTCTCTTCTACTAAGTAATAAATAAAGATTAAAATGTTTCTGAATGTCTGTCAGATCAGCCTGTCTCTCAGACACAAGGAAAAAAATACACTCATAAAAACCCCAACACTCCAAGACAAAACAAACAAAAAAGTAGGCAAGCACTAAAGTATGCACTCTAAAGACATGAAAACTGGTTTGTACCCCTCTTTCTCCTCAACCCCTTGAAAAAAATATAACACTAAGTATATCAGAGTCAGATTCATTTGCGCCAAAGACAGAAGAGTAAATTAAAAATGGAAGAGTAAATAGAAAACTGAAGATTCCTGAGAGCAAAAGCAGGTTTTTTTCTTCTACAAACCAATCTGTAGGATTTCAGATAGGGATGGGATTTCAAACTGCAGTTTAAATAACTTATTGAAATTTATTATTACCTTCTTTATCTGGCTTTTTAAATAGTATTTATTTGAAATTTTAATTGCCTTTATGTCTTTCTATGGCAATGTTTGCAAGCCCATTTAAAAAGTGCTTTTGCCTGAGCAGTGCAGATTATTATTGCCTTAAGTTTGCTTTGCTTTCCTAAAAGGGCAATTTGTGGCTTGTGGGGAGCAAGTTTGTGGTAAATCAGATGGCCTCAGTGTCTAGACTACTTTAAGGAGGGTTGAGATGGCATTTCACATCAGATCTATACTAGCCACTCACCAGCTCGATATCAACAGGAAAACCCAACAACTTCCTAAGTAAATATTTACCAGTTCAAAGCATGCAGCCAACCTGATACTCATACTACAACAAATGTATGGGCAGAGAAATTGTCTCTAACACATTGCAACAAATGCTAGATCAAGTCATTTTTAGTAAAATGCCCAAAAGTTAAATCTATACATGTATTTAGAATTTTTGCTTTCTTGCAAAGTTGAACCAGTCTGTGATACTAAACTCCCTTGGAGCTTTTAGGTAAAATTATTTAAAACAAAATTTACTGAATCCACAACAAGTCAATGAAAATGTGCTCATACATATTATCTTTACTGAATTAAAAATCTCAGTAAACTTTCTGATTCCGATTAATAACACTGGGGTATATGTTTATGTATAATCTTAACAGCTCTGCTGTACAGGGATCCTTTTCTCAAACAGAACCTTCATTGTAGGGTAGCTACTAGCCTCATTTCTTTTTTTTTTTTGGTTTTTTTTTGTAAGTTCTTACCATTATATTGTAAAATTATCTTTTTGCCACGTTCAGGTCATGTATCTTAGAAGCAGTGGATATGAATATAACATCCAGCCTGAATACCTTATATCTAGGGTAACAACATCAGCAAAATGGCAGAAAAGGAAAGTTCTCAAATCTTTCCAGCATTTATTAATCCAAGGTCTCATTTCAAAAAAAGGCTATCTTTTCAATCATACACACTAACATACCAAACAATTATTTAGTTATGAATAAATAAATTTTAACCTATTCAGTCAAACTGTATTATTTAATTCACATTATTTAATTCACATGCCTTCATAAAGATCCAGCAATCCTTCTTACATCATAAACATAAGTAAAATAGAAGATTTTTAATAAAGTATACTGTGAATGGTAATATAACCAATATGTCCTGGTCTACAGGGTTAGAAGGTATGACTAATTATTTGTATTGTTCTTTAAAACCTTCTGATGAGATTAACAATAAAATACCACATGGGACTTCATCATCTACTGCTCAATTCAGTATTTAGCTGGCAATTTAGCTTCATCTGAATGTAATTTCAGCAGCTCCTTAGACAGTCAAATGTTACAACTAAACAATACAGGCATCCATGGCAGGCAGTGTTGTGCATGCTTTGAAAGAGGCAAGAAAGGACTAGTTAAAAGTGCTGAAAAGGCAGCACAGAGCAAGGAGATAAGTGTCCTGCATCTAAGCTGTGGCATTCGAGCATGTGGAATGCAGTAAGAAAACTGCCAGTTCTTGTAAGTTATTTGACAGGCAGAGGTGTAGTTGAAGTAAGAATGATATAAAACCTTTTGCTGGTATATTTGCAATTATATCATAGTTGTGTGCAGTGCCCCACAAAACTACCCATATTTTCTAAAAAGCACAAGTTAAATAACCAGGAAGTTGCAATAAATGATACTTAAGAGCAATGCAAAATAATAGGTTCTAATTAAGAGACTTTGGGAGGCTTTTTGATACTCGAGTCTCAGTTAATTGTGATAATTTGCTCTTCGAAGAAGTAATTATCTTCTTCATCTTGTTCCACTCCATCAGAGCAACACTGAGTCCTATGGCACAGGATACCAACAGGGATGGCTAAAAGGTGAAGATTAGTAATGTAATATTGATCAAGGAAGTAAAGTTTGGAAAACAGGTTTACACCTGGTAGATAACTAATCTGCCTGCTTCACTCCAGGCCAGAGCCATCAGGACCAAAAGCAACCTCTGAAGGATGGTTTTATCCATCCCTCTTACACTTCTCCACTTTCATTAATTTTCCGTAAATTTTAATATGTACAGTTGCAGAATATTTTAAAGAACAAGAATGGGATTGAACTGAGAGTATTTTGATAAAATGCAGTTGACAATGATGCATATGGTGTTTACTGGGGACATTGCCTGGGCTGATGACAGAGAAGACACTGAAGCTCCACCATGAGATATTTTATGTTTTCAGTAACTATCAGCACTGTCACTAAAGTCTGATCTGCAAGTGTCTCCTGTGTCCAATTATCACTACCCATTTTGGTAAATGACAAGCTATCAGGACAAATCTGTCTTCCAGACTCCTTCTGGGTATTTAAACATAGCACATTTCCCTGTTACAAGCTAAATCTGTGGGCATAAGCATTATAAATGAAGTTCACCAAATTTATGGCAAGACTGCCTTTCTTCTTTTGAAGAAACCAAAAACCTTTTTATGGTTTTAGTACAGTTTCTCTCTTTTCGTTTTTTAATATAGAAATGGTTTGATTCTTTCTACACCACATCAGGTCAGAGAATGAAAGCAGGACTTCAGAGGAAACAGGTACATCAATCCACTTTCAAAGTGACTGTAATTTGCAGCAATAAATAGGATTCCACTAAATATGCATTTCTACTCGAATATTCATTTCCCCTGCAAATCAGTTCAATATGATAACCCAGTCTCTTCAAACTACACTGCGCGCCACTCTTTGCTGGCACAATTTGGGCTCAGCTTCAGGCTAGTTTCTTTCAGCAGGACTGTGAGCTATTTCTTAGGTCCCATAGAAAACAAATAACAGAATTCCCAAAGAGACCCCAAACCTAGATGCTTTCCCCTGGAAATGCTGTCTCCTCTGGACTGAGATGCTTTTCTTCTACCATACCAGATATTTTCCCTCTTCATCCAAAACTATTCTTATCTGGGAGAAGAGGGAAATAATAACATAAGATTTACTCCTTAAAGGCTTCCCTGCCAATGACAAATGTCTGTTTTCTAGCATTCCCATGTTACAATTTTAACTGTCATCTGTAATGCATTCATAATCAGAGGTGCCCTTAAAGATGTGTGTGAAATTCAAGAGTGCAATTTATCTTACTCCAGCCACTGGAACACAGTGCCCTGAGGTGGGTGCCAAGAGCTGTAAGGCTGGTTCCAGGAGCACTCTCACTGCTGCTTTCTGCAGTGTCTATGCTGGGGGAGAGATGGGGCAAAGGAAGGAATCTCTATAAAAGCCTGACTGTTATCTGTCTCGGTTACATTCTCCTGTGTCATCCAACCAACAGAGCACAGAGCAGCATCCTAGAAAGAGTCCCCATTTGTATCCTCAGGCAAGCCTTCTCTGTAAACAGCCAGGCAGGCATCTCAGCTACCTTCTCAGGCTCCTCAAAACCAGCAAGGAACAGATCATTTCACACTCAGACTTCAGTCACATGTTTGCTGTGTAAGTACAGTCGAGAGACTCCAGTCAAAGGCACAGCTCTAGGCAGCATCACGACAAGGAAAAGCTGCAAATTAAGCTACCAATCGTACTCAGGAGGCCACAGAATATCCCCAAAAGGTCATAAAAGAAGTAGAAAGCCGTTAATCCCCAGAACCTCTGGGATACCAAGTTCTGTGCCATTACTGCTTAGCTATCCAAGCAGATTGCAATGTTTATTTTTCTTGAAGTACATTTCCAACAGTTTTCAACTTGAAAATATTTTCCAAAACCCTCTGGCCCTGCCAGGAGCAAACGTTTTGGTGCCTGTCAGGATTGGGGCTCAGTGCTCAGCTCCTCTCACTTTCTGGTACTTCCCCCGTGAAATGGGGAGTTACTGCTTCTTCCCAGCCCTGTTAACCTTGTTTATTTAGATGGAAAACTTGTTGGGAGAGAAACTGTCTCTCACCATATGTATGTAGACTACTCCAAACAATAAGGCCTTTGCCTCTCCAGGCACTATCAGCATTTAAGTAAGTAAGCCAAGTGATGATAATTCTTAGAGAAAAAATGCAGGGAAAATAACCTAAAAATCACCAGAATTGACATAAAACTCTCCAGCAGATGGGGGCCTAGCACTCCCTGAGGGCCTTGCTTATGCGAAGACCAGTTACTTGTAAACATTTATAAATTCTGGCAAATATGTACAGACTTCCACAGAAGCAATTGCACTCCCCTTCTCTTGCATCAGAGGCAGCTGGTGCTGCATGAAATACACCCCACCTTTACGCCATAACTACATCCATGTAAATGCCTGTAAAATGAGTTCTTGTATGTGCTGAAGTGTTGAGGGCAAGGAGAAACGCCCATGAAAAGATGGTTCTAAGAATCATTATTCTTGATTAAAGCATCACCTTTGCAAGACACACAAAGCAAAGCTGTTGGCTTACTCAAGTTACATTAGATCTCCCAGACAAGTTAAGTTACATTTTTCATTTACTGGTAGGGGCATTTCATCCTGAAGTTTGCCTGACAAAATAATGAAAATCTGTTTTCCAAAATACAAAATGAAAAATTATAATGCCCCACCCAAGTGTTTCAAGTCACAAGTCATTTATATTTATAAAATATAGTGGTTATTGAATACTGTAATAAAGTAAGAAAAATCAGATTCAAATTAACAGACTGCAATAAAATCAAATAGCAAATATAACCCTGTCATCATAAAAAACTATAATATTATTGGAAGAGAATTATTTAAATTATCTATATTGATAACAACAATCACTAAACTAAATCAGTACTCAAATATAAGAACTATACTAGCAAAAAGTTCACCCAGCAGAATCACAGTTGCATACACAAAAGCCAAAGAAATCTAACTGGAATGAGACGCCCGATTCCCAGCTGCTGCTCTGAATGGCTCCTGACCTGACAGAAACCTGTGGCAATGAAGTTTTCATTAGGGAACAAGCACTGAATAACTACCTGAATAAATATGACTTACCTGTAATGGCATATTTCTAGAGAATACAGATACAAAGAATACAGTGAATACAGATGGTGCACAAAAGTCACCACACAGCCCAAGAACAAAACCTCTTCATATATCTGGGAATACACATCATTAGTACAGTGGATAAAAGAAATCAAGTATTTACCTTACACTGCCTAGTGGTGTCTGTCTGTCTGCAGACTTTGAATCCCTGTCCCATGGCTCCCAGAAAAGCCCTCAGCAGTTTGCAGGGCAGCATCACTGAAGGTGGACTGGCAGCCCCTGAGCTGCAGAGCTGCTCTCAGGGACCAAGCACACCACCAGCTCAGCCCTTTCTGACAGACCTTCCAGCACCCTTCTGATTTTGTTCATTCACCAGCACCTGCACAGCCCCTTCAATCCATCAGAACAACAGGTTGTTATTTCCATGTTTGCATTCCCAGTCCTTGCAGTGCACTGAAGGCTGATGAAGATTCCTCAAAGCATCAAGTGTGATCTGAAGAGAAGCACGTTGATTAGAGAGGCACTGAAGAGCAGCTACAGAGTCATACAAGTCTGTTACTCTGAAAAGTGAGGCCTGATGGCTGTTATCTCTTTTCCCACCAAGATGAAGAGGAAACTCACTTGGTGTTTCTGAAGTACAGTTTTGCTTAATTATGCTGTCTGATCACTTTAAAGCCCTATTTGCACACAAACATTGTACAAATTAACTGCAGGAGAACAAGCTAACTGATAAGGGTGACTAAGCAGATGGGTTTGCATCACTTTCATGCCAGAAGTTATTTACATCTGTTTTGAAACATTTGAAGCTTCTGAAGCTGCGCTGTACCCTTGCCTCATGTTTAGATGTTACCTGGATAGTCCAGATTTTAGGCTTTGCATGAAACTCATCTCAGACTGCTCAGATGTCTGCTCCACAGAACTCTCTCTGTTCCAGAGAGAAAACAGCCCCCTCAAATCCGGGGAGAGCAGCTAATGCTGTCCTGCTGTGTGTCCAGATCAGTCCGGTGGGACTCATCTAGGGAAAAGTAGCCAGGGCAGCTGTAAATACGGTGCAGTAAAATTTGAATGAAACTCTTGAGTGTTTCTTAATCTGCTGAGGTAATGAGCTGATTGAGAGGAAAGGCAGCAGAGGAGGGTGAGGAAGGGGAGGCAAACAACCATGGCCCCCGAGGTACTGTTGGTACCAGGGGCTGTTACTTTCCTGAAAAAGATGAAGCACGTGACAAATTGAGATAAGAGTGGGAAGGCCTGGGGGAAAGCACAGGTAGGAAGGACGGTATAAGAATCAAGGGAACAGCCATGAAGGCAGGACTAGCCAGAACAGGGAACACTGCCAGTAATCATGTTGATTACTTATTTTTAAGCAGACTATAGTTCACAGTTACAAGCTGTGCTTCTACAGACAGGCAGTGATGGCTATTGGAAAGTTTGTACTCCAGATATACAGGAAGCAGAATCCTTGAATGGATTCATGTATAGCTTAGGCATGTTTTTTTCTGTGTAGTAGTTCTCTCCTACATGCTAGAATCTATTTCTTCTAATGCAGGTCATTTCTAGTTTGCTTTCTGGGCTATAAATATGGTCTGCTCAGGGTCCTGAGAAGCTCTCTCTCTCTCCCTTCCCCCACCTTCACTCTAATTCCAAGTCAAGCCAGTGTAAGGGATTTTACAAAACAAGGCAGTTATAAAGGAGTCAATATCACATGACATTTACATTTTAAGGAGTTTTAGGAGAGGTATACAAGAGTATTGTTCATCTCAGCTTGTTCTATTTAGGGAGGCTTAGAATAACATTGCAAATAACATGTCTACTCCGATAAAACACTAGAGGGCTTGGATGCCATCTCGCACTTCTGCGGAACAGTAAATACAAAGAGCCTTACTATGGGAATATGAATATTCACTAGCAACGGAGAGAGGTGAATTGTTATGCAAGTGGCAATATCCACTGCATACACTGAAATTCCTCTTGCTTCACTCTAATGCACAATGTTTCTCTACTTTCAGATGGATGTATCAGAATATACTTTGTGCCGTTAGCATTTTTATAAAATCTAACATGAACTGATTCGGTTTAAAAAACCCCAAACAACTGACTGCCACATTATTTGTAATATATTACATTAATCAGCTCGTTATAAACCGCTCAGAGAAGACATGTTTTTCTACAAGGTTAAATACTTTTCTCTGCAGAAAGTAATAGATGAGTTAAATACAAATAGGAAAGCTTAGTGAGGTGTAAAGTCTCATGTTTGAACTAAAATGATCTAATTGTCAACCTAACACTATCTTAAGTCAGATTATTTGAAAATCCCAATCATAATATTTATTAAAGTATCTTATAATATTAAAGATCAGAAAATGGGGTTAGAAATTCTCTGAAATGTGTAAGGGAGGTCCAAGGTCCATATCCATTCAGCTTCAATACTCAGCACAGCTATTACCAAGCCTCCAGGAAATTTCAATAAAATAGCCATAAAACCCACTACTAGATCTGCTGGAAAAGGGTCCACAAAAGACATTACTTCATCACTTGGACAAAGTAGGAAAGCCAAGTTTCAAGTCAGCCTATAATCATTGGATGGACTTCACAAACAAATAAACCACTGAGAATGGGCTAATGGAAGAGAATAATCTGGACAGAGGAAGTAATACAGAAAAAAAACTCCAACCAATTACTAAAACACATTATATTATTAACTGTTACCACATAGTATGACAAGGCAAATAAGGAATAATTTAACGTAAGCATTTAGCCATTTCTCCTGCTTGCAACTGTCTGCAAATAGGCTCCTATTATTATTATTACCATTCCTCCTCAGAGTTGCTCAATGAACAGTGTATTGAACACATCTCAGCAGATAATGTTTGCAACTGCTCACAGGGCATATTCCTTAGGTAATTTGTTAGATGCAGTTCAACATTTGCACTACAGAACAGTCTGTGTAAAGCACAGAATAAAGTTTATGTTCCCTGACTTGCTAATATAAGCTTATAAACCATTTTCTACCTGCAACCCATTGCAAAAATAATTTTTTTTAATTTAATATTGTCTCTATCTTCAACAATAGACTTTTGCAATCCTTCACTTCAGCAATTCCTTGGCAACAGCATTTTCCATTGAAAATCATCACTATGTCTCCAGTTGAAAAAAAAAAAAAAGCCTGCAGGTGCATTGTGATGGACTTTGGTCTCTTTATAGTTAAATCTGGAATAAAGATAAGCCCCAACTAAAGGCTTCAAGTGCCTTTCTGTTGTGTTAAGAGACGGCAAGGAAAAACACTTGCATAAGTGCATCGAGCCCCAAAAGCCACTTATGTGCCATGTTCTGCACATGGCAGGAAAGCATTCAGAAGTGAGGCAGATAATATTCTACAGAGATGCATTAGAATTCTTCTCAATTTAAATTTCTCAAGACCTCCATTACAGCAATAAAGCTCACCCCAGTAATTTTACCCTTCTGAATAGGCTAAACATTAACTAAATCAGAATCAAACCACTGTGTGAAGCTTAGAAAATAAAAAGAAAAAAGCTAAACCAAAGCTTCTATGAAGGAACAACTTCCAATAACAAGCACAACTTTTCTGTTATTCTTTCCCAGAACTATGACTCAAATCCAGGGAAAATTAATGGTAGAAGTTTAATTAATTGAATTACTGTTTTCACCTCTTGCTTCATTATGATTGGTACCATATTCCTTATAAAGCAACTGTCACTCGATTGAAAGTACTGCAGTACACTGAGGTATATAAATACAGAATACTTAAATTTGACTAGTTGTTCATTAATTCATTTTATCTGATTTTTTTATAATGATAGTTGTCTTTCCTAAAACTTCCAGCCCATTTTTACTGAACTATTACTGTTCCACTGAAAAATGCAAATGTTGATTTTAAACCTAAATTCTGAATTGGAGAACGATATTAATAGGAAAATATCACAGCCACTGTTTGTCACAGCCCATGGACAATCAGTGGAGGATAGGAAAGTCTTTATTTGCCACTGGTATTTGGTCCTGCGCAGACCTTATTCACATGCCTCAATCCCTGACATCAACTAATTTGGATCATGGCCACATCTGTTATATAGATATGAGTATGTTCTTAAGACATTTGGATATGAAAATCATTATATTCTGGGAAAGAAAGGTTCTGTCCTGTAAGGCATCATGACCTAGTTCCTCTAAATTGCTTAGAAGCTGATAGGAAAACTCAGGCAATAGAATTTGAAACTGTTCTCAAAATACCCCTGAATTCCTTTTGCAACATTTATGTCAACAAGGCTCCTTTGGTGCAGTCATCTACATGCGGGCTGCTTTTCTAAATTCCTTGTCGTTTGAGAGAAAGAGATGCTCTGAAGCTGCAATTCATAGTGTCTTTTTCAAATGTCCACATTGGAAGGAGAGTTGTTTTCCACGCAAACATGTTTGTCTCCAGTGATCATACAAGGAGTCTAGAAAAGTGACTCAGAGGTCACCATCCACATTTGGTCAGGTGAATCCTACTCTTCTTACTTGCAGAAGTCTCCTCTTGCAGAAGTCTCCTCTTTTGCACATAATCAAAGCTGTAGTCAGTCAGTGTGCTGGGAACAGGGCTGGATCCCAGATTTCCCTACTCAGCTGAGTGCCCTACTCCCCAGCCTGTGGTCTAGAGTCTCTCCTCCAGCCCCACCCTGCTTGGTAAGCATGGATGTAGCTCTCCCATTTGCTCAGCAAAAGCAAGACAGCTGAGGAACCTCTTCACCACCATCATCTTAAACAAAGAAGTTATTTTGGGCCAGAAAGAGATTAATGGCTGCCCCAGGAAACATTTGAGCCAACAGCCCTAATGAAGTGTTTCCCTGAAGACCAAAGCAAAGACAGGATGTACAGGTCCTCGTTTCCCTCCTGTCCTTCTTGATGACTAGGGTGGCAGGATCCCTGCAGGTATCCTGGATGCCATAAAACCCGTTTTGAGAGCGTGGCTGAGCAGCACAGATGTCCTGCCTTATGTCAAAATGAGCAGCCTCCTTCCCTTTCTCTAATGGTTCTGCAGGCCATCCACATCCTGCTTTTGGGTTCATCTAACTCCTCTGTGGACCAGGTGAAAACTGGGACCTGGCAAAACACTGCAGGGGTTTGTCTGTTGGTTTGCTCTGGTAGCTGTCTGTTTCTTTAGCAATGCAAATCAAAGGCATGGATGGGTTCAAGACATGCCATTGCAACTACAAGAGTGGGCATGGCTGGACAGAGACCACTTTGACAAGAACCAGGAGCTTAAGAGGTCATTGACAGGAGAGCCCAGCCAGGAACAGGGCTGAGTGAGCTCCATCATTCATCCCTCCCTCATTCCTTCACATTGCCCCCCCCGCTTGCACTCAGCCCCCTCTCTCCTTCCCCAGTTGTGCTGCACAATCACTGCAGCTGGCTGATGTTTTGTTCACTTTCCAACCCATTTCTGTGAATTGATTCCAGTGGAAACCAAAAGCCATCCTTTTTATAAGAGGAGTCAGAGACCAAATGCAGAGTTAAATGGACATAACCTCCAGCTGGGGCTGAGGAGTGATCCATTTGTTCTGGATCCACAACTGCAGCCCCAAGTAGGATAGAAAGAAAATGAGCGTCACTGGGTCTCCCTCCTGGCTGTCTTCCTTCTACAAGGAAGAAGGTATGATAGAGATACTGGGTCCTATGTAGGACTGAGCTCAAAATAGTATTACCTAGCCAGACCAATTTTTGCATATTTTTCCATTTTTACCACTAGAAACCACAAGATATCTTCCAACAATTAAATACAGTTAGCATGGGAAATTACATATTTCTTGGCAGAACAAGTGCCCTGGAAAGTTACACTGAATTTTATTTCACAGAAACATGCCATCCATACACTTGTTAAAATTCAACTGAACTATAACTAGCTCTTGCATTAGCATTTAGGAGCTGACTTAAATTTACAGGAAAGCACCCCTAAAAAGAGAAGAATATTATGAGCTGTTTCAAATGTTTTATGATCTGGTTGAATTAAAAAACTGTGTTGAGAGCTATAAATATCTGTCATGATTCTGAAATGGGCAGTTATGCAGCTTTGAACAAAATACAATCACCTCAGCTTTTTTGGGTGATTTATTTTAGCTTATTACAGACTAATTACACCCTGCTCTACTGGGTGTTTTTTTCATCTAGCAGAAAAACATATTGTTAGCTATATTTATGAAACAGTGTATACATAAGCATATATACATATATATACATACATGCATATGTATATATATATTGATCAATCAAAATCTGAAAATTTAACTCTTTGAACCCCTAAATATTTTTAGCTGTACCAACTGGAAAGCTTCTATTTTCTGAATAACGATGATTAAACACTCAATGCATGAAACTGCATCAGATACACAAATATTAAAAAACAGTTTTGAAAGTTATCTCAAATAAGAAGACTGGTTTGGATTTAGATGTAAAAATCCAGGACAACTTTTATCCTGTGTTCTAAATTATTAAAAAAACTATATTGTTAGCCACAGTTGCTGATAAAATGCTCTAAGTACACCAAGTTTCTCATCTTCCACTTAAGACTGAAATAGTTTCCAAGCAGGAACCTTCTGTCTGATAGTAACTTTTGCTTCTTAATTGGCATGTTAAAAGAAAAAAAAATTTTATTTTCAAACTTGTAGCTGATGTGAGTTTTCATTGGAGACCTGGGGAATTCCCAAGGGATCTATAGTTTTGGCAGGTGTCTGGCTACCACAGGAATACCTGAACAGATGTATAATGTAAAATTTTGTACATTTTCTCTGGCAGTGAACACAGCATTTAAGTAGTCTCTATCATCACAGAATCAATGAAAACAAAAATTAGAAACAATTAATCGAAATTCCTTAAAAAGAAGGGAAAAAATCAAGCCAAATATTTGCATTTGACACACACAAAACCAATCAAATTAGTCTTTGATTTTCCTCTTAGTTAGTTGCTCTAACTGAAATCTTTCCCTGATCTGGTAAAGTTACACAAATGCTTCTTCTGGCATAAGGAAAAAAGGCAGGGTGAGCAACAGGGATAAGCCCAAAGAAGAAAAAGTCACCATCTTCAGTGAGAGCAGCAGCTTCTGCCTGCTAACAGTGTTTCTTGGGAGCTGCAGCTTCTCCCTGCTCTTCAAGCTTCGCAGGCACTAATTTTGTACATTATGAGTCACAGAGATGAAAAGTGTGGGCACTGCTCTGTAGCAAAGAGCATGCAGTGGAGCCAGGATTTTATTCCTCCTAGGAATTAAACTGGGACGGGGGAAGAGAAAAGCATCCCAAATTTGGAATTTGGAAAGACACAGGCTGTTCATACGGAGGGAAAAAAAGGTGAGAACTGGCAGACAAATTACAGTCAGAAGCTTGAAGATTTAAATCTCTGTGTGAGTGTAGGTGCAAACTACTGCAGTTTTATTGGCTTGGCTTAGAAAAGCAGGGAGTTGATGGATGAAAAATCATAACTGAAAAGACAACAAAAAGATATAAACAGGCAACAGCAACAAAAAAACATCAAAGGAAACCAGAGTGGAAGAAGACGAAAAGCAGGGAAAGGAGGTGACTTGGGGGTGGTGCTAGAAATAACTTAGGGGAAGCTAATATAATAGCAACAATTGCTCTCACGGATCCTTTCTCAGGAATCATTTGCCAAAACAAACAACTGAAGACCATTTCTGTGGATTAAAAAAAAAAAAAAAAGGAAGTAAGGATACTAGCTCTCTCTCACACATTTGAAGAAAAATAGAATGACCAGCAGAGGAGGATGTGGAGGCAGAAGGGAAGAACATGATCCCTAGGTCAAGGAAAGTAACCCACCCAAATCAGCTGAAAGCAGCTCCTTCCTCGAAACACATGTTGGTGAGCTCAAACTTATGGTCATGAAAATAAACTAGTCAATACAATCCTGGACACAGCTACCACAAAGATACATGCTGTTTTTACAGAACATTGTCCATTAAAAACTTTTCCACCTACTCAAAATAGCTTGTAGTATTGCCTTGCAGGACAAAGTTTATTTAGCAGCATACATTTATTTCCAGTAATTCTCTAGCACCTCCTTAATGGTATAAACAGCCTCCCTCAAACTTGTTTAGTCCAATGCTAAGACTGTGGGCAACGTTAGCTGTGTCCAGTGTGCTGATACCTGTGATTCCCTGAACAGCCATCCTTAAATGAGGGAATTGTATCATGTAATTGCCTGTACCCCAAACAGCAGCTCTGAAATAGCATAGTATTTTAGAAGGGAACTGAATTCTTGTTTGGCCACCCAAAGGTAAATAGTGAAATAATGAAAAATCTTCATTTTTGAAGTAAAGTTGACCAAACATTCTGCAATTTTGTAGCAAACAAAAACTTTTTAAAAGGGTATTTCCTTAGTAGGACTGTTTTATAGTACTGAAGAATTGGTATTAGCTAGACAAAAATAGCCTCTGTGTCTGAGAGAATAAGTAAGAAAGCAACTAACTTCCCTCCCCCCACCCCTTTGTTATCCATTTCTAGATCTACAGCCACTGCAAGCACAGCATCTCCTGTACCCTCTGATACCTTCCTGACTCCATACAGGATATCCACTCCAAGGCAGCCTGCTTTCCTAAAACAAAATGTTTCAAGATCCTTGTATTTATTTTATCTGTCTATAAAATGCCTTTCTGCAAAACAATGTGCTCCCCCAAAGCCGGGACAATGGCCAGGGCATCTCTCTGGTACCAGAAAAACACATGTGCAGAAAACTACATCTAAGCAAACACCAGACTATGTAAGTGAGGCTGGTAAGAGTCTAGATATATACACATAGATACATATATATAAAAAAATATATATCCAAAAATTTGTTTTCTCTTGATCAGATTCATATACATGAGAAGTCTCTGCTCCCTATTGACAAAACAGGAAATTATAGTCCTAAATTTGGTGCCTAAAACTGGGGAGTACATCTACCCTTGTAGCCATCAAGAAACACTATTACTCTTCCAACCAGTTTAAATTGCTCATCTCTTGCAGACTTTTCTGTTTATCCAGGGCCACCCTGCCAGCTCTCTTATTAATCTAGAAAGGTTTTGCCAGCCACACAGAGCCTGGGCATTGCCATCTCCAGCACAGCCTTGCAGGGCAGGCTTAGGCAAGTAGCAAGACCAGCATCCATACTGGGATAAACTGCAACTAATCACTTAGTGCTCACAGACGGATTATGAGAATTAAATAGTTAAGGCTTTCATAGCATTTTCAACATATCTATGGCACTACAGCACTGCACAGAACATCACAGAAATGCCTTTTCCAATAAAAAGCAATCATGCTGCATGTTTACAAGAAGTCCCCACAAGGCATTCCTCTCATCTTCCTACTTTAATGTATTCAGCATCTCCAGTAACACTGTAAGGCAACACCTCCTTTCTGGATTAAAAAAAAAAAAAAAAAAAAAAAGCTGTGAGGAAAAAGCTGTTTTAGACATCTGCAGTTATACCTACTGCCTTGAACAGTTCTTTCTTTCTAAGGTGAGGTATGCTGGATATGGGTGATGAAAACGCTTTTGCAGAAAGGCTAAAATATGTAACAGAATCAACTGCATTTTGCTCTGATTCTATATAATTCAGTAGCATTAAATGCAAGGAGACAATATCACTCAAAGTACAGTATCACAGAATCACATAATGGGTAAGATTGGGAAGGACCACAGTGGTCTTTCCAGTGGTCCAACTTCCCTGCTCAAGCAGGGCCATCCCAGAGCACAGGGCACAGGATTGCATCCAGATGGTTCTTGAGTATCTCCAGTGAGGGAGACTCCACAACCTCTCTGGGCAGCCTGTTCCATGTGTGGGTCACCTGCAAGATAAAGAAGTTCTTTCTCATATCCAGGAAAATCCTGGGTATCAATGCCTGCCCATTGCCTCTTGTTCAATTGCTTGGCACCCCTGAGCAGAGCCTGGCTCCCTCCCCTTAACACCCACCTTTCAGATACTAACATGAATGCTGTATTCTTTTCATCTGCTTGAAAAGACATTTTGATAGATTAACTAAGCTCTGTGTGTATGTAAAAAACACAAAGTCTTAAAGTCACTATCCATTAACCTCAAGGACCGAACAATTAAGAGAGTGGAAGGAGCAGGAATACAGATTCTGCATTTCTAGTTTGCTTAACATGTAAATATATCTTCTTAATGTCACATCATTTTGCACAAGTAGATACAAAAACATTTGTAAAAATAATCCTTTGTATTAAGATATTAAAAACATATCATCCAGACAATACAAATCATGGCTAGGAAACATCCTTCTGTCAAAAGAAAAAAAACCACAACCAGTTTATTCTGACAGTTTCTGCGGATCTTTGATATCAAAGTCTTTTTATAAGACACTGACAGTCATCAAGTGGATGTTTGTCAAAGTACATTTTCCAGATGTCTAAATAAAACTGGTTTTACTTTGATGAGTTTTATACTGATAGCTAAAGGTAGAATACAGGCGTTGCTTCTATTTGCAGCTCTTTACTTCAATGGCTTGCAAATTTGCTTTAATGCTCCATCTATTTTTGCTGTGTTTTTTGACAATTAATTATTAAAAACATCGAAAAATGCTGAAATCTGTCACCGTGTACTTTAGAAAAAAACCTTAAAACTCTCCTCTAGCTTGCACACTTACAACAGCAGAAGTAGCAGTTGTGAGGATGGGATGGCACAAGGTGGTCACACCAGAGGACAAATTCCAGGGCATGAAATGAAGAATTTAACCCTGTTCATTTGAAATACACAGAAGCCCTCACACTGATTTCAACAGGAGCAGAATCAGCCCTCTGAGAGAGTCTTTGATTGAGACAAGCAGCAGCCTCATTCCCCATAGCCCCACGTGCTAAGGGGCAGAGACCTGCACACCTGCACTGGCACACGTTTGCGTCCTGCACATGTTTTGGGTGCACAGAATATCCGCACACGTTCCATGAAGTCCATCCTGTCCATCTTCTTTAATTCTATTTGGTCTGTGGACAAGTTTTAGCCTGCAAGTAAGACATTTTCTTACTTTTAAAGCAAAATGTATACTATGAAAATTAACCTCCTGACAACTTTTCTTTTTTTCAGTGGTTCACAAGTTCTTTTCTTACGCACCTCAAATCAAACACAACATTTATTTTAAAATTTAGTGGAAGACATTGCTGTACAAAGTAAATCTACATACAAAGGTACCAAACTGTTTTATCAATAGTTACATCTCACAAGCTAATCCAAATAGTTTTAAAAAGAGGGTTACTGTGCCCAGCATTTTTTATAAATATTTATCTCAGTTTACATAAACCAGGATTTAGGGAATGGAAAAAAGCAAAGCCATCTCCATGTGGTGACATTTTTACTCTGTTTTTTCTGTATTTATAATTTAACTGATGAGGATAAATTGACTTATTCTTCATTAGTAGCCAGTCAGAAAAAAAAATAACTTGGCTGCTAAGTACAGGCTGAAGCGTAAATAACCCTGCAAAATGCCTGTGGAAATTAACTGAGCGAGCTGAGCTAAAAACAAGGGACTAAAAAGAATTCCCTGTCTGTAAGGAGAGCATGAAATAACTCTGTGTGTGTATGTGTGTGTGTGTGTGTGATGCTGGGAACCACAGCAAGGCCCTGTGGATCCCAGCATCTCTCATATGTACCACAGAACCTCCTCCTTGCCCAGCAAGAATTTCTTTGCACCTCGATGTCACAGCCAGTTCCTAATCCATGCTGCACTTCTCAGAGACATGCTTGCAGAGCACTGCAGTGATGATAGAAATACCATTCCTAAACTGATAAAAGTGGCCTTACTCTAGTCAAGACACCATGGACCTCTAAAGCTACAGCTCATGTGCTGCTGCAGCCTTGGCTTGAGAGCTGCCCCAGCTCCACCCTACCCAGAGAACACAGGGGGACAGTAAAACACATCCATGGATGCCCAGAGAATAAGAGGATGTCCACAAAGGTGTACATATACAACCCCAAAAGTTCATGTGTAGGGGACTACATCTGCATTTTGAAGACTATGAGAGGTTCCCCTAAGTCACATGCACTTTGAAAAGCATTATTGGCAAATCGAGCTGTTTCAAGTTCAAGAGAATCATAAAAGCTAACTTCAAGTAGCTTTTTCTTAAGCAGAAACACTGATGAACAACCTTCTTATCCGATCACAGCTAGTTTACGAGATACGAATTTACAAAATAAAGTAATTTTTTGTCCTTGTCCTGCTGGAGTAACACTCACACTAGTAAATCAGGCAATTTTAAAGATAAAAAGATGTATTTTAGCTGAAGAGCTGTAAAACTGAGTGTCAAAAAGGGTGTTGTTAAGATTAATTTTTAATCAGATATAAATTTAACAAAAAAATTACTTTATTTTCATTTGGCACAGGACCCAGTCTGCAGCAGTCAGTTATCTCTGTTGCCTGGAAGGAACTCTGGGTAAGTCACAGGAAAAAGGTGGGAGCATTGTCATGGTTTCCTGATGGCCAGAACACTGCAGTATTGTTTTGCTTTGCCTTTTTTTTTTTTTTTTTTAAAGAAGGGGTTATCACATCATGTCATAATTATTTCTGCAACATCCTCTTTCCATACAGGAGCTGAAGAACTATTTATTGGCTTTGAAAACTGCATCAATATATATGTGCAATTCTAAAAACCCAGTAATGTTGCTTTTTAAAGATACTTCTTGCACAGCTTTGTCTGCTATTTCACTAAAAATTCTATTTTAGACAGTTTTATTTTTTATAAACGGTATTGTAAAATTCCAACTCTTTCACGTTTTGTCAAAATGCGTTATTATCCCAGTTTTACTGAAACACAGAATTCTATCATTTACCTATAAAAGAGCTGAGGTATTTATCAGTAAATTAAATGTCTCCTGAAGAGGTCCAGGAGACCGTATAAACAGAGTTTACAGAAAGCTAATAGGCATATTGGTTTTACACAAGCTCTGAGCTGAGACACAGACGGTTACATACACTCAATCTGAAAAGATACAGGGAAGGAATTGGTAGTGCATGTTATATATAATTACTGTGAGTTCTCATGGCCTCTTCCCTAATATTTCTGGAGGACATATAAAGCTAAAAATTAATACAGTACTTTAAGGCACATTTTTTTTTAACTGTGTTAAAGAAATTTTGTCTCAGGTTCCAGGGGTTAACTGAGCTTTGTTTTTCGGGTTGCTATTTCAAGAACTGAAGAATGGGGAGAATCTATGTGATTCAATAGAATTTCAATATTTTACTGTTGAATTGCAATCTGTGATGAGGACTGCTGCTCTGAGTAGGGGAGAGATCCAACACTTAAGGAGTATAACAGATCCAACATTCGACATATTCCTTTAATGTGTGAAAAACTGCCTTGTTAGCGAGAACAGATTCAATATTTCAGTGCAATATGAACATTATGGCCAAGATATTTAAATCTGACTGCTGAAACTTACAGCTAAGTCTGAAATAGGCACTTCAAATTAAAGTATCCAGATTTATGAAAAAAAAAAAAAAGTAAACAAAAAAATTCAACCAAACAAAAACTCAAATATAAACACAACAGAACACTAATAAAATCAATTAAAATGAGGTGGCCTAGGGAAGAAGGGTGAAGGCCAAGAGACATGTAGTGTAACAGATCTTCAAACATGCTCTGAAGGTTTAAGTAGGGATGCCTGAGAAGGACCATTGAGATAAATTTCTATAGAAGTTTCCTCCTGCTTTTTCTTTATCACTCTGGATTGTCTCATGAAGGATCATAGCAGGATTGCATGGATGATGCTGTGTCTTCCTCCTTCATAATCTGTCATCCAGTCCTAAAGGAGGAAGCTGAAATTAAAATGCTCCTCTATGGCAGATGCCTTTCTTGTTTCTATTGGTCAGCAATGCATTCCCTGATTAATCTGGCCAGTGTAGCCTCAGCATTTATCAACTCTTATCAATACAGACTAAGACATGTTTAATAGAATTACACATCCAGAATTTTCCCCAGTTCTTGGTATGCTTTAGAAGACTAATTTCAAAACTAACAAAACATTATTTATTGTCACAGGAATGATTTTACTGCATATTCCCCACATGCAAATTAACAGGTGTTGCTCCACCTGGGGAATGCTGAGTGCTGATTAGTGATAAGGCTAGTTCATAGTGATATTTATGGGTTTACCCTAATAGTTATGGGATTACAACCACTCTCAGGAGAGGAACACCTCCTGTGGGAATGGAGTGTAGGAATAGTCCATCATGGGGAGAAGGGTTAAACTGAGTCATGCACAAGGAAAAAAGCCTGGACTAGCATTTCTATCTAGTGTTATTTTAAACATACACACAAATAAATACTAATAGACTGTCGAAAACATGTGGCATGTGTGAGGGACTTATATTTTTAATTTGAATTAAGTTCAGTCTGCCCACAGTTTATATGAACATAAATAAATGTTTACTGGAATTACTAAGGCAGGAGAGTTATTTTCTAGATCGCCCTCCTGAACTACTAAGTCAAAGCTAGCATGTAGATAGGATGAAAACATCTAGACTGTGTTATTCAGTGCCTGTATAACTGCCTGTAACTGAGTCATAGTAAGCCTTTGGTACTTTTATTCTTGGTCCCTGAGGCCAAAAGGATCAAGGCAGCATCTCAGTCAACAAGTAATGGCCAACATTGTTTTCAAGCACATGAAAACAGAAGAGGTCAGGAAACATTTCTTTTTCCCACCATCAGCAGTTTTGCCCCAAACACTGCACAGGTTACTTCACACTCCTGTAAGAATTCTCTGCTATCACAGCACTCAGAGACTTCTATACAAAGATAAATTGTTCTTGGGCTGTATAAATCAGCTTTCCATTTCTTTCATGCTATCACTTAAAATTATGGAGGTAGAGATGGGCTGGCTTAAAACTTTCCACCCCAAGTGAAGTCTCATCGTACCAGGGAGTTTCAAGTTTGAACCGTGCAGAGCGCAACAGAAAATACAGACAGGATAACCAAATTCAAATAATATACCCAAAATGGAGAGAATATGACCAATGTTGGGGTGTGTAGAAACTGTTTAGAGAATTGCAGTAACATTAAAAAAATACTAACAATTATCAGATGAAGGACTTTGCCAGCCAATCAGGCTGTTATGCTCATGGAGGGAACTCTATCACAGGGAGCAATATTGCAAGAATTGCCTCTGATACTGTGTTACACTTTATGATACAAAAAATATGTGAACCAAATTCAAAAGGAAAATTGGAGAATACAGACAAGTCTAGGTTGCAAAAGCCTCAGCAAAGGCAAGAGATGACACCACTGAAAAAAAGGAAGGCTTTTTATTCTCTGGCAGCAGAAGAAGACTAGTAAGAGGTGGAGACCTGTTATTTTCTGTCCTTTTTTTTATTTTCTTTTTTTCTGTTTTTAATTGAATGAACTTTTTTTTTCAGTCTAAATCCCAAGATAAAGATTATAGGAGATATTCTGATTATTGCATTCATAGTACAGGTGAATAGTTGTGCAAGTTCCCAGGATCTAACTTCAAGACAGCCTGGCAAAGCTGCTCCTTGTGAAAGTTGTTCTCTTTCCCATGGGAAATTCCCAAGGGAATTCAAGGAAATTCAAACTCTATCAAAAAATAAAAGGAAGACAAAAGCCCTCAACCAGTCTTTCTTTCCTTCCAGAACTCCCAAAGTATCTAAATTTGAAGTATTTTTAAAGCCACAGCATAGCCAAAGACATTCAGTTTGGAAACCACTATGTTGTCAAGGGGAAAAGGAAATGAAGCACAGTAAGGGAAGGGGATGCAGAAAGACAACAAGGTTCAGTACAGGACCTATCAATCACCAGCAAGCACCAGAACATCCTGTGCATTGACAGCTTCTAAAGACATCAGCTTTTCTGAACCAAAGGAAGGGTTAAAAAATCGAGCAAAAAGAAGAAAAAGAAAAATAGAGAGGGAGAGCTCTCAAATGCCAGGCACTTTGCTTCCAAAAAGACAAAACAGATATGGACAAAAACTGAGAATGCAAAGAGCTTGTATGGTCACATATCAGGCAACATATGTGGCAAATTGGTCATGCATGAGGAAGTCCCTCAAAACTAACGCAGTTCTCAGATTTATTCCAATAGTAAATTTTGACCCCTGGTATTTTTAGCTCTCTGCTGTTTGCTGTTCTAGCAACAATGTGCCTGTAGCTCTGCCAGCAATTCATACTGCAAATACTCCCTGCATTAAGAATCCTGTCAGAATTCTGAACACAGTGGAAATATCATGCCTAACGCTGCATTGTTACACTCAGTTGTGTCACTCCTGCTGTTTGTATGGAGGGTTGGAGTGGACATATAGTGCACAGACACACTACCTTCTTAACTAAGAAATGCAAACCCCTGCATTTCACACACTCTGGAAAGCCTAGCAAAACCTAGTGTGTGAGGATGCAGCATTTCTTTGATCTGACCATGCACCCAGCAGGTCTGACATGTTTGAGCCAGTGTTGTATCCTGCCTTAATGAGGCAGATTGGTCCTGTACCACACAGTTCCCTAGCTCTGAGCTTCTCAGCACCATCCCGTCTTTCCTCTTCTACTTACCTTCTTCCATCCAAACCATCTCAGGAGATGAAAGGATGAAATCTCTCAGAGATGTCCTGCAAAGGGTACATGGACACTGCAAAAATGTTTCTCAGCTAAATAAATAAGTATGTATTGGTAGCACTGGAATTTTATTTTTTTCTTTCCCCCACAAATATCTTCAGAGTCACTTTCTGGTACATGAGTAGTCTACTAGAAGGATCCTGGTAGAGTCACTGCCTTTGGGAGAAGAAGTTACTAAACAGCACCCAACTGCAGCAAAGCTGACATCTGCCCTCAGCTATACAATATTCCACCTTACATATTTGGCCATACAATTCAGTTTATGACTTTCTCTCCACTGGTTTATGAGAGAAAACCTACTCCTCTTCCTTTACTATTAGGCCTGTCCCATAGTTCTCTGCACTCTAGTCCATTCCTATGGAGCTTCACAAGAGAAAAACACATGACCACTTTCTACTGTAATAAATCTTTCTCAGCAGGTCCGACTTTTAGCCTTTCAAAGCTCCTCTATCTGATTGTGTCATCAAGCCTCTTCCTTATCAGTCTGTTTCATACAACATCTCACCTCTTCCCAGCCTCAGTTCTGCACCCAGCCACTTAGAGCCTTCCTTTCCTCTTTTGAGTTGTGCCAATGACCGGGAAGGGAAGCTGGCAAGTGAGCATGCAACCACCACAAAGCAGGAAGAAAGCAACAATGGAGATGAAATCCACCCATCCAGCTAAGTTACAAAACCATATTGTTAACCATCCTGCCTCCCTGACCCCACTGAAGTTCCCTTACAACGAAAGAACAAACTAACTGTTTCCATCCCTGGTGGGGAAGGAAGAGAGAGATATCATTGTTGTTCTGACATTTGGGAAGTGCTCATATACATGCAACGAGTATTAATACAAGATTCTAGGCAGGCAGATTAGAACATTCTTCAAACATTGTTTCAGTGTGAGAGAGTGACTTGCCGGCCCATCAACGAGCTCCGATCAGGGGCACAAGAGAAGTTGGATGGGCTGAAGGAAGAAGTGTGTAATTCATGTTAAACTTTCACTGCCAGCATTGAGAGCTTCACTCCTTCCATTCATCCAGTCATCCAACTTATTTCTGAAAATTTCATGCAATGAAGAAGGCTTGCATGCTTTTGCTAGCTTGTGACACCCTAAAAAACAAAACTGCAAAGCCTTTTCTGACATGCCAGCCTGTGAGAGCACTGACATGTGAGAAAGTGTTCAGTCTATAGATGCTCTTTCTGAGTTCCTATGCAGATTTTACTCGCTATCTCTGAGAATTTAAACAGATAATGTCTGGCAGTTCAAGTCAGACATTCAGCCCTTTTTTGCCTTTTTTTTTGTGTGTGTGTGTGCGTGCGGATGAGGATGATCATTTTAAGTCTTTGTTTAGTATTTTTATCAAGAGGCAAACTTGGGAGCTATAGTCAGAACTAAAGAAGTTTAATGGATCGCTGTTGAGGTCTCTCAGCCTGCATATCAGGATGGAAGTAGAAGACAAGGAAGCAGTTTATTTGTAATCCAGATACTGCACAATGAAAGTAGTCTTTAAAATATTACAATGAAGACACAAAATACATCAGTTTTCATTTTTATATATGCAGACACCTACAAATTTTAAACAGAAGATATGTTAGCATCTGTAAGGCTAATAAAGGCTTCCAACAGAGAGTTTTTTGTCCTATTCACCTTTTATGAAACCTTTATCAGTATTCCTGCCAATCAGTCAACCAGTCCCAGAAAATCCCTCCAAGAAATCCACCGCAAACAGGAGGGGGAAAAAAAAAAAAGGATTCATATATTTTTACTACCAGGTAGAAAACACTATGCCAATGTGAACAATTCACAATAAATGGTGCTAGGTGCAGATCTTTTTAAAAAATATTCTATTTATGGCACTGCTGGCAAGGGATTCTGGTGTCTTGGTTTTTTAAATAAAGCTGACAGCATTATTTTAAACTAAAATTTCAAATATTAATCTTAAAGTCAAATGGGGACTATGGATGAAAAAGCAACAACAGAATTTTCTAGGGGTTTGACTTGTGTATTTTCAAGTGCTCTACATTTTCCTAAGTGATATTAGACTCAACTATGAGAAATTCAGAGGACTTGAACCCATATTTTTTATAGAGAATTTATTCATTTGCTTTTGACAATATTCTCCTGTTGAGAACACACAATCAATATTAATTTTTTATGCAGAACTACCACTTTTTGCCTGCAGATAATCCTAGAAGCATATAATGTTTTGCTTTCTTTCATACACAAATTCTTTTCTTTGGCAGAAGAGGATCCTCCAGTATCATCTCCTTGTACAGCTACTTACATCTGTAAGATATCAGATAGATTTGGAGAGTCTGTTCTTCACCTTCTCTGCATTAGATCTCACAGAAAATGGTCAAGTAACATATTTCAAGCTATTCATCAGTTTTGGCCTTTGCATAAACATAATGGTTACAGGCCAATTGTGCACACTTATGGTATATTTTTTTATTAAAAAATAAGTTACTGTATTGATCATCACTTGGTGACCAATCTTAACACTTTGTTAAGTCCAGAGGAATATTCTTCTATGAAGAAAAAGCAATTAGATTTATTTAAAGCAATCCTTAGTATTAGAAAGAGAGCATCAAAGCTCAGTAATTTAAAAAGCATCTATCTTTCCTTATACAGACTCACAAAAATAAGAGCCTCCAGGCTGTTCTAAACCCTGTTCTAAAGCTGTTACTTTGCCAATATTTTCCTTACTCTGCTAGCCAGCCCCTAGTACTATTGAGTTTGAATCTGTTTTCTCATGGTGTTCCCAGGAACAAAGCAAGAGGGCTCATGCCAATCTGTCTTTTCCTGATCTCTCTTTCCAGGCAGTCTGGCCAAGCAACCCAACAGAGATGGCACCATATCTTCATGTTTGTGCCCACACAGCCAGGACAATCAGTTAGCTTTAAGGTCTACTTTAGCTTTCAGAGCTTTGCTGGCTCAGTATTCCTGTAAGTGAAATTACTCTGGCTAGTTTCTACACCTATCATATGTGATGCCTGAAGTTTAAAAATGTGCTCATTTACTAAACTGACAGTCATGTAAATGGCTTCCAAAGAGAAAAAAATAAAAATTAAAAAGAAAGTAGTAAACTGCACAGCTATTTTGGTGTTCCATCTTTGTTCACAGTTTGCAAATAAAAGCCTAGACTGGTTGCTACTATAAAAGCAAACAGACTGTTGAGTAAATATTTTGTGTTATCCACTTCTTTTTTATCAGCACATATTATTGATTGCTAAGTAGTATCAGTTGTGTGGGCACAAATATTACCTTTTGGTGAAGCACTCAGTCTTGATGGTATTATCTCCCTCCCTCCCCTTTCCTATTTTTGTTCTCTCCACTTAAGCAGCTTTTCTCTTCTGAAGATCACCAGATCACCACATAGCAATCCAGTCACAAGCACAGTCAAAAGATGCCCTAGATAAAAGATTTGGGTTATGATTCACAACGTGTGCAATGAATACACTGTTCAGGACATTCTTCACTGAGACCACTGTATTGCATATTCATTTTGCAACACTGGTATATGATGAATATGACAATTATCAGGATCATACTGAATGAGGTTTCCTATTTACCCATCATTCAAAAAGATCAACAAAAAATTAACATTAAAGTTGGAAAATTTAGAATCGTGAATATATTTGTTTGCTAGGTGCTGCTCCAAAAAGGCTACGAAATGATCCAGAGAAGTACAATATTCATTACTGAACTTCACTAGTTAAACCACAGTTAACCACACTATATTATTAACAATCTTTCCAAGGCAAGAGGAGCTAGAAGAGAACATGGCACTGATGAGGTCTAGGTCTGGGTCTGAAAGCAAGCTAGGAAGGAAACAGTACTGCTTAACAAATGAAGGACAACCAGCATGGCTCATGCAAAAAGGGCAGCAACCAAGAGGGACCCAGACAGGCCAGACATATTTGTAACAGCTGAATCGTAAAACAAGTGAGATGCGTACAAATGAATTTTCTGGTCATGGCCAGCTTGGCTCCAATGGCTCCAAGTCCATTCAACTTTAACATGGTCTGTAGTGGAACACAGCAAGTTACAGGTACTGCTTCAGTCTCCTGGCAAATGAGCCAAACTACTAACAGTAGCAGTAAGCAGGTTATTATTCATTATTATTTCATTCACATGTACAAATGGTTTTCCAGTTCAACGCAGGAGAAGAAATGTAATGGTGGTATTTCAGCCAGGCACCCTGTGTAAGGGTTAATATAAGTTTGCATTCAGTCACATAACTTGTTAAAATATAGTACAAGATACATGATTATTAAAGTGTTTATTGAGTCTGCATTAGAACTGCAGGAATTATTTATGTAAGAAATAGAAGTCTTGTAGATCTTGACTGAAAGTACCAATTGGGTAAGAGAATATATGTATTTAAATTAAAGATTGCAACTATAATTTTGGACTTTCCTTTTCATTACAAAAGCAAAATAACATCTTTGCTCTGAAGATAAACTCTTATAAATCAAGAATCAGTCCAAGTGATTCCATAAATCACTTTGGGATGACATGCTGCAGCAATAACCAGAAACACAGGGAATGTCACAGATAGAAAAGTCACTACAGGCTTTTTCTTAACTCATGAGCAGAATTTTAACAAGGAGATTGTACAATTCATCAGTACCTCTTCCTAGACTAGAGACAGCTGATTTGGTCTGTGATACGTCAGGGCTTTTGTTATTATTACTACTATAATACAATTACACTGTGATATGAAACTACAATGTTTTTAAACATAATAACAAGGATCTAAAACGTATGTTAATGAAGATATACTAGTGTGCCTTCAACATTTAATTACTGACACTTCATTAAAAAATGTCAACAGTCCAAAGAGGGGTTAAGTAATGGCACAGATTGATGGCTAAAAGTACAACCTCACAACCACAAATTTTTAAACCAGACTAATCACGGAAGTTGTAGGAATTTAGTAGGCCATGACTGGAAAAACATAACAAATATAGATATTTCATAGAATTATAAAAAATGTCGTGTTGGAACGTTCCAATGCCCTGTAAAGGGCAGGAGCAACTTTCTCTAGACCAAGTAGCTCATAGCCCCATCCAGCGTGGCCTTGGACACTTCCAGGGATGGGGCACTCTGGAACCTCTCTGTTCCAGCACATCATCACCCTCACAGGGAAGAATTTCTTCCCCATGCCTAATCTAAATCTGCCCTCTTTCAGTTTAAAGCCATTCCCATGTAAAAAGTCCCCCTCCAGCTCTCTTGCAGGCCCACTTTGGGTACTGAAAGGCTGCAATAAGGTCACCCTAGAACCTTCTCTTCTCTCAGTCAGAACAAGCTCAACTCTCTCAGTACTTCCTCGGCCTTTCCTTTCCTGTTTAAAAGAGTTCAAGTTATAAAGTTCTGGGAATTGTATTTGAGAAAGAAGTAATGCCAAAAAAATTCTAGACACTAAAAATGTATGTATACCAAACTAAACATTACCAATTATTACACACAAGGTTATGTATAGTGATGATTGTAAGATAAATACTTAAGAAGAAGGATTCTAAAATGGGAACTTAGAAAGGGACCATGACAGGTATAAAGCTTTATATAAGATTTGGTACTTGATTTTAGAAAAGAAGTCCATCTAAACTAAGATCAACCAAGGCCAACTAATGAAAAGTGAAAATACTAAGTTCTGAAAATACACAATTGTTCAGATGTGTAACATGTAATTTTTATGCTTTTATATTGTATCTACTTCATCAGCTGTACTCCAGTAGAATAAGGTTTACATAAAAAGCTTTGCAGAGGTTTTTTGGTTATGTGAATTTCTTCAGATTCCTGCAGCAGCATTAAAATTTAACCATTTCTTGTTACTAATCTAAAGAGAAGTCAGCTTAATTATTATTGGTAATTGATTATAATTAACACAACATAGCATAGATAATATGACATCAGTACTGATGTTGGCCCCTTACTCAAAAGAGTTACTCAAAAACTGAACACAGTGCATGGATGATTGATAGGATTTTCCACGACGTTTGTTCTTTTTTATTGTTTTTCTGTTGTGAATCACTTTACTTAAAATATGCAAGATGTCTGATGGAAGAACAACTTTACAGGCAAAACTAAGACAGGACAACTGGGGAGAGGGTTCCAATCTACTCTATAAGATGGGATGCGTGTTCTCAGACTGAGGAACAAACTGGGGACACAACATGATGGAGGAAAGAGGAGGGCACCAAAGGATAGATGAAGCAAGAGAACTTGCAAAAACTGAACATTAACTGAAGGCACCATTTGGAGTTACTTCAAAGCAAGTCTATGAGACTCTGCAGACATCACCATCTGTCACATACTTCTAAAGATTTGAACTCTCAAGGGGCTACTTCCTGCAAGACACGAACATCTTCACAGAAGAGATTAGAGATACATCATGAACCATCTCATCCTGACTATTTATCATGATAAACCTGCCAAGTACATTAAATTTGCATAAAAGGATGTGGTCACCTTTAATAAGCCACCTATTTCTCGATTTCTCAGTGACAAAAACTGAATTGAAACACATTTAGTAGAGTGCTGCAACTAATCATTGAGCGGGCAATCTTTCACAGATCTGCCACACTATGATCTAGCTCCAAGATTTTGTAAATGTGCTTTTCATTCATAGCATAAGTTTAAGTTGCTAGGTATTAAAACATAGTGCATCTCTCTAAACGAATGAGAAATGCCAATTTAAACTTGTAAAACAATAAATCTCTCTTACAATGTCACTTAAAAGGAAAAACCCACAGCGCTGGTATTTTGAATGATAATCAGCAGTGGAATCATCTGCATTCACTGCAGTTCCCTATATCAGCAATGCAGGTTCTGGGGGAAACTTCAACAAATTTCATTCTTCTTTAAGTTTTTCTGCTGATGTATCTAACATTTTCATATGTGACAAGACCCAAAGGGAAACCTGAAGAGTATTCAAATCTGTGCAACCTAGTTAACATTTGTTGATAAATAATAGATTAGTTTTCCATGAGTTACTACTTTAGTATAGTTTTTCAGATACATCCTAAGCAAGTTTTAAATGTATTACCTTATCAAGGTAGTACAAGTAAACTAAGTATGTCATCTTTGCTACAGGTTATTATCCAACCTTGAACTTTGATTCCAGGTCAAAAGATATTTCAAAATGTCCTTTTAAAGACACTGTATGCTACCAGGAAACTCTTCTGCTTTTAGTATTCCCTTTGGGTTAGTAATGTCTATAAAAATGGTATTTAAACATTAGCCTGTTCATGGTCACTCAGACTAGTATATTTGCTGGAAAGTCACTTCTGAAATCCTAGCCCTTCCTAAAGCTAACACCATTTACTGTATCATTCTCCCATTTCTCTGAATCCAAAAGAGAAGTAAAAAATGGAAAATTCTGGAAAAACTCAGCAAGGGAAGCATACCTTGAATATACCTGTTCTCTGAAAGTACTCATCCTTTTTCCTTTCTCTTCCCCAAAGTGACATGGTTTCCAGTTAATTCTTTCCAGATGTTTTGTTCAGTGTTTTCAGTGAAATCAGCAAGCCACCGACAAAATGCCAACTATATTTTAGAGCAGTGTTTCTGCAGGATGGAAGAGCTTGGCCTCAGCTGAAGGATCACTACCTGGTACTATACTCCTCTTTCCATCAGCCACTATAAATAGGACTTACAATCTTCCTCCAAAAATGCCTGTGATGCTTCAGGTTCTTTAACCTGTATTACATGATCTCCCCCTTCTAGTGACTGGTGCTGGTGAGAGCAGGATCCAGTTAGTTACTGGTGGTTAACTGGAGCCCTTGCCGCAGCTCTGGCTGTTGGTGCTGAGGATTCTGGATGCTGTATGTGCAGCCCCAGGAGCCTGTGGGCTGGCAGTGCTGCCTTGCTGCAGGCTGCCCTCTGCCAGCACCTCACTAACCAGAGCAGCCCACACAACTCTGCAGCTCAGGAATCAAATGTATTGGCTGAAGATGGAGCAAGGCAGAAAGGTATTTAGAAAGCATCAAGAGTCTGGAGGCCCCAGTGTTTCGGCCCCAACACAACTGTTGCCTCATTCAGGCAGAGATGCCGTCCTGTGGAGGACTGTCCTGTGGAAAACCTTACTGCATTCCCACTCAGGCCTTTCCTTAACTGACCTCTGAAAAAAGCCCAGGAGTGCACTGCCTGTTGTACACAGATCAGTCTATATTTGCAGTCTGCTAGGTACTGTGGAGACAGAGCATCTCAGAGGCTGCAACCCCCCTACCCTGCACCCCACTCTTTCCACAGACTCCAGAGGAGCACAGGACAGTGGAGCAGATTTAGCAGAGTTTGTGGAAACAGCCTGAGCCCCTGCCCACACCCTCATCAAAGGACACCGTGTTTGGTTATTAGCTTGCCTTTGCACTGGGAAGGAGGCTACTAGGTCAGGGGCTCATTTGACAGCAACAAAACTTCATGCCACCACCTACCACTGAAGATGCAGCACGGTGGTACCTCAAATGCAAATCATATAGAAGAGAGATAAATGCAAGGGTGAAGCATTTTCTGCAAGAAGCCATGAGAAAATTAAAGAGTCTTATCTTTGGGAAGAACTTGGTAGAGTCTTTCTGTCAGCACATAGACAAAACACTGTTCACCACAATCACCACTTTCCTTGCAATTACATGGTGGGGTCCCAGCTCTCCAGTCCAAATCACTTCTCCTTTCAACTGTTTGTGTTGTAAGAGCTTTTTTTAATGGATTCGTACTCAAAGTGTAAAAGCCAAGAAGCCATGCACACTTCAATATTTAAAAGCATAAATAAAAATCTTAATAGATCCCAGATGTTTCATTTCCTCCAGCTCTTGTCAGTGATTGAGTTGGTGCTGATGTAGATGATTTTTTAAGATCAGTGGCCAGTTTGATGCTGTAAAAGGTTTGGATGTCTGGGAATTTCAAATGCAATTCCTAGAAATAAATAAATCATTATGTACAGCTGTGAATGCAAGCAGCTGTTATTCTGTAAACTTACTTTATGGCCTGAAATGCATCCACAGGTTTTAAATACAACTGAGTGTGAAACAGACAGTAGCATTTTGTCAAGATATATAAAACCTTGCCGATATAATTATTTCAATCTAATTTTCTTAGCAAAAGAACTCAAAGGTTCATACAACTAACAAACTGAAGGAATCCATACTTTATATTGTGCTGGTGATATTGAAGCTAATGAAGAACTTGTAGTTTATTTGAGACGAGCTCAGATTTGCTTACTGTATCCATTTTTCATATATTAAACCATCTAGTTACCATTTACCATCACAGGCAAATAAAGCACTATGCAGAAAGCATGTCTGCAAAAACAAGCTGCTGGGCCCAGTAACTCAGGTCACGCTGCCACACACAAGTTTGCAAGTGCAGCAAGCAGCTTAGCTCTTGCTCTCTCTCTCTTATTTTTACTGAGAGAAGTCCTTAGTCTCCTAAATGAAAGCAAACAGGCCTCGGGCGGGCCCCGGGCCGGGGGCGCGGTTGAAGCTCATATTTAGCTTGTACAGACCCGTGATGTGTGCACTTGACGTCATAAAAATGCTGTAAGACTGCCAGGTCAGCAGCCACAAACCCCAAATGGTGCCAGTTGCAGGCTGAGCAGACACTAAAAGGCTGTGAATTTCATTTTATCACCCTTCCCCTTCCCAGTAAAGCAGTAGAAGCTAGCAGCTGCTGGAGAAAAACATTGGAAAATATTAACTATGGACGTCCAGGACTTGGTTTTGACCTGCATTAGAATAACCCCAATGACAAATCTTGCAAAATTTGTTTTATTAATACAGCTAACAACGTAGCTTTGTAGTCCACTTTCAAGGAGCGCCAATAAGCTCAGCTAAATTATGTACTTCATTCAGCCTGCCAGATCTACCTACTATTCTGCTAATTCATGGGCCATACATTTCACTCCAGCAAAATTTCTGATTGAGAAAAACTTCAGTCAATGTCTGTGATTTGTTTTGCTACACAATACTCTTTAATAATGAGTGCTGCCTGTTCTTAACCATGCTTTCTATTATACCTTTCACATTTTGTGAATTTGTAAGTGCAAACATAATATAAGCCCCTGAACATGCAGTTTTATCACAGAGCCAACTATGGACAATACTGAAAAGCTGAATATTTCCAGTCCTTTTGGTAAATCCATTACAATAGGCAGGTTCCACAAAACCAAGATTTTGCTCTACCAGCTTCTGCACCTTGTTCTAGCACCTTCATATACAGGGCCAAATGCTCACTTCATTGACTTAAAGCAGAAATCTTTCTTCATATGGGATGAGGAGCTGCAGTTACAAGATAAAGCTGAAGCAAACACAGGAAGCTTCTGTTTGAGAAAAATAATAACTTTTTTTTTTTTTAAATCACAACAGCACCACTGGCCTACAAATTATGTTATTTGCAATTGTGCATCTGTGTGCCATCAATCTCAAAGGAAGGGAAAGACTGCTGGGCTGAGCTCTCAATTTATGTTTCTCAGTTGACTCTTATAATCACACACAGTGTTCTCAACCTTAGTGCAGTTATTCTGGTAACAAAATTTGCATACCAGGTGGGTTTATCCAAGTTCCCATGGTCCTAATAGTTCCATATACTTCTTACTAATAATAATCTTGAAAATTATATAGGCAATTGTGTTTCTAAAAAGCCACCTTCAGCAAAATTAGGATAGCTCTTTCCACTCAACAGGAAAAATATTTTAATAAAGTAGCTAGTATATGTCTATAAAAATGGCAAGAAAAAATGCTATTTTAAAAATTCACTCTTTTTTGATGCTGCCTTTAAATGCACCATTAAACAAAGCTAATGTAATTCTGGGGTCCACGGGTGATGAAAGGTGCCAAAACTGGATGGACACAGAGCAGGATCCACTGACAAGGATCTCTTGGTCCTGCAACACTGCAATCTGGATAAGGCATTAATATTCATACTCTAGACTAGATTAGAAGGAAGGCTGGAGCTCTGTGCAAGGGTGGGCCTAACCCAGCAGAGGTGCAGCGAACTGCTTCACTGCCTTATTGAAATTCAGTCCATCTAATTGATACAGAAGGCAGCAGCATAATGAAACAGAGCAGAGATCACTTCAGTAGTTTTATCAATCTACGCTCTCCTGCTCCTGACCAATATATAACCCCACACAGGACTTCACTCTTTCCAACTTCAAGCAGTGCTAGGAATGATTTAAGTTTCTATAATATGGTAACCATTAAGATATTTCTATTAGATCACTATTCAGAAATGTATCAAGACTGTGACTACCTTCATTTGTACAGCACCAAAAATGTATTGGTTTTGCTTAAGGTAGCCCAGTTTCCTTCAAAATTACAATTTAAAAAGCAGCTTTTCCTCAGACCCAGAATAAAATACTTACAACTACCACATTTATTTGTGAGCAAGTACAGGTAATGTCTTTTAAAAAGCAAAATCCATTAGACTCTTGGTAGTTTTGGTACTGTAAGTAGTCTCCAAAAGGCAACAGATGTGGGGACGGGGGAGGGGGAAGTTGATTTTGTCTTTTTAATATTCAAAGTGGGTCTGTTCTCACTGGCTAATTAAATCAGTAGAGTGCAAACAATAAAAGAAAAAATAAGTGTTGCCTTTCTTCCCTAGAACAACCTCCCTGATTCATCTCTATTTATTACAAGAACATAATTTATTACCAGACTTTACAATATTCCCTCCCCAAATCATCATGAAATAAGATACATATTCCACAGCACCAGTTCCCATCAAAAAGAACACACTTGTCCTGAGGAATTTAAGATGTTTTTTCCACTATTAAGAAAATATGGGCTTAGAATGAGCTTCTTTGATTGACATGAAACTACTGAAGAATCACACTTAAAAGGCAATAAATTTAATAACAATATCAGATGTACAAATCAACCACAAGAATACTGCCTTAAATATATTTATTGTTCCTTGGCAAAGCCAGTAGATTTGCATGGGTGTGCTGAATTACTTGAGAAGCAAAAAAAAAAATGTGTTAATAACATTAAACAGTTGTTTTCCAAGAACTTAGACTACTATAGTACTTTCTAGTCAGACAATTATTTGTAGTACATAAACACATGTAATATCAATTAAAACATTTTTATTTATGACATCAAAATGACAGTTGGATCGACAGATTTGGATTTGAAAGTATATTAAATACTACTACCAACTTTCAACCTTTAGTTAGTCACAACACACAGCACAATAATAAAAACATGCTGCAGATACAGGCCAAAACTCCACTGTTCCAGCACTGTACAAAAACAGAGAAGGTGGTCCCAGCCCCAAGGACCTTACAGTAAATGTGTCCGTTGTGAAGACAAGTACAAGCATCAGTAATCACCTAATTTTATGAGCATAAAGCTCAGCAAAGGATCAACATACCTGTGGATAAAATAAGGCAGATTGCACACCCTGAGTCCTGGGCTGCTAACTCTTCCCACATCAGCAAGTTAAATGCAAGTTTGGGCATGTATATCTATATATTGTGTTTAAGTGACAGCACTGTGGACATACCTGAAGATAAGTGACAATAGAAGGATGAATACCCTTTGCATCATAAGGTGTATTCAGCAACAAGGTGGTATTTGGCAACAGAAGGCAACTGTTTCAGCCCAGTTGCTACCTAGTTTTGGAAAGCAGCAGAGCCAAGAAAATTTTTATGGGACACAATGCATGAGTTTACAGGCAACTCCCCCCAGATGTTCAGGATCATGAAGAAATCATGGACATGCTTGTTTGAAGATGTAACAAGTGACAATCAAGACACTGGGTTCAGGTACCATGAGGTCCTGAGCATTAATAGATTCAGGGTTCTTTCTCAGCTTCATGCTGTATTGGCCTAATTTTAAGTTTACTGGTAATTTCTCAGTGAAATACAACTTCATTGTAGCTAATGACCTATCCACCGCTGAAACACTGATCTATTTAACCCCAGATTCGTGACTTATGGCATTACATGCTCATTGCCAAATGCTAACTATAACTTAGTTGAAGCTACGTTTTAGCTACCTTTTAGAACATACTCAGTACCAAAAAGTACTCTGCACCCTTCCAGCATTCTTTTGGTTAACCAAATTAGTGGTCTCAAACAAATAAAATATTTACTCTGTACTGCATCTAAACCTAGTGTTTATGTAATCTGTCTGATGAGCAAACACCAAAGCCATGGAGATAATAGCAGCAGGTCAGACTTAGCAAAATGATGCCTCAGCTTATGCCACTTAGCAGTAAAATACATGATACAAAGACACAAACAGAAATGAGCCCACTAACACCTAATTTAACTGTATCTTGAAAACACAGTATATTAACCCAGCAAAGATATTTCTGTTGGTATTTGTATGAAAGTACATTTGTCAATACCTATTAACCTCTGGCTTTTACCTGTTAGTTTTCTAAAAGATGCTTGTGTTGCTTCACAAGCCACAAGGTGTCACAGTGGCTCAAGTGGTAGGATTCTTGTCAGTCTAGACACGCAGGTTGTGGCTTCAGGTTACATACCAGTGCTAACACCGCTCTGTACGAGGAAGTCTGTGCTACACTGCATATTTAGAAGTGCAGCCCTTTGGATGCAACAGTCAGTAAAGGTGTAAGTTGGTTGCCTCAGGATGTTTTTTATATGTTTTTATATGTTTTGGGTTTTTTTTCAAATAATCTTACATCACTGTCAGGAAAGAGAAGTACCTGGTGCGCTGGCATCTTGACCAGTCTTTTTACTTTGCATTATTAACCCTGCCAACGTTAGGAAGTACTGAAAAGAGTTGAGCTAATCATTCATATAAAATAAAAAAAATTATGAATTCCATTCTGTTCTACCAAGGGTTTCTAGGAATTAGTAACAATTTATTTGAATGCACTAATTATTCAAATTTAAGATATATTTTTGCTCATCTTTCATAACAAGCAGTGGGCTGTAAGCATGTAATATTCTGCTAACACTATATATTGTAGTTGGTCATATATTGTGTGCTACTGTTTTGCATCCTTGACTGGATGAGCACAGATGGAGCTACAGCTTAAAATGCCAGGAAGCTTAGATTTTTTTTACTATTTTTCTAATGTAACTGCACACTAAGCAGCGTTCTGTTCCATGAAAAAATTATGCACATACATCATATTTACTGACTTGTAATTTTCCCATTGCAACCAGCCATTGTTATTAATTTGCTTTACATTCATACACCAGTCAGTCCTCACTGCAAAGTAATCAGAGATTCTTCTCTGGTGTATTTAATTTCTAAGTATCTGGTTCTATCTGGGAGGTAAGCTCAAAACAGGAAACACTGCCTTTCAGCTTAGCCCATATAAAATAAGCAAATTCTTTCAGTAATGGTTAACAAATTGAAATTTGCATTCTGAAATTATTTGTAAGAATAAAACTCCATTGATCAAACATTCACAAAAACACATAAAGAGCATGAACACAGCCAAAGCAAATTCACTGCTAAACTCAAGTGAATTGTCACGGAAATTTTTCATGTAGTATTTGTTGCACTCAGGTAATGAACATTTACCCAGTGTGTTGGCTTTTCATGTCCCATTATTCATGCCAACACATTCATTAAAATGGGCCTATGCTATTTAACATAATCAGCAGTGTGCATAGGTGTGGCCTTCAAAGAGTTATTACCACAGTTTACAGGCATGCTGTTCATAAATACAAGCAGAACCCCAGTCAATGCAAAATGCCAAGCTTCCCAAAAAACATATGGTAATTTTTGCTGTGTAAAATGGATAGATGCACTCTATAATGCATAATTGCATCACATTATATCTGAACTTCTAATTGCTGAAAATGATACTTCAAATCACATCAACAACATTATTACCTAATTACCCTAAGGGTTAACTGATACTCCAGTGATTAAGTCTAGGTAGAAGTGACAGACCTATTGTATTGCATTCATCAACTACAGCAAAAGGTATGGTTGTAAATGCATAACTCAAATCCATATTCTGTGAAAGTTTCAACATCTTGGCATGGAGAAAAAAGGTGGAGAAATGAGTGCCAAAAGGAAGGAGGTCTCTCTTGCAATATGCTGAACAATTAGAATTCTTTTCATTTGCTCTAAAGGAACCATTATATAGTAGTTATTTTCCTTTCACATCATTACAATGCAAAACAGAGTAACACGGTAACATTTTTGGTACTTAACTGGCCACAATAAATCTGGAAGATGCTGAGTGACATTAATCTGAAAAGGCAAGTCACTATGAGAATGTGGGGGAGTAAAATAGACAGTAGTAGGACTTTCTCCACTGCCAAACGTCCCACACATGAGACTTTTTAAAATTGCAGGAATAAAACAGAGCATTCTAAGTAAGTGTGAGGCATTTCATAGTTCCTTTTCCTACTTATTAAATGCTGTCCTGGTTGCAAACCTAGAGACAAAGCAGGTGTCACACCTGCCTTGCCCGCCTCAACCTGGAGCATGTCTAGTCCACAGAAGATGGTTGGAAATGCTGGTGCTGCTGACTGCCTTCCTAAGGGATGAAGTGTGCAGAAGGTGCTTCGGCATAAGAGGAAATAAAAAGTTTCACTCTATTTACTTTCCATTTTCTGAGCATTTTCCTCTCATAAGTTCTTTCACATAAGTTCTTTATTTAAAGACTTAGAATATTTCTTTTCGTATAATGTAGTCAATAATATCTCAGAAATCTCTTTGTAACCTGCTCTAGGACAGATGGCAGCTATTTGTCTGATAAAATCTTCTGCTAATGGCTGAGGCAAAACTACACAACTGGAACAAAAATCACAATAAGGTACATAAAATACTCCAAATGCACCATGTGCTTAAAGTCATAATTTTCTCAATTTACTACTTTAGAAAATAACCTAATAAAAATGTAGTTAGGAAAAAAAAACAAATGTTTGAAAGTCCAAAAGGAAAGTAAAAAGAGTCCACTGTACACGTAATGTAAGACTGCACATAATAATACTCAAACATGGTCAGTTGTCTTTTCTAGGTATTTAGTTGTTCGAGAATAAGCAGAGTGGATCTATGATTCAATCTATTCTTGAGTCTGTTTTCATCAGGGGGTTCCAAATATGATCACTTTTATACACATGTAACGAATGTTCCTATGTCCTTTGAATGCAACAGATAAGGTCATCCAGCTAGGCACTGCGATTCCTTTGGATGTTCTAGTCTGCAGCTAGTAGTTGGGTAAAATGCATGGGATCTAGACAGATACTCAATCTGCTTTATCTGATGTCAAAACTATACGCAGAGATTAGATTTCCCCCTCCCCTTTTTAACACACATACAAAGGATGCTCCTGCTCAGCTGACTAGGCTTGGCAAGCTTAGAGTCAGAGAAGATGGATATCAACAGATACTGCAGATCACGAGTGACAAATTCACAGCAATGTTCCAATTCATTCGGTGCTCTGAAGGATGCAAAGACCTAACTATTTGGTTTGTAGGTGACTGGGCAGTAGATTTAAAGTACATTTAGAAACCTAGGTAAAGCTATGGCTTTACTGCATCAGTTCTGAGTTTGTCATTCTGCACCTGAATGTGAACATTGACAACAGAAAGACCTTAGGCAGAAATTCTAGTGTGATACTTACATTTTGGCTGTAGTTATTGGAGTTCTTCCTAAAGAAGAATTCTGCTATGCTCAGGTCTCATGCTTCAACCCAAACCATTCTATGAGTCTGCGATTCAAGTCCGCATGCTGAGGATGGGAATGTCCCATGGCCAGAAGCTTCAGCATGGGTATGCCTCCTTGACAATGCTGTGGAAACATCAAGGTGGTGCCAAGGCCACCAAAGTCTCATGGAGAGGACAGCCTTTTGCTGCAAAATCTATGGCCTTTGCGAAGACTCTACAGTACCAACAAGTCTTGAATCCTGAGGAGGTGACAGTTTTAGAAACACACCAAGTCCTACTTCATGTTCAGTTCTGAAAAGGTCTCATTTTTCCAAAGCACTTGGTTTTTCACTAACCTTTTAAGTCATGAAAGAACTGGAGTTGTTTCCAGAGGCATCAGCTGTTCCATACAGAAGTTTAAGTTCTGCAGGTGGGTCTAGGTGATTCCCTGTTACCTCAGAACTACCAAGTGGACTATTCAGCCTAGATCAATAATTTACAGGCTTTAGTTTGTGACAATGTGACAGAAAGAGTATTCTGACCATAAAGTGATTTCTCTCTGAAATTCAGACAGTAACCAAACACAGAAAGAATGTACCAGAGAAAAGAAAGATTATATCCAGGGGTTTGGGGACGTTTCTTTCACTACTAATTTTGTCTGATAAATAAGACCATTGAGACCTGGCCAACGGGTCCTGCCCTACCACAGTCTTTTTTGGAGACTAATCATCAACCTCTTTGAGGAAACCTTGCTCCTGCCACAATCACCCCTCTAAAGCATCATGTAACCCAGCAAGAACTTTTGGAATAGAGCACCTGGCAAACGTGGGGATCTATCCTGACGTTTACTCAGAACAGTGCAGGAAAGAAGGCTCTTCTTGTGGAGGAAACAACTGAACAAAGTATCAGCATGGTTGAAACACGTGTTTATAGTAGATATGCAACTTCTGGCAAAGAGACGTAAAAAAATACCATTTGAAGTAACAAGTCTATCTAAAAAATATTGCAAAGAATTTAGAACCTTTCCTCTTTTTAAACAAAGAAAGTGTATATACCAAACCCAGATTATTTTCTTTTTTATCAGATCTTGCAATCTTACTGCAGGCTAAACTCCAGCTTAAATAAGAGCACAGGACTGGGTGCTTGTTATGATCTATATTTTTTTCTTTCTCCCTAACCAACAGCTTCTATTTCTGAAACTGGATCTGCATAGTAAATCTTGTTTACATCAGGGAAAGATGAAGTTTAAGGGTTTTCCAAAGTGGATTTATGGCTTAAAGAGTAAATAATAAAGAAGAGAAGAGTTGAGAAGGTTTCTTTCTAGAAAATTATCTAGTAAGCATCAGAGTGATTGCAGGCGAGACCCATTCTCACACTTTTGCACAGACACTTTCTCCACCCTCACCAGTCCCTACCCCCAAATGCAGCATGCATGCAGTTTCTATTCTATTCTATGACTTTTTTGGGGGGAGGGTGGGCAGGAGCAGCAAGATATCCCTGATTGTAAGCTAAGGATCAACATGTAAAGGAAGTGGAGTCTTTTTTCTCCCCTGGCCTCATAAGAATTGTTAGTTTGCAACAATTTTAATTGAAAACAGCTGCAACTGAAATTTTTTAACGGATAAAAACATGTATGAAATAAAAGACAATCAGTAAAAAGAGCCTTGAATCCATTCTGAAGTCAGTGTCTGCCTAAAGGCATTCAAGGGTTTTCTTTTAACACTGACCTTTTAGTTTCAGCAAAGCATGGTTCATAAGTGCTCTCAAAATACTTTACTCATGTTCCTAGAATTGCTAAGTATTAGTGTATTTGTGGGTGAAAGAATATTTCCTCAAAATTACTTTGAGACAGAAGTTTATGTGTTTTCCCCTCAACAAAATAAACTCATTGGACCAACTCAGACTTATGTACACAATATGAGAGATCTGTTTGCCATACTAAGTTGCTAGGCGAACAAATGTGATGTCACAACATAGATTTTTATGACTAATCTATTAAAAATGTATCAGGAAGAAGAAGATTATTTCATCAGATAGCAATGTGAGGAAGAAAAATAAGAGACTTTCATTAAACTGCAGAAAATTTGTTTTGCTTTGATTTGCTTTAAATATTCGGTTGCATATGAATGTCTGTGTAAGCCTACGGTTCATTTAGCAGCTTTTAAATAATCATAACACCCTCCTTTATTTTCCTTTTAATTTTCTTTATATATTTTTTCATCATGAAATATTTGTTAAATTCACTATACAGTTTAATAGGAGTTTAATATCATTTGATTAAGATGATTGTTTTTAAAACAAATATGCTACTAATCAAGGTCTCTAGTCACCCTTAAAACACTGCTCTCTTAGCCAGAGGGAAAGCTGTGTTTTGCATCCAATGGTGATGTAAAGCATAATCTCTTGTAGTGACAGGAAGAGATACAGGTGAATTTAATGTATTGTGATACACAAAAGTTCTAACAATACAGGGGACTAAATAAACAAGTGAAAGCCTTGATACATTTCTTTGATTACTGACAATAAAGCAACGCCTCAAACTTTAAACTGTCAGCAACTTAGTGATCTATTCACAGCACACTGTAATGTTACTGAATAATTATATACAAGATATAATCACCTTTTTTTCTTTTAAGTGTAAGCAATTTCAAATGATTAAAAATTAGAACAGAAAAGGATTTACAACATCAAAGAGGAAAAGAGGTGCCTTTTTAAACAACAAGTTTTATGAAAAACAGAGACATTTACCTATGTTGTGAATTGCTACCTAGAACTTCAACTGCTGATTATGCCTCAACACGATGCCTTTCTTGAAATGTTAAACTAACAGAGATATAAAAAATATTAAGATAAACTGAGTATGAGTGAATAGGAATGAAATCCTGAAAAACCACACACAGAGCAAGCAAACAGCTGCATTTTGTTTAACCAGAAGTTAATCAACTATGAGAGAAGTAAGCAAGATTTATCTTTATATCTGCCAGAGTTTATTAAGCATTTAAATATTAATTTTACTTCTTTAAATTGGGATTGTTGATGCATTACAAAATGGCACTGGATGCTCCCCAAGTATTATTAAGAAAGCATGTATTAATTTAGAAAAAAAGTATTACCACATCAGATTTCTTTGACCAACTTTTAAGGAAGGTACAGTTTTCCTGTACACTGTTTAGTAACTCAGACTCTCTAATTTACTTTAGATCACATAAGAATTAGCTAGGTGGTGGACTTTTGCCAGTACTTACATCATAAAACCACCCCCTGCCTGGGTGTGATTGGAATTCTTTGCCTAAGACTGACCCTGAATTTAAAAAGGCAGTTTGTAGGTTCTGTCTGAGGAGCCCATAAAGTTACAAGAAGTTTGGAGAGCAAAAGTTTGCACATCTAGCACAGGCTAAAGCTGCTAATTCTTTATTTTCATGACTTCCACTTCTTCCTAAAGAAAACACGAACAACAAAGATAGCTATGCTACATCTAAATGACCTTTCTTTATCACTCTGTACTTTGTCTGCTTAATATACTGAGCACATCCTTCACACTGACTGCTATTCCCTTCCACCCAATGCTGACAGAAACTGGAGTGGAAGCAGTGGATTTCTCAGAAAGGGTCCCCAGGCCCTGAGCCATTTTGAGGACACTTCTACCTCCCCCAACACATCATCAACCCAGCTGCTGGGAGAGCAGGAGTAGGATGGGCATTTACTGGTCAATTCCTCAATGGTGTTTCTACGAGCTCACTGCTTTGGTTTTTTTTCCTTTTGGAATCATTTGTCACCTACCTGCAAGCTTTGGAGAACTTCAAAGGGAAGGGAGAGGAGAAAACAGACTTGACACACAGTAACTCCTTCCACAGGCTTTCCATCCATCCTCTGTAAAAGTTTATTAAGTTATGTATGTTTTGCTCAGCCTTGGAACTTCTCCCACTGCAGTGGACATTAGAAAATCTGGCTCTACAGGTTATTAAGAACATTTTTATTTTTTATGAAACCAGAAAAATCCCAAAGGCTTTCCATGGATGTATTTGGGATAACAGCTGAAGTTTCCCTTTTTTTAATGCACCCTCATTTGCCACTGTCTCTCTGTGCAAGCTGGGTCCATGTGGAATCTGCCAGCTCGCTACCCCCAGTCGTTTGGAGAGTTTCTTTGTAATTCCTTTCGCCTTAAGCTGCTTTGCCCGTGCTCACCTACCCCCTGGGGCTCACAGAGCACAAGCAGCCTCCTTCAGAGACCAGTGCCTACATTATGCCAAAGACTGCCTGAAGAGAAACGTTCATGCGGTGAGCCTGTATCACCCAGAGCACAACCACATTCCTTCCATGACATACAGGGCTCTGGACTCAAAAAATGTAGAGCCAGTTATACATGCTCCAGAAGCCTTCACCTACCAATCCCAAACATGCTTGAAAATTAATGTGAAACTTCCACTTCGGACCTGCCCAAGAAGTCAGCATTATTCTTTCAGACCCTCCACACCTAGTGTCCCAGGAAACTAGTTTCATAATTTTTGTTTATTTATTATGGAGAACTTTTAATTGGAAGATGAATGAGATGAACTGAAGTTAGCTAGAAAACACATTTCAATGAACAACAATGCTTACAGCACAGAGCTCATAAACTAAAAAAAACAGAGAACCAGAATGTAAACACTGAACAATCACAAAGCAAAGTAATTTTTATTCTGAGCAAATAAAAGAAATGCTGGAGCATAAGGCCTTCATTAACTAAACACTGTCTGTCAAAGTAAAATGCTGCTGAAACCTAGCAAGGCACTCCTAGCAAGAAATAGTGGGTTATTGCTTTTTGCCCACAACAATCCATCTGAATTTGCACAGCAAAAATTGCAATTAAAGGCACTAAAGTTTAATTCACCACAGGTCAGCAATGAAGGAGGAGAAGTTGCTTCACAAGTCCCTCAAAAACTTTTCTAGTGTAACATCCGTAAAGGAGCTACAATCAGGTACTAGTCAATTATTAAAGGAACCACTAAAATAATATGTAAAAAGGCTAAGTTAGCACTGACAGCTTTTAGAGCAGGCTGTATATAAAACCCTGAAGAAATCACTCAGTGATATATATTTGCTCTTCTCACTTGAAAAAGTATATAAGTTATACATTAATATGTATAGGAATGCAAGGAACGGAGTTGCAAGACACTACAAGAGAAGCAAACGAACCCCACGAATCCCCTCATTCTAAATGGCAGCAACCCTCTGCAACCAACAACTTGGGGCAAAACTGATAAATACTTGCCATGATTTTGGGAGCAAAGAGCTGCTTGGAGTTTTTTAACTAGCACAAAGTGTATTACCCATTACTCCCCAGCAACGTTTTAAGCCTGGCAGTGGTAACAGTGATAGAAAAGCAGTTACCCCGTGGCGGTACCCAATCAGAAAGCAGGTCACATCTCGTTAGCTGTATCATATACATTAAACGTCACAGATTCTCCATGGCTTAGCTGACAATTCAGGCATGTGTGTTTTATTTTTTGATAACCTCATGTTGTCTTAAAGAATCACAATGCAACAAACAGATCAACCCGAGATCCTTCACCATGCTTCACGTCTCAAACCTGGCAGATATCTGCCACTATATAAAGCTGTTTACTATAAAAGATTCATACTTTTTAAAAGTCTTTTCAGGGTACCACTAATAAACTACTATGAAATATTGCAGCACCAAGAATGTTTGCTGCACAAACACAGACACATGGACAGAAATGCAGCCTGATTCACTTTCACTTCAGCAGACTTGAAAAGTGTGCTTTACTTAACCATGTAAATATCAAGATGCAGCCCCCACTATTATTTTTTTTAAAATGACAAAAGCATTTCCCCTTCCCATTCAGTATATTCTTTGCAGTGGCTGATCTGGATTTCAAAGCTAGGGTGAATAAACCACTAACACGTTATACAAAGCATAACCAACAGTGAATGTAGTTTACATTACTGGGTACTTTTGACAGCTATATGATAAAGTAGTGAACTGACCATCTCATTGCTAAAAGCAACAGCCTTCTAAACGTAAACACAAATTTCTCTTGTTGATTGTCCCAAACGTGTTCTGTAGGAGTAGCCTAGGAATAAGTTTTTAAAACTCTGCTCCTCTTTTCAGTTATCATCCATTTTTCATTTCAACGAGTTTACAGAACAAAACCAAAGAAATGTTCGTCCCTCCGCCTAAACCTGCAACATTCCAGAATTAATTTTGTGCAAAAGCCGAAGCAATACTTTACAATATTATAGCTGCAAATGCCTGAGCAAACAACACACTAAGGCAAAGAAATTTCCTGAGACCTGCGTTATAATCAATCCTGAAGTGCTGTACCGTAATTTCAGGATTTCAGCCTAAACCGGTATCTCCTCAAAGAGTTGCTCTGCGTGGAAACATAATGAGGGATTACCCAATTAAACTACTAAATTAATTAGGGTTCATGCCTGCATATACTGTACTGTCTAGTGGGACGCTTCAGCTGGAATTCGGGCTGAAACCTACCACGGTCCATGCACATGAAAACAAGGCTGGGGGACTTACCTCCGTCCGCGACTGCAGCCTCTTGTTCATTTCATATATTCGGTACTCTGGTTGCACCATGTATGGTGTGTGTCTCCTATAAAATGGGCCAAAAGGAGAAGAATAGAAAGGGTCATGTGGTGTGCTGGACATCTTGCCTGCTTGCAGAGATTCAAGCTACACAGAGTATCATCAACATCCATACAGAGCACATGGGCTGTGTGTTCTTCACAGTACAAAGTAGCGGCGCGCACACACACACACACATCCAGGCTGCACGCACTGGCTGGGGACTGCTGTGGGAGCCCGCTCCGGCGGAGACGGGCGGGGGGGTGGGGGAGCGGGAGCGCACAGGCTCCAGACACGGAGCGGGAGGCTGGATAGCTTCAGGCACCGCCGCTCGGTTTTAAAGCAGCAGTTTCTGGAGGGGTCATTTCCTGTCCGCGCTGCCGACTAGTTCAGAGATGCCGTCCCCCCTCAGCTCCCCGCCTGGCAGAGGTGCGGGCCGGGGCTCGCCGTCCCCCC
>JAHLSL010000015.1:19008353-19109694 GCA_025920805.1 Petroica traversi | reverse complement strand
GGGGGGGCCGCAGCCCGGGGCACGCCGGCCAGGGCGGCCGGCACAAAGAAATAACCCCGCACGCCACTCTGCACACAATGGAGAGCACTCGGATGCCAGCCGCAGGAACCTCCCGGGAAATGGGAAAGCACAAAGGGGCGGGTGGCAGAGCGGGACCCCCGGACAAGCACCGGCCGTGCCCTTCGGCCGGGGTCAGCCCTACACAAACGGGTCATTGCAGACCCGCTGTCCGGCGTGAAGGCGTCGGCAGCTAGGGGGGAGACTGCTCCCAGTTTTTGGGATCATTGCTGGGCATAAATCCAGTCGCGGTTACAGAGCGTTGCCACTGAATATCTAACATTGAGGAGGGGGGTCCCGAGGGAGGAGGGGAGGGCAAGGGGAGGAGATCACCCCTTGGAGGTGAGGGATGAACTTTATCTGTTGCATCGTACTTGCAGGAAAGTGCTGGGAGTGCACACCACGTGAACGAGAAGTCCTCAAAATACAGAATAAACAAAATGGGCTCATCTGCTCAATGGGAAAGTGCAAGGTTTAGGAGGGGATTCTTCAAATTACCTGTACGAAAAAGTCCTCGAAGCACAGGCTGTGTCCTCATACACAGCTGTAAAGTATCAGGCATTATTTACAGTACTGAATAAATGTAAAAACAACAATAAACAGCGCTGAATTAATCTCTCATGTAAATTCATTCAAGCAAATGGAACCACTCTAGGAACAGATTTAGTTAACTAATATGATTAAGAGAATAACAATCAGCTGCAGCCACAATGGTTCTCAGTCGGGGTGCTCTGCAGGAACGCTGCAGGATCGCCCATTTCACAGATGGGGAAACCAAGGCATGCGCCATTACTTTTTCTAAAATTTTGTAATAATCCCGAAAAATATTTGAGCATCACATCACTGTCAAAAATTTAATTCAAATCCGACCAAATGTAGGAATATTTTAAGACATATTTGAAAAATTCTAGTTTTCACTGGCATTTGACTAATTCTGGAAAGTCTGACCTCTCTTTTCAGGATAAAATATGGAAGTTCATACTTTATGTTCTACTGACCACTGATCGGAGTCTAATTTATCTTTGCCCTACTGGTAGTTGTTTAGCAAAACTATTTCTGTGTGTTCTTATGGAAAAACAGTTTCCACAAGAAGTGACGTATTGAGCTGTTTTTATAGACTTCCCACAGCTTCTGTCACTAAACACGGAGACAACAGATAATACATGAGGAATGTCACTTCTCTCTTTAAGAGCGCCCCAGCTATGTAGCAACACTACACTGCCACTCCAGTACCATTACTGGAGATGCTGGGTTAAATAAATAGCATGTGCAATGTTTGGCTCAGTAGTGCTTCTGTGATTGTGACAGTGCTCTGCCAGGGCTCGCTGGCCCCATGAAAAGCCTGCAACATGGCTACACACCGAGGAGGAAACTTCCCTGCATCCACCTTGTACTCTAAGAGATCCCAAAAAGGCTGCCTTAAAACCTAAAACCAAAATGAAGAGAAAAAATAGAGTAACAGCACTAATAAACACAATATTTGTAACAAAAGTATGACGCACTTTTAAAAATTGTCAAAAAATACCCAACCAGAAATCTACCAAGTTATGAATTTTACCTTCATCGCAAAGCAAATCCAAAGTATGACGTATTTGCCCAAGAAAGGACACACTGCTTTCTGTAATTAAAATGGTGGAATTTTGCATATCTTATAAGCTATTTCTCTTTTGAGGACTTTTTGATAAAGCTAAAATTCACTGTTTCACTGAAGTTAAATATGGCAATTATATTATTATTTTTATTTTGATTGAGGTGAGGGGAAAGAAAGGGGCAGTAGGATTTGCTTCCATGATTAGGAACCCTGGGTACTACCTCCTCAACCCCTTTATAAGTGCTTCTGTATATGGGTCTAGCACAAAGCAAAAATATGCAGTGATATTTTAATAATTCCCATTGATTAACTGGCAAATTATCCCACACCTACAGCCCACCAGCAAGAACCAAGTCCCAGGGTAGGAGCCTGCTAATTACAGGCTCCGTCAGCTCTTCCAGTTGCCTGTTATCATCTAGACTAGTGTGATGTGCAGAACAGTAAAACAGAAGGCAGAATCAAAGCAACATAAAGTTACAGGGATCCTGACAGTGTCATCCTAATTCCCTCTTGAATCTGCCGCCTTTTAGGTTTTGTGTGTGCTCCGGGAGTGTGGGTTAGGGAGTGTGCAGCCTGCCCCATTGCCTGGGCTGCTCCAAACCCCCTGCACCGCTGGCACCAAGCTGCTACCCAAAGTGGCTCAGGGGTCAAAGGCAAATATCTCACCCAAGATTTAGGGCTGTCAATAAATTTCCTTAAGCTGGAAAACAATTTTAATGTGAGCAGAGGAAGAAGAGGAAGAGACTAATCTTCCCAAATCTGAAAATTAGTCTATTCCTGTGCCTGTGCGTATGCATGGCTACCAACATATGAGGAAACTGTGAGCAGAGTTGTCTTTACCTGGGTGTATGCACATGCAAATACTGCTGCACCTCAAGGTGGTGAGACTTATACCAGCACCTGGAGGCCAGAAAGGAAGTACTGGGACATGTCCTTGGTTCCCCAGTCCCCAAACCTTCACACTGCATTGGCTTACCCTAACCCTGCCTGGGTGCTGCACATGAACACGAAACAAGACCCCTCTGGCAAGACACTAATGACTGCATAGCCCCTCGGCACCCCAAAGGAGGGCTGGGATAATCTGGCTGCTGTCTGGGTGCTGGATTGCCCTCTCCTGGGCAGAAACAGAAGGACCCACTCAAGTAAAGAACTCTGACTGCTCTGGAGGACAATTTCCGTTCGTTTCAGAGGAAAGCATGGGTCTGGTGGAGCAGAAAGGGTGCATGTCCTCTGCCTCTGCACCCAGCTGTGTGGTACCTGTTGCGCCTAGGAGTAGCCAAGTTGCGCTGCAGTAGAAGGACCAAAAACCAATAGCAGAACCTTCCAGGACAAAAGCAGGGAGCAAGAAAGGATGACCCAGAGCAGTTTGTCCATCTGTCCATGCTGGAGCACCTGGCGCAAGGGGTTCTGCACTGGGAGGGCACTGCGGCAGGGCCAGCCCTGTAACACAGCCCTGCCAAAAGCACCACGTGTGGCCGAGACACAGCCCTCGCTCTGCCAGGCTGGCAATCAGAGCAGCTCTGAAGGCTGCACTATTTTTAATAACCACATAGTAGTGATAATAATAATAACAATGCAGAAAAGTGATACAGCTGAAAATAGGTGTAATTGCTGTATTTATCCCTCCTGTTGACTGTTCAGTCTCTGTCAGAAATCAGGTTTACAAGGATACATTTAAGGTGGTTTGTAGCTGTTGAAAGAGAGAAAAGGAGAGACTGATCTTAGTTAAAGACACATAGCATATGAAGAGATAAAAACTACAGGTACTTGAATATTGAGAATGCTCAAATAAACATGATTTGTTTTTTTTAAAAACTTACAACACCGCATTTTCCAACTATTCTTCGTTTATACAAAACCCAAGACTTCTGATGGAGTGGCCTTAGGTAAAAGAACAAAACTGTTTTCATGTGGATGCTCAAGAGTGACTAAATGAAATATGCTTATCAAAAGCTGGGATACACAATGAAGAACCACCAGCAATACCCAACTATCTGTAATATATACTCATCTGCAGAGCTCAAACACAGGATTTTGACAGGCTTCAGGTTACTTCCATTCATTTCTACAGCTATAGAGTAGAGTGTACCAGATGCTTGCAATTTATAGCAAAACTAGAAGCTGTAATTTGTTTGCATTAAATATTAATACATTGAAATAAAACTATATTCCAGAAAACAGTACTCTTTCACAGATAATTTGTGGACATGAAACCAAAGAAACCTGTTCAATCCTTTGTTAAAAATATTGACTGAGCTCAGTGAACATTTCCAAGCTTTCTCCATGTGTTTATTTTTTTGTGATTATTTTAATTTATGTCATTGATGAATACATTATCATTTTTATCAGAGGGTTTTTATAAAAATCCATTAGTGGGGCCCACCAAAAATACTGTATTTCAGAGTTTATAGTATGGCAAGAGGGGTTCACATCTTTTAAATGCTTTGGGCTTTTTGCAGACTCAAGCCTCTCTTGCATAAATTACATATAATTATAATTCAATACAAATGAAAATTCTAAGAATTCTCTTCCCCTATTTAATCCTAGTAAATTAGAGTTACAGCTTCAGCATTCACTAGTGATGCTAGAAGTACTTCCAAATTGTCAATAACATAGAAGAGATTTTGAATATTTTTGAGTTCTTCAGTGTACACAATGTCTTTGTCCTCAATCAAAATGGATATTTAATTTTGCCTGGAAACTTTATGAATGCTCAGCTGAAAGCAGTCTTTGAGGAGCCATCCCATGCCTGACTGAGCAGTCTGTCTGCTTTACTCATCCATATCTGCACAGTATCTGAAGGAGACAGAGCAGGGAAAGTAAACAGGGAACAAACTTGCAGTGGTGCAAATCTTTCCTTGATGTTACATTGATTGGCCTTCTAAACCAACCAAGACAGAGCAGCTGAACTGACTTACCATTTCTCTGATTAAGCTGTGGTAAGCCAGTGCTGTGTGTTTTAGGAGTCCTCCCTTTGTGCCAATGCAGAGGGATACTGGTCTGTAGAAGCTCCCAGCTGCAGTCCAGCTCCTCATCTCACAGGAGACTCTTTAAGCCTGAGAGGTTTCCTTTTGCTCCTCACCATGCTGTCAGTGCAGCAGAGTGGCCAGTAGACTTGGGCAGCCTCCACCTACCCTGCATCACACATGGGCACTGTAACTACAAGGTACTTTGTGACCATATGAGAGGGACTAATGTTAGGGGAAATAGGTGCTAGGAGGACAGGATGAGGTCTCAAGTGTGATACATTCAGCCCTTGACCTCCAGGGGAGCTTCTCTGGGCTGCAGCAGCTTCAGGATATCAAGGAATATCTGCTCACTTACAGCATCTTCCAGGTTAGTAAAATAGCAAAGAGATTTAATATACCTTGGTTTTGTTGAATCTCTGAGGACACAATGAAGGCTGCTTTCAAGAATCCAGCAGCTTCAAGAACACTTATGTCTTGTTTTTGTTCCATCTCCCCATTTTCCTTCATATTGCATAAACCTGCCCATAGGTCCTTTTGGAGCAGAATTCCTTTTCCATGAATCATACCTGCCTTGGTAGATTCCCACCCTACATATTGGGTTTCCCCTCCCCCACCCCCTGCATGGGGATACATGCTGCTGAATTTTGGGGTGGATTATCACTGGACACTGATGCTGGGAAGGGCTGTTTGAAGCAACTGAGATTCTCCACTCAAAATGCTCAGCAAGTTTTGCTGAGTGTGTTTTCCCTGAAGAAAGTATGAAGAAGTGATGCTGAGGATGGTAAATCTAGAGCAGTCAAACAGGGGAAAGAAGGGGATAAAATTCCTGTAATTTGCCTTTTGCAGCCATCTCCCAGTTGCTGAGGAAGAAAACAGCCTTCAGCAGCAGAGAAGACGGTGTTGCGGTTTATAGCATTGGCAGACAGCCAAAAATAAAATCTCCAAAGAAGTGGTGGGGGAGGCTACAGGAGCAGACTCTGGTCTGGCAGACTGACCCTCCAGCAAAAAATCAGACAGGTCAGGAGAGAGGAAAGGGCCTGAAGCATCTGAGCCCCTTTCTGATATACTACTTTCCCTTACAGACAAGCTAAATATGCATTAAATGCAGGTGGCACAGTCACTCGGCTTTAATGTATTATGCAATGTTTTATTTCAAATTTCTTTAGTCTGTCTCAGTCCAAAGCAAGAATCATTATAAGTACCCCTCAACACAGTAAGAAATAAACTCTAGACTTCAACACACTCTTTAAGCAATCCTTCCTCCCTGATTCCTCACAGATATGTGAAAAAATGATTCTTGTTTTGGTTAGTGATTCACCTGAGATGTTCATTTTGGCTGGCTTTTCCTACCTGGAAAAGCTTAGTATTCCTTCTACATAACCAACTCCACCATACTGATTTACCTGTTACACACCTCACCCACTGCTCAACTTTCAGCATATTTCAATTAGTTGAAAGATTACTTTTTAAAGGACTCAACTGAGAGTACTCAGCTTTGGAGGCATTTCAGTTGAGTGCTAATTAGCAACTAGCTGACTGTCAACTTTTCTTCTTCGAAGAGAGGGTAGGGTTGGTGATTCCCTTCTGAATTACCTGGCAATCAAGTACATGTTGAAATTTATTCATTAACTTATAATAATCATCCCTAGCTTCTTTGGCAATTTTCGTCTTCAAAGCACTTTATAAACATTCCTAGAGACACTGTGGTGATTAGTACTATGACAAAATTGTGCAACTTTCTGCATATAGGTGTTTCTCCCTATTTTACAGGTGTGCAAGGTAAGGGAGGGGTGAATGACTGAGGAAGTCAATGGCAGAAATGTAGTTATACCTCAGGAAGTCATGACTTTCATTTGGCTCTTGCACTGCAGAGATATACATACTGAGCAAAACAAGTCAGGGAAGGGCAGAGCTGGTGTGAAAGGGAATGATGCACAGAGAAATTCTGCACCTGGTATCAAGGTGGGATTAATTTAAGAGCAATCTGGAACTTGTAACTATGTCATTATCGTGTAACTGAGACAAGGTCCCACCAAATCCTGGACTGCATTCACCATCTTTTGAGCCAACTGTTATACCTTACTACAAAACATGCAGTGCCACTGTTTTATTTATTCAGTTATTTTAACACAAAGTCCCAACCAATTGCATAAAGAAATGTATATTGAAAAAATATTATTGACTACAGAGATATTTTTTAGTCTTTTATTTCATGTTTTTAATTCATACTCCATTTTTTTGGTAAAGATTTAATCGCAAGTGTTTCGATCTTAATTTGATCTTAGACCTTTGTGCTTGCAAAACACAAGCCAAAACTTGCCAGGAAATGAAAGCATGCAGGATATGATCCATTGAGATTGTGGATATCACTGTTTTAGGTACTCTTTGCACTGCTTTAGACTGTACACTCAATACATGAAAAATGCAATCAGTTACCTCTATGTGTATTTTGTAGACACAACATATTTTTTCTTTAATTTGGCCTTTAAAATTTAAGTACATTTTATCATTTAAAGATTTATAATTTGAAATGTTACCATGCTCTGCAGTGCTTGAATTTTGTCAAGGCCTTGTATGGCTGCATAAATGTGAGTGAAATAACCAGGAGTTTTGCTTGGAAAATCTGATTATGCTGAAAGAGCAAAATGTTCCAGCTCATGAGGACGAAAGACTGGCTGTGCCTCTCCTATAAGTGAATAATGAGTCTGCACAGAAAAATAGAGACTAAGGAAAATATATACTGAATACATCTTTATCTCCTCTATCTCATAGATTCTGTTCTTCCTACATCTCATACCTTCCAGGTATGTGACTCAGTGACCTATATCCAAACAATGACCAAAAAAGTGAACATGAATCTAATTCAGTATTTAAAACACACCAGACACATCTTAAACAAGTCTGGCATGCAGATATTGCAGAGAGCATGGAAAGATGCTGGCATCTCTGGAGAAGCAGCAGATCTGAGCTCTCTGACTTGAAACTTGGCCCACATCTGGAGCTACTGTCTCTCATGGAGACAGGACACCACCAACCAGCTGCTCAATGGCAGCAGCTGCATCTCCCAGCTTCAACTCTCATTGCTAGCTTTGATTTCTGATTCTAAGAGTGCATTCTGCTCCCTGCTGTCTGCTGTCTTCCCAGCATCATCCCTTTGCATGGATTCTGCAGCCATGCCATGGTGCATTTTATAGTGGTGTATTGAAACCCCACAGTTTTAACAAAAGCACCATGTTTTGTGCATGAAGTACAATGGCTTGTGGAATTCTAGTACATTCGCCCATTTCTCTTTGCTTGTGGAGTTTGAAGTTTGAAGGTTATTGATTAGAAAGCTTTGTTTCTAATTAGACAAACAGAAAAAACCTCCAGAACACTTTATTTTTGCTTGACACCCAGAGAACTGGCACAACGCTCTGTAGCATGCCTTCTTCAGTGCAAGTATCCTAGTAAATATTGCCTTGATTTCAACATCTGGTTCACATTAAATAAAACTACAGATGTGAATCCAATAAAGATAGAAATTTTGGATGGAAGATAAAAGGCTTTAAATTAACCAGCAAGATATTTGTGTTAATTTTCAAAAGCCAAAAAAGCAAGTGCAATTATCACAGGACCTGTATGTCTTAGCTAGAAAGGGTAGCACAACAATGCCCATTATTTTAAAAACAACTCACCCTTAACATGATATGAAATTCTGGACTGAATTAAGGCATAAAGATTCCAAGTCACAATATTCTAGTTTTTTGCATTTTTAAACTGGTGATCTTAAGACTTGAAGAATAAATGAAAGTGTGTGAGAAGGGACATTTAGTCAGCTAAAGAATTACAAACATAACGAGAACAATTATAGGGCTGTTTAACAGCATGAGCACTAAAAATATTCTAAGTTTTCATACAACTTTTGTATTTCATGTATATACGTACATTATAATCTCACCATAGTCAGTAATATGCATTGCATAGAGATCAAAACAAAGGAGGTGTTTACACACCTAGAGTTAGGTCTACACTGGAGTGTGCCATTGAAAAAATCCAAACATTTAAACGTCTCAGTGTCTCAATGAGGCTGTAATTTAAAGAGGAGAGACCCCCTGTCTCATCTTCCAAAATTTTTATTTACATGTATTTCGGGTTGTCATGCATCTCTCCCAACCATTCTTCAAAGAGACTGCTTGTTATGATAAGAGTTAAGAGATGAGATTGTGATGGGAGACTGGAATAGTGAGCTGAGTGACTGTACTAGCAGCCTTGCATTTTTGCAGGGTATGATGGTGCTAAATGAAGTTTAACAACCTAAAATTTAAGTTAATGGTGTTTCTTGTAAGAAACCGGGAGCATATATCAGGCATACAGCTTGATATAATTAATTGCTAATTTCAGAATGGCATTTCCATGGACATATTGTGTGCAAATCCTATTCTGCCATTCATACACATACCATAAGAGCATGGGAGCAGTGGAATCTGGCTGTGTGTATCAAGGCAGACACACTCTCCAGTGTGTTAGTGGCACTGCCTGTCCAGCTGTTCAAACTGATGTCTTTAAAGTCACACATGTCAGTTCATGAAGCCACGTCTTCTTCTGCTGGCAGTGAGGTTAAGGAGCAGGCAGCACATCCCATTGTTCTCCCAGCACACAGTTAGAACATCCCTACAGGGCTCACCCATGGGATCCTATCCTGCAGTGTTGACATAATCCTCATCATACATTGGTTAATACTCATTCAGCAATTGACCATAGCAAGGGACAGGCTGGAAAGGCTGGAAGGTACAGTTCAGTTCAGCCAAAGGCATAGACACAAAAATGCTTATTCTGCTAAATCCTAAAGAAGCTTCTTCTTTATCATCATCCTGGGCAGGGTGGGGTGTCATCATTCTCCCAATATAAACTCAAATTTTTCTTTTAATCTATTCTGTTTAATTCCCAATTTTCATTTCCCTCTAATAGTCCATTTCTTACAACTTATCCTGAACCAAAATACTTCTCTCTCCCCTTCAATTTCAGATATTTCTGAAACACCTACTAACTCTTCCCCTGCCACTGTTTTTAGACCTCTCCTCCTACCCAACATCTACTCTGTTTCAACACTATTCCTCCATCCCTCATCAACATTTACTCATCTTTCTTCATCCCCTTGACAGGTCTCAGCACTTCTGGCAAAATGCTGGGGGAAGCTGCAGCACACAAACCTTGTTTGGTCACAGCAGCCCAATGATGTATTGTGCGTCATCAGTCCCACAGAAACCCTGAAGGACATAAATATGGTAATGGCAGCCAGCCCAGAAGAAGCTATCAGATCTGCTGGTATTCTGCCAGGCTTTTGAGGGATATCAGGAAAGGTAAGGGGGAGTACATGAGAAATCAGAGAGATAAGAAAGTTGGAATTATATGGAAATCAGTGGAAAGGGGGAAAAAAGAGTTGGTTTTATGGTTTTGTTTAGGTTTCTGAAAAGGCAGAAATTTCAGATGGAATATTTCTATTTTACAGGAAAGCAAAGTGCTGCAGGTTAAAGTTTGATACCAGGTTCACTGTCAACGAGAAGATATACTGAAAGTTTACTCTAGTGCTACTGTGATCAGTCATCTGAATTTAGGTCACAATTCCTTGACATATGTACTCAACACTTGGATATAGCCAGAGGAAAGAGAGGAGGCAATGGTGTTCACAACAGGATCTGTGTGGCTTGTAGTCATCCCCACCTAACCCAGAGTTATGTCCTTTCACGTGTTCAACCAGCTTCTGCTCTGCTTTTAAGCCAAGTAAGTTATGGGCTTCTGTTTCTCACAAATAGAAAAGCTTAGTGATGTTGTGGGGGATGTCCCCATGAGAATTGATCCAAACCTTAGAACCCTTTAATAATTCACAAATTAAAATGACTGCATCTTAAATCAATGCTTGAAAATCTTACATTCAAAAAGTTCATTTAAGAATATTGCCCTAACTTAGAGACACACATGAAGACAACTCAGAAGAGTTTCAGACAAACATCTAAAGTTTTCAATTGTGATTTGAGTTTAAAATCCTGCCTTTGCAGATTTCCTATTCTTGGTGAAAACTGGACAAAGAAATACCAAAATAAAATGGGAATACTTATGTCAAGTAATTAAAACCACATGAGATTGCATAGTTAAGAAAAATATGTGGCATAAGAAAGTTTTCTGTTGACAGTTGCAAGGCATCAGTTAGTTCTGATTCCAGGTACACATCTCAGCTGTACTAAGCCCACTTTAAGATGCAGATTTCTAAGGGATGTTTCTTATGGCCAGGTTGCAAGGTCCTTCATCTGCATGAGATTGAACGCCAGATGATTGCCAAGCAGGAGAGGACAGGGCCCAATGTGGTTTCAGTTTGCTCCGATCCAGGAATGCTGCTGCACAGGACAGGATGTGTTCTGCTGGTCAGCTTAGACATCCTGTATTTACAGCTCTCATTTTATGCAAGTAATCATTAATTTTACATCATCAGTCACTCATTTTCACAATTCTGGGTCTTTTATTTTCCCATTTAGTTTTTTATTTTCTGCAGCAAATGATGAATTTTACAGACAGCAGTTGGTATTTTAACTACTCATAATTCAGTTTTGAGGGTTATGAACCTCTAATAAATTATATCTTTTGGAGCAGTGTTCAAATTCAGACATTCAACCCCATGTTATTGAAAGTTAGTCTCCATTACACTGTGCAGTGTATTCCAGGTAAATGTACAATGTATTGCCTGATTGACTTCAGCAAGTTCAAAAGAGCATATTCAAAAATCAGGCCAGCAATATCTTAGACCATATCTATCTTTATACATTAATCAGTTGTGGATTTTGGGGGGTTTTTTGGTTCGGGTTTGGTTTTGGGTTTTTTGCTTGGTTGGTTGTTTTCGTTTTTCTTTTTTTTTTTTTTTTAATTTGACCTGTAGAAACCTTGTGTTCTCATCTCAGCCAGCCATCATTGTCCCTTGGACATTGAATCCTGCTGCTTCTTCTGTGTCCTGTAGTTGACTCTGTGACTTTTCCTGAGGGAAGGGCAGAGCAGTATCCTCTTAAATATTGAGCTATAAGCTAGTTTTTATGGCGCGCTCCTAGGAACTGTGAGCCCCCTAAGCAGAAGAGAGAAAAAAGTTAGGTTTCCTACTTTGTAACCCAGAGCAATTGAATAAACAACGGGTAGAGGCAGCACCACTCCATATTTATGTGGAGACAGTGGGACAGTGAAACACATACCAAGAGAGTGTTGAATGTAATAATCAAAACCAACAGTGGCATACAATAGACCACCCAAAACACAGCTGTAACAGTTTTTCTGCTTTGCCATGGAAACAATGAAGAGAAACAACAAGCAGAATAGTTTTGAAAATAACATTTCTACATTTCAAACTAGAATTCTAAACTTTGAACCAACTGGGAGAGTAGTTAGAATAGTTTTGCAGATATAATTTTTGGCGCATGAGGTCAGCTATGCTAGCAGCACAGGAGGGGTATAGACTCTAACAAAGTTATAGGTTAGTGTGCTGTGTAGGAGGTAGGTATGTCACAGAAGCTGCTTAAACTGGTTATTTCCTGGTGTTTAAAGAATTGTGTTTAGAAGTAATTGCTGTCAATTCTTAATCAGAGCAATCATTATTTTATTTCATACAGAAATTATTAAATTTAAAAAACTTAAATAATTTTGAAGTATTTTCCATTTTCATTCAAGAAATTATTATTTACCTTGTAGCAAAAGCACTTTGTTCCAAATCTATGAAAATATGACCAGAGTAATTTAGTAGAATTTGCCTAGCAGGCCTTTGGTGTGCCAGCCTTTAGTGTGCCAACCTCTAGGTTCATCAGACGTGCACTAAGATAAGGTCCAATTATCTGCACCCTGGAGTGATCATAGTTGAGATTTCCAGAGACCTTCTGCAAGACTGACCATGATCCCATGGGGTGGCTTGTGGGGCCACCTCCTTTCCACTGATACTGAGTGTCAGTACTCAGGATTTTCTTACCATAGGGAAGGTTCTTCAGTCCATGTGAGAACTGGACTGTCATTTAATATCCACTACACTTTATCCCGAAGCTGCCCAAATAAGAAATTATCTATTTTCTCATGACCTCTTTAGAAATTTCACCAGTAAAATATGCCTCCCAAATGGAGGCCCCTCTTTCTGTACTGACAAATTCCTCTGCTATATAATAGGACATGAGTGCTTCTGGTTTTGCCTATGAGTGCCAAAGCATATTCAGATTAAGGCTAAAGTTTGTGAATTCCTGAAGTTTGGAATGCCTCAGCGATTAGATGCCCAGCTTTAAATATATAGACTTTGATTTCCATGGCTGTTGGTCATCTGCTGCTCCTTCAGATTTCATCTGCAGTGAGAACTGTCAGTGCTTCAGAAACCCATACCCTGATTTTCAGAACCAGAGCCAAGAAATTATATCACAGCTTAATAAAATAAAGTTTTTTCCTTGTGCAGGTAGGAAAAGATATTTGGAAGCATCTGGCAGAAAGACTATCACCATGAGAAATGACTGCCTAAAAGTGTAAAAGCCTGAGGTCCAAGTGTCTTCTCTAAACCGAATGGTTCAAACCCAGATCTTCTCAGTATTGGTTGCATAGGGTAGTAGCATATCTTTCTTTCATTAAAAAAAAAAAAATCACAGTTGAAGTGAGACTTTCCATCCAAAGAAGGGGTGAATCTAATCCTATTTTTAAAAGTTTTGGTATGGCAGCACATTCCTCTGACCCCTTTTTTCTCTCCTACTCTACCCAAAATGTTTGACAAAAATAATCAAAATCCAAAGTAGTTCTTATCATAAGCTTGACAGATGAAAAAGTACTTTCAGGAAGAGGTTATCACACAGAAAGAGTTCACTTTAGTTTTGGTGAGCCATATAACCACTAAAGAATATCTGCTGTCTTCCTGCTGTCCTATTGCTCTGCAAGAACAGACCTCTGAGTACCTGTTGACCTTGGTAAGTCATGATGCTGGGGGAAGGGTTCCTAATGCTCCCTTCATTTATTAAAAATCAACATTCCTTCTTCAGAAATCTTCCAGCCTCAGCCTCTCATGAGGTAGAGACTCAAGGGTAAACTGGGCTGCAGAGAAGGATCTTGAATCCCAGCCTTAGCGGAGCTACTGTGAAAACAGGCAGAATTTAAAAACTCAAGGGTGTTTAAGCTGTTTTCCTCATTTGAAGACATTTGATGGTGTTCTAATGGGAAAAAAAGGTAAAATGCTGGTGTGCTGTGTGACTTGTATGGCCTGCGTGTGGCACTATAACATTTAGGGACAACAGTGCAACTAAAGAAAAAATATATGGTAAATTAGGCTTATTTCTGTAGTAATAGAAATCTATAGCAGCATAGACACAAAGAAGCACAATTTTATCCAGAAATTCAAGATTTAATACAAATGTAAGGGCTTTTCTTCCCCTTTAAGTAGAGGGGGGGGAAAAGGCAGACTTTCTCCTGAACTTCTGTGCTCTCTCACCCCCAACACTCAATCTTCAGTGTGCACACATAGATCATGTCTGCCTCAGAACATAAATACACAGCAGTGCAACATAAGAATTAAAATTAACAGATGAATCCAAGGAATGAAACCAGTTAACAAATGTATTTTGTTAGACTTCTGTCAGAGAACAAGATTTTTATCAGAAATGCTGTTTTTCATAGAACACCAGGATAATTTCCTCCTAATAAATTTCCATCTTATTGAGAGCAGCTAAAGTTCTGTCACTCAGAGGGGATCTCCCAAGGGTATGTCTTATGCAGCTCTCCTACCACTGGATTAGATGTATGGACACGTTTTAAAATACAGTGAGCCCAGAGTACCTCTGAAAGTGTGTTTTGGTATTAAAAACACACAACAGTGGTAGAAGTTTGCCTCATTTTAAAAAAGATTCACTACTTTGTTTATTGCAGTCTTTTCCCCTGAATTCAGAGGAAATGAGTGTGCATAATTCCACATTTCCTGGAAGGCAAAAGCCAAACATTGGTCTAAATAGTTTGTGGTGGTGTTTTGTAATTTTCATGAATCAAAGCTTATTTTTTTTACTACATCGTCTATAATTTTTTATAAATCTCTCTCCTTTCTCTTTAAAAATATTTAGAGAAAAAAAGAACTGTGTGTCGTAGGGTATTAGCTGATTAGTTCATTCAAACAGTGCTAATTATAGGTTTAATTGCTTAAATGTGAAAGTCATTTATTTAAATTAGCTGCATCAAACATACAGTATGCTCAAAACCTGAAACATTTTGGTACTGGGAACCAGGGTTATATTCTGTAGGCAGAACATACGAAATATAAGATGAGAAACAATGTGCCTCTATGTACTGATCGGCAAACTCATTTAAGCCCCAAACTCCCTCCTCCCCTGCCTCTGGGGTCGGAAAACAGCCTCATTTGAACAATGACTAATGGAATGCACTGAAATGTGTGAGGGTTGAAAGGAGAAATACTATTCAAGCCAACAAACTCATTTCATTTGTGATTTAGAGGGGCACTGCACCTTTCCCCTGAACTCCTCCTGAGAAAGAATGAATAGGCATCTCAAGGTTATGTAAAAATGGGCATTTTGGGGGGAAAACCTGTATTGGCTTTTAAAATAATAAATGAAGAAACAAATAAAGGTTTGTTATGTCATAAAAATACTGCAGGGAAAAGATGTTTACACCACAAAAAAAAAGGTAGTAAGAGCTAGTGGCTATAGCAATGACAGAAAGAATATGCTTGTGAATTAAAAAATATGCTGTATTAAGTACGCAGCATGAGAACTCTGATCAGAGTGCAAGAGAAGGGCTGAGCTTTTTGATCTGAGAAAAAAATAAAAGAAGAAAAATAAGAGAATTTTAAAGAACAGAAAACATTAGATAATTAACAAATTGAAGAATACCTAGCTGCCAATCCCTCCATCTTCCTGTGCTGACAAAGGAATGCATATAGACATAGACATTTATTTTTTAAGAAATATTTTTTTAAAGGAACAAAAAGATTCAAAAGAGCTATATTCCCCAGACATATCAGTTTTTGTGTTTTGTATCTCTGTTTGGTCTGTAATCAAGTTGTATCTGAATGTTATTGCATTTTTCTAAACCTTCAAGTTGATATTAAGCCCCAGTTTTCTCAACAACATTATGGAAGTACAAACAGCAGCAGCAGCAAAGGCCGGGGGATGCAGAAAGCTCCTCTTAATTTAATAAGGGTTTTTAAACCGAACGCTATGCACCATTGACTATGCAGGAAAGCTATTTTTTGCTGCAAAATTTCCCAGCTCATGAATATCCTTGTATGCTTCTCTGTGCACAGCCTCTCTCCGTGCCCCCTTTTCCTGCTGAGAGGGTCATATGGCCACAGGAGAGCCTGACCCCCTGTTTACATTTCACTGTGCAGATTACACAGTGAAGAATAATACTACAGCTGGTTACTGCTTACAATTATTTAATTTTAAAAAAACCCCAACCAACCACCACTTTAAAAGCTGAATTTATATAAATCCATCTGTCTCTCTGTCTCTTTCTCATTCCCCACATGCAACTTGCTATTTATTTTTTACTTGTAAATTTGCTGTACTCATTCATTACAACCTTCCTTTTGGGTGGGTAGACTGCTCCATGCAATGCAGAGCCTTATCTTGAAAAAATTAGGAAGTTAAGTACGCTTAGAAAACATTATTATCATATTTTATATAAGCAAAGTAAGGCAGAAAGAAGGTACAATGCTAACACCATGCAGCAGTCAGAGGCAGAGGAAGCAATGTGCTCCCATGCATGAGGCTGAGCCAACAGTTTCATCTCTAATTTTTAGAGACCCCTGCCCTCCTGGCACATCGTAGTACCCCCACAGAGAAGCAGGCTTGAGGATGTCTAAGGGAAAATGCAGTTAAGCATAATAACCCAAGCAAAAAAAAGCACCAAAAATACAGTATTTCAAATTTAGAAGGGAAGTCCTGGGTAGATTTTGCTGAGATTAAATCTAAATTGAGTGGATTTCCAACGTGATCGGGGAACAGCATGTTAAGGGAGAGAGTTGGAGACATATCCTCGGGGGATTTATGTGGTTATACCTCCAGATGATCCCAGGGCAGTTGGAAAATGAGATACAAAGGGCTCTATTCTGCCCTCATTTGCACAGCACTTAACTCTGATTTTCATGCCATTTAAACAAGAATGTCATATAAAGTGTCTTGATCATTGAAAATGGTGCCAAATACATATTCTCCCCTCAAGATTACGGCATGCAATTCAGATCATGGGACATTTACATTCGTTGAACTGGCCTTTAGAAAAGAGGTACAGACATTAAAATAGAGGTTGTGAGGAAGCTAATCTGAATTGGCCTGTTTCTCAATTATTTAGCCAATATAGCCATGTAAATTATAGTTCCTTTAGCAGTTTTACATTTGTATTTGCCAGAGCAAACTGGTATTTATATACTAGACATACTTCATATAAATTTCAAAGGCACAAAAGAAACACTCAGAATGCCATTGTTTAAGACTATGATCTAATTTGCTAACATATGTAGATCTATAGTATTGCCAGTAAGATGCAGGAAAAGGAAGTTTCACACCTTCCATACATTATATGATATCATGGTAACGTCTGCTCATTTTTAGGTGTTTTAAAAGCTTAGCATTTCCCAGTTACAGAGAGTTATGTTGCCCTCTGGATAAAAGATGGAGAAATACATGGCAATGCTGACTTTTTGAAGAAAAACTATTACACAATATAATAAATACATGGTATGTTAGTCTCCACTTAGTTCTGCTGTTATATGCTGTGAACAGGCCTGTTTTATCTTATTCCCACTGTTATAATCCTCAGCCACTTAAATGACCATGGAACAGCCAGCTCACGGTGTTACAGTATTTACTATGCTCACGGTCACATTTCAGTCATTGACTGATCTCCTTATTAAACACTATACATAAATTAAGGTGAGACCAGCAGGTATGGTCCTATTCTGGACAAAGCTGTACTTTAAAAAAGCCCATTAGATTCTGTGAAGGAACATGCTACCAGCATTCTTGAAAATCTCAGGCAACTGTGAATGCAAAAGGCAAGATGCAGTCACAAGTCTCTTTTCTGCCTTTTATTGACACTTTCTCAGACCCAGTGGTATTAAATTTAAGGTGCCAGGTAAAAGAGCCCAGCAAAAGAATCCAGGAAGCCCCCTTGTCCAGTTTTATTCATTTTCTTTGCTGTCTTTAGATCCTGTAAACTGACCTGAGGGATGGGCATTACTCTGAAGCTGGCTCAGGCTCAACAGGAAACACAGTGAAAGCTCGCATTTACAAAGTATGAATCAGAAGCAAAGTAGGTTTCAAGGCTCAAACTCATGCTCAGGACATGAGGAGGGTCCTTTAATTATTCAAAAACCTCTTCAATACATACTTTAGTGCATTTCAGTTTATGACTAGATTTTTAAATAGTTTGTTACATATTTGGCCACCAGAATCATGTTCTGTTTGGGAAATAGAAAAAGATTTGCAACAGAACTCAGAACTATGTGTTACAGCATCAGAGAAGCATTTCTGTGCCCCTCTACTTTTAATCTCTATGAGTAATGCAGCAAATAGATTGTATGATGCATTATAAATTACATGATCCATCACAGTAAGCATCATCACTAACCAAATTATATAGAACATAACAAGAAATACTAGTAAATATTCAGTGAAAGCCAACTTTGAAATCGTGAGTCAGCTTATTCTAGGAGTTAGTCCTAAAATAATAGAAGAGAAAAAATACCATGTAGTCTACCTTCAATCAAAACAAAACACAGTGTTTCTCTTACATAAGGCCTAAAATTGAATGGTCAAAAATATATTCTATTGCAAGATTTTGAGCGGTGTTTATACTTAAGAAACTAAAACATGTTTGAAGTAATTTATAGAGAGGCGTAAAAAAGGCAAAATTGCTATATTGTTTCTTCTCTAACCTATGGGATGAACTTTGTGGGAATGTTCCATGAACACTCTTTTTTCCTAAGAATTCTCAGTTGTGCTCTTCAGACTAAAAAAAATGCAGATATATGTCAAAGTAAAAATAATGCCCACTGAGAAGGGATCAGGCATTAGATTTTCTTCACCAATCTCAATTAATTTTCAGTTTGGGTTTGCCCTGAGTTCTGTGAGAAAGATAAGAGGGATTCTGGCTGCAGTGCATTTCACTGTAAGACACCTCTCTGTGTGTTATAAAATGACCAAAAGATGGTGTAAGTTTGGAGTGAAAATACAGTCTTTTCCACATATTGTCTAAGAATTTTGTAAAGAATGTATGTCTCAATTTTAAAAGGTTTTTCTTTTATAGAAGGAGAAAAGTTGGTAAAAAACCAAGGCTAACAAGAGAGTCTAGTACTACTTTTTTAGTCAGGGAGTCCTGACTTGATTTTTATATCTCTAAACATTATTAACTTTCCTGACATCAAAGGAGGCTCATACCCTTAACAAAATATGAAGGAAAAAGGTATCTGGTTGCACTGGCCTCATGTCTCATTGTACATCACGTCACAGGCTGCTGCACTAATAGAAGAAATCACATATCCTCTACAAAAGAGAGAAGAGAAATATATATATAACAGTCTTTGGAAGTTCTTTGAATGCACATAAGGTGCTGACTGCATTTTGCTGGCACAGTCCATGCCACTCTGACAGCAAAGGCACAAAGTCATGCATCTTTAGCAAAGACAATAGAGAATACAGGATTTAAAGTTGCCATTAGGGAGCACAAGTGAATAAGGAGTAGTGCATATGATGAGATTTCTCTTTGAATTTTTAAAGCATGATAGTGTAACCAGAGTAAACAGCTCCTCTCTTCAGCCACATTGAGCACAGGTATAGTGGTCATTCGTAAAAATATAGAATCACAGAATCATTAATGACCTCCCTAACTCAAGTCTTATTTCAAATACTTGCAAAAGGAAAAAAAAACCCAAAAAATTTGAACATTAAAATAACTCTTGCCACTTAACAGAATTGCACCATGACAAGAATGTTGCTGTCACCAGAAAAACACTTTTTTTTTTGCTCCCATGGTAGTTCTGTAAGTGCATTTCTGTACCTGTGTAATCCTTTGGGCTGAGAGAAAGACTAATCTTTCTACTATCTGCCTGCAGCCAGTTGCTGGGGCTCAGGGTGGCTTTCAAACAGTTAGCTTGAGAAAAGTAAAGGCTACTCCATTTAGCTTTTTGCAACTGCACAAGACCTTAATATGTATATTTTCCTTCTCAAGGAGGAGCAGAAAACATGGATAGGAGATAATTATTTGCATCCAAAATTTGCCTGCAATGATAGGAAGGGGAGGGGAGTGGACATGCACACAGCCATGGTTACAAGGAAGATGAGGCTTGTTTTTTTTTTTCCCCTGAAATGGGATACAAGTCGCACATTAATGTTGATTGTTTTGGTTATGTATGTAGAGATAGATAGATAGATAGATAGATAGATAGATAGATAGATAGATGGATAGATAGATAGATGATCACCTAACAGATAGATGAACCCTAACAGTTCTGTGATTTTGTGATATGCTTAATTGAGCAGGGGACGTTAGAAACCATATCACTATTTAAGACCTCTGTGTTCCTGTAAATACAACTAAAAGCATGATCCCAAGGTTATGCAATATATTTCAAGTACCTTGGGTGTGCATGTGCTATTTCAAAAATTCCATGAGTTTTATTGCTGGGTATAACCTTTCCCAAACTCTGGACAAACCCGTGTATGTAGGTAGTAGCACATCAGTGGAATTGGCAGATTTCAGCTAATCTAATAGTGTAACTTGATATGTCTTTTCTATTTAATGTGTTGTGAAAAAGACTACACACAGTTAAGATTTTTATTTTATTACTTTCGTTTTGCCTTTCTTCCAATGTTTTCAGTAGCTTGAGCACTGAGAGCTGAACAAAACCCATAATGTGATGTTTAAAACAGTTACCGTTTTTCAGAACTATTTTTTAGGAGGTGGTAGAGATTGAGAGATTGTTTTTTGAAGTAGGAGTCCAAGATTTATGGGCAATTTGAGTGGTACCTGGAAAATCAAAATGATTGGGAAGGAGAGAAAGAAGTAATGGTGTTGTATTCCAAGGAAGAAATAAAAAACTTTTGTTGTCAAATTCTTATTACCAGGATTTTGTACTTTTGATTATTTATTTGAGCAAATACCCTAACTTGTTCCTCTCAGTCTTGAAATACAGCTGGAAAAACCCTAGGTCAGGCTATCAGCTTGACCACAAGTCCCTGATGAGGTAACAAGTGAATAAATGTCACATCCCTTGAGTGCTGCTCTTAGATACCTGAAATTTTGCCACTAGCGAGGAGTGGCATGGCATACAGGTTAAAACACAGGTCTTACAACCTCAAGTATAAAGGTGAAATAAATATGTTAAAAAATCCAAAGGGGATATGGACACAAGGTCCAGGCTGCTTGTAACTCCCATCTCCCTGGATCATCTCCAAATGCTCATCCAAATTCAAAGGAGTCTGGGCTGGCAGCTGACTTCAGGGCTGGACCTTTTTCTCCCTAAAGTAACCTCGAGCTGCTCTAATATCTTACAGAGGTTTCTGTGGAACAGTCTCACTGTGTATGGAGAAGTAAAGTCATACAGGAAGCACCATCACTAATACTGTGTGTCCCCATGGGAAAAGTTTGTGCTTTGCTTGGTAGAGTCTCAGAGTTGTGGTCACTGTTGCTTTTGACATATGTATATTGTTAAATATTTACATTAGAGAGTATAGGGTCAGAGAGGAGTGCCTCGCAACTGGAGCAGAAGGCAGTGAGGTCTGTGGGGATTTTTTAAATTTCCGGAGTTCATTCCAGTGTGAGATCAGCCCTGGAGAAAGTTCTCCTTTCCATGGGGATGAGATTCCCTTGTAATACAGAGCACTCCATTTTTCATAGAAGTATAGTGAGCAACAAATCCCTTCCACATCTCTTTATATACCTTGGGCAAGGAAATGAAGTATGCCCTTGTTGGTGTATAAGGCAATGAGGTATACAGCTGAATCTAAGCGACAGCTCCCTGATTCTTGTTGTCAAAAAATTGTTGTCAAAAAGTTGTCAAAAAATTACTTAGCTATTTCTTGAGAAAGAAAAACTAAAGTTTATTTCTTTAAGACATAAAAACTCCAGGCATTTTAAACCATGCTTTTTATTTCATACTCGTGCCATGCAATGTACACCTCTTTGTGTAGTGTTTTACGTGTAAACACCTAATTTTAACCAAGTTTAAATAATTTATTTTACTTCAAATCCATATATTTGAGAATTTAAATATAAAATATTGAATTTTCATTTACTCAGTGTCCAGAGGGAATAAACAGTGTAGGAACTGTCTATAGTTGCATTCTAGTAAAAAAATCATCAAAACCCCCTAATATTTTCATATTTTTAAGAGAACATTTTTTGTGAAGAGTTGAAGCTGGTAATTTGCATTGGATCCTGGAAACTAGCCCAGAGAAGTGAGTTCATCTGTAATACATAAAATAATGCTAAAAACCCGTTACATGCGACCTATTTATTACTTATCCCTGTATTTTGGGCAAATAAACTCAGCTGCATTTCACTTGTGAAGTGCAGAGTATAATTTGTATTAAGCATAGTTTCATGCCTAGTTGGTGTAGAGCAAATGCCTTGCAGTGGTGCAATTTGACAGTGTTACAGCACGAACATCACAGACAAACAAGCTCTGAGCAGTTGCCCTCTTTTCCTGTCATTTTTGGAAATGCATTTTATGGCAATAGCAACAACTGCCTATTTCTTTTAGCTGATCAAAATAACGTATTACTGGCTAATTAGGGAAGAGATACTTACAATCTTGAGATGTAGTTTACTAAACAGTTTCATTTACTGTTCAGTATAGTTAAAATTTTAGTACTCCTGTTACAGTACCAAATAGGCTTGAACAACTGTGACAGCTGGAAAGAGGCAGACTTTTTTTTTTGACTATTTTGCAAGCTTCAGTTAAATATCCGCAGTAAAGGCACTCTCATAAAAAGTCAGAAATTTCTTCTACAGTAGAAAATGGAGCCAGATAATGTTATTTTTTAGAAGAAGTTTTAGGAATGTTTAGGCTAATTAAAAACAATCCAAAACATTCACTCTTTTATAGGTACAGGGATTGTGGTAGGTGGAGACTGGGGGACAGGAAACAGCCTCTTACGTGCACACATAGGCACACCACAAACCCGCTGTAACAATTCTTAGCCACAGAGAAACACGTTAACATCAGTGCCACAGGTATATCTCAAATCTTTACTGAAACCCTACAAGCAGTCCACTGTGTTGGAACAAACAAGAAGATGGGTGCCAATTCATGTGGGGAAGTGGATTAAGCTGGAACGGTTACAGGAATTCTTGCTCTGTACTCTGTGTCCCACATCTCTCAGTAGTTGGTGTCCCCAGAGCCAAGGCACACAGAAGTTCCATAATCTTCAACCACCTTTTTAATATGAACCATAATAGGAGAATTTTTTTAACAAGTTTTTTCCCCACAACTAGATAAAAGCAGCCAACATGAAGGTTAATACTGGAATTAAAATAGGTTTAAACCTATGAAAGGTAGCTGTCTTTGCTTTTCCAAAAGGATTTTGCTTTTCTTGGTGCTTCATCTTCTAAAGAGAACTGTAAAATCTCTGTGCTTATATAGCCAGTAAAAATTATTTTGGAGCACTTAGATTAAGAAGCCTGGATATCAGAAGAGATTGATAAACTATCCTTAGGCCCAAGCACAAAGCTGGTGGTCCAGGTTTGTGTTTGACAAGCCCAGAGAGCAGGAACTATTACAAGGTGGAAACTGCTTACTTTTCTTCCTGTACCTAAACTGGTAACATTTTCTTACTTTATAATACTCATGAGAAATTTGATTGCAGAGCAAACATTTTAAATTTTAGCTCCATGTCTTTACTAACCCTTGTCTTTGATGAAGTTTCTGCTGGTCAGGTGGAATGGTGGAAAAGGGTGTTCTCAGTGAATAGTAGACTTACTACAGAATGCACTGCAGTAGGGAAACAGAAGGATCAGAAAAAAATGTTTGTGTCTAAAACTGATGATTATTCATTTACAAAATAGCTCTTTTGCTTTGGCATGCCTTTTAAAAGGAGTTAAACAATTCAAAATTAAATGAAGTGTTTTATCTTAGGTTCATCTGTCAATTTTAATTATTTGTTTCCCCAAAAGCAGACTTTTTTTTTTTTTTTTTTTGGAACAGATCACAGTTGCTCTCCTAACCCAATTAAAATCTTACAGTCATTTCCATTGAGAATAAATCTAGCAGCCCAACTAAGAATGCAAGGAAAATCTATAACTAGACTGCAGAAGAGCATGTAGACAACTAACTGTATATTTTCCCAAAACTCTTGCATTGACACTAGAGGTATCAAGCACAAGACAAGAAATCAAAGAGCAGGGAGCCTGGACCACAGTACTTTACTGAGGAAAGATGTCCCTCATTCATTTCTTACATAAAAGACCAATCAAAACTGAGCATTCAAAGATATGAATGAGGAGATTTGTAAGAAGACAGCAAAATGCAAAATACATTCTGTTGTAAAAGGAGTGACACTCAACCACTAGCAAATGCCCAACATGTCATTCTTAATTTGCTGTCTAGGTTTATGCTATATGTATATCAGACCTCTTTCACTGATACATATAGAACTAGGACAAAAATACTATTAAATGCAGTAATTGTGAACTTGAAATTCAGTTTCTATTGATGCAGTTTACCTGCCCAGTTGTGCCTAGGAAACTTTATGATTAATATATTGTCTTCAAGCCCTAATAACTCAAGGTTGCTGTAAGGTTTCCAAAATCATAGAATTCATCAAAAACTCCACAGTGCATTTTTTTAGGATGCTCTTTGGCAAGCATCAACACAAAGTTAACTTAATTTCAATTTGTACATACATCTTCTGTAGAACAAAATCAAACCTGCAGTGACCAAAGGGTTGTGAGTAACTTGAGAGTGTCAGATCTAAAATACATGATGGAAATTAAAATGGAAGTAGTAAAACATGTTGATAAATGTCCATTAGATTTAGGAATGTTTACTTTCATTATGTCTCTGATATCGGTTTAAAATGGGTCAGATCCAAATGTAGAGGCTCATGCCTTCAAGAGAATTCTCTGTCTTCAGAGAATTTGCTAATGGGAAAGCTTTAAGAGCCATTGAGTTAGTCCTTGGATTTGGAATTGATGTATTTGCCCTTTGCATCTTTAAGATGCTGCACAAACTACCTTAATTACTAAATAAAACAGTTCAGATCTCAGAGGAAAAGTACTATGTATTTGGCAAGAAGGGGAATCTTGTGAAGCAATCCAAATGCCTTCAGGTATTGCAAGTACAGTCGCCAGTGAGGTATGCACAAGTAGATTTGGGCTCATTTGATGCAATTAAGTATTAATTATTTTATTTTTCTCCCTAATAGATCAGTATAGAAAAAAAAAAAGGGGCTGTACAATGATGTAGAATGATGTAGAACCTGCCCATCTGCCCCAAAATGAATGCGATTATAGTTATTCAAGCATAGTCTATTCTGCTTCCTCTAAATAGCGTGATACTAGAAAGAGATCATGGCCAGATCTTTTATTTCTCAACAAACATACACAAAATGCCCCAAAATCAGTGTCATGAACCTCAACATTTTATATACACTGTTAACACTGTCAGTGGGGTAAAAAGCCCACAACTGCTTCCTGAAAGGATCCTGTGAAGAAGGATGGCAGCGAGCCACGATGGCTTCTTTGGTAGCAAATACTTTCAGGCCTCCCCTGTGAAGACTGATGCCTTAAAAGAAGCAGCCTGCAAAGCCCTCCTGCTCAGGCGTTCCAAAGATCAACAAGCAAGTGTCCATTAGAAATGCTGTGGTATCAGAGATGAAAGCAGCAAATGTGCATTGCAATAACAGACTCCACTTCAGTCAAGCAGCAATACTGTTGTATGTTTATGGGAAAACAATCAGAAATTAAAGCTTTGCTACCTCTTCCTGGGGGTTATTTATCCCAATGTGAAGAATGTAAAAGGGCCCAAAGCCACAAGGCTTCCTTTCCGTCTGCCTTTTCTATAGAAAGTGAATGGGAGACGAATGCCTGTTTAATCATAAAATAAGCTGCAGCAAAGCAAATGAACTTAGGTATTTCAAAAGCAAGAGAAGTCTAAATTGTGTCCTAAACTCCTTATACTCAAACTTCCAGGGCAGTTGCATGCTTTTCTTTCATCCAACTGAGCCTTTTTTAATGCCTTACTGCTGTCAGTTTCCTTTTATTTCAGTTTTGAAGCTGTGACAGGGCGTGGGAGCCATGTGACAGAAGGTTGAGCAGGCGCAGCAATTGCTGCAGACACGCCAAACTACCTGTGGCCACTGGAGCAGACTCGTGGTCACCTGGCCACTGCAGGCACTGAGGCATCCACGTTCCTTCCTTTTGGATGCTGAGCAGCAGCATTCTAAAGCAGCCAAACCTCATTTTCCCCCTCAATCTCGCTTTCCCCCTCTCCCCAGAACTGGTAAGGAATGTGCAGTATCTGTTTTTAAAATGCAAATTTACCTAGGGTTTTTTTTTTAGCTATGGGGGTTTCTTAAAAAGATGAAGAAAAAGAAATCATAAATTACTGAAGAGACCATTTAATGTCTAAAGCAAATCTTTCCTCTGTTCTTATTATGCCAGTTTGTTTGTTGGCCTGAAAAGTGGCCGAGCTGGATGACAAAGGAAAATGAAGCACAGCCGGGTCTGCAGGGACAGGCAGCACATGGCAGCATGATGCTGTCGAGGAGAAGAAGCATGCAAGGGCAGCATTTTCTTTTTTTAGGCTGGTATCTGGAACCTCATTTATCCTAAGGTAGGCTGGTTTGTTTGCTTGTTTATTTATTGAATGCATCTTAGTCTAGTGAAAAACCACGATGATTCTCCCAAAGCTGCCCCTCTGGGTTCTGCAGGAATCCATCCTGGCAGACAGATCTGCAGACTTGGAGGAAGTTCAAGTATTTTCCAGTGTATCAACAAATATGACAAGAAATCCCACTATATTCTGAGTGATGCCATAATAATAAGTGAGGAAGAAACTAGTAACATTAGATAATCCCCATAGAAGACTAACTCTTTGATCTCCAGCATTTACATGCATGCCTTTACACTTTGTACATTGTAAGCATTTGATTTCTTACCAATAAAATACAGCTACAAGCTCCTCTTGAATGTTCCAGAAATAAAATTCTCCTTGATCCAGTTATATGCCTTCTAAGCAGTGAGGGAGAAAACTGAGGCCTCAGATGACCATGATGAGTAAATGAACCGGTTATTATTATACAAATGCCAAGAACTAATCATGTCTATTTAGTTTAGCTACTTCTAAATATTAAGTCAATTATGGTTCTGCTTTTTCTACAAGGGTCAGTGCATTATCTTGATTTTAATTCTTTAACTCCCAGCACCTAGGCAAGCCTGACACCAGGGCCTGTGTAGATAGGGAGCATTAATAAAAACATTTTCATAGCCCCATTTCTGTCTCTGATGGTAGCTAAACCTAATTTTGCAAACAAATTTTGCATCAATTCATGTGAATAAAATTCATCCTCCCTTGTGTCCTTGACCTCCCCAGGCCTAGAAATTTTTGATTTTATTCTGTCCTGGAAACAGTCACATACTTGAGCAAATGCGAAATAATGGGCTGTGACCTCTCGCGATACTGCTTGTCTGGTTACATCAGTGAATTTTCAGCAAGGGAGCTATTTCCATGGGTGTCAGTGTAAAGGAAATGACTCACTAGGCTGGCTTATAGCTGCTTGTAACTACAGAGACTGTTAACTAAATCCTAAATAAATAGCAATAAATAATGGAAAATAAATCATGTTTCATTGCTAGCACTAAAATCGAGTACACACATTATTAAAATTAAATGGATGCAAACAGTCAAAAATCTCTGGGAAAATTTTCTTTTTTTTTTAAATTAAAGAACTGAAATTTTTGATGACTATCAAGAAGAGAGAGTAAGAAACAAAGAGAGAGGAAAATCTAAAAGGAAGACATTTTCCAGTCTGTAGTGCCAGAGTCATTCTTTCACAGGCTTTACATCACCGAAAGCTCAGATTCAGATGTTGAAAATGCATGTCTCCAAAATACACCCATCATGTTTCAAGATTTCAAGCGGGGTTTATTCATGGCTGGGAGCAGCAGTGGTAAAAGGAAGCAGTTAAAACCAGGACACATTCCTGGGACATTATAATGCATATTGTGCATTGTCTCAGCTTGACTGTGAACAACACACTTGAAAATGAACATCAGCTAATTAGTTGCATACCATAGAGGAAGCTTCAGCCTATTTCATTTACTGCACAAACAATTTCAGACTTTGTTCTTCAGCTCAGAAGAGGCATAGCCCTCCACTGCTTTCTTGGATGTGGAATTTTACATGTGACATGGCAATGCAATCTGGAAGAAAACAGAAACCCTGGAAAGCCACAGACATAAAAATAGAGATAGGAGAATTTTAGCTTCCTTTCTGCTTAAGCAAGTTTTTGAGAAACTGAAATCTGGATCTTGCTAAAGAAGTTTGCATCCACACCACAAATGGCACTGCAATGTAGATATACCCTAGGCAGCAGAAAAAAAAAACCAAAAAAAACCCAGCTCACTCTAGTACCACATCCTATTTAATTATAACACCAAGCAGCATAGCTGCTTTTCCATATGGATACTCCACATTGAATTCTGTGGGTACTCACCTCTCTGACAAACCTCACCTAAAACCCATTTTGTACCTTTACATTACAGTGAAGTCTGCAATAAATGTATCTTAAGCTTGTATTTTCTATGTTATACTCCTGTCAACCCCGTGCAAATGATACCAACACTTTTGAAATGTAAGATATCCAGTTTCCCCTCTGACAGACTACAGAAAGTCCAAATTTGAAATCTAAGAAAGTGAGGGCAACAGCAGTGTTCTGCTAGCTTTATGCAATAGCTGGCCTAAGAGGCAGCTGGCTACTGTGAAGCTCTGTGAGCATTACAAAATAAATATAACGAAATGACAAGGTTCTGCCATTTCTCATACTTGTCACTAATTGCATACTTTCACAGCTCTCTCTGAGCCCTAAAACTCTCTAAACAACAGAAATGTAAAAGTTTTAGAAGATGACTAACAGCCTGAGAGAAGTTGGAGTTACAGATTGGGAAGGCATAAAATGGAAATAATGTGTGACTGCAAAAGATGCCTTTTTTAGTTATTCTTACCACTACCATACAAATTCAGCTAAGTGTGCAGTGACATTAAGCCCAGTGGACACAAGCTAACTCGTTGTTAGCAAGGCTGAGCCAAGAGCCCCCACACTCTTTGGTCACCCTGTGGTAAACACCTAGACCACTTATCTCACTCATAATGAAGAAATAAAAATGTCTCACCACACCCTAGAGTGCAAGGTGGGTAGCAAAACTTGGCTACTAAAGCAGGTCTATTGCTCTTAAATACTCACTTAGATCTTTTGATAAATAGTGCTGACCATCATAGTAATTGTATCAAAAGACCCAGTATTTGAGTTCATTCATTATTTCAGAAGTTTAGGAAGTGATAAAACCAACAAAAGCAGTTCAACAAGGCCAGTGTGTCATATTAGCACTTCAAGCATATGACAGCATAAGCTTCATAGAGGATCTTTTGACTTTGCACTTAAAATTTCTCCTTTTTTTTTTTCCATTTCATTCATACAAGAATTAAAGAAAGGAAAAACCTAACTATTGCTGAAATTTGACTACATGGACCAAATATGAGCACCACATTTATGTCACTGATTATTATCTATGAAAAGGTTGAACTAAGTCATAAATGTTGCTGACAGCTGTGGAGGGGTAGCTAGGGTAGAAGGTTTCCAAATAAAGGGAGATGCCTCGTTTGCTGAAGTGAGTTCCTATCCAATTCTTGGGTAAACTCCTTGGACAATTACGTTGCTTTTGCCTCAAAAAGAGCTTTCTGTCAAATGAAGATGGTGTTTCCTCACGAGTATTTGTGCAAAAAATACAATGTTAGGTGTTTTTAGCTTTACTTGTAATTTATGTATTTGATGGGGGAAAATGCTTATATTTAATGAATTTTAAAATTCTCTTCCTACTCCTAAAACTATGCACAGTTTGCCATCAGAGCAATGTAACTATTTTTTTCCCTCAGGCATAACAATACATTGTAGTTGTCAGTCTGAATTTTTTGTAGTTCTCTAAAATAAAATCTTTCAAAGATAGGAAATGACCTTTGATTTCTCTCCCTTTGCTAATACCTTCAGTTTTGTTGTCATGAGAACATAAACACTAAATCCCCTAGAGTAAACCTTCCTTCTACCTTTTTTGATACGTAGATTGGACATTTCTTATTCTATCATTTGATTTCTGAAACAGTTTGTTAAATTTTTCTCCAAAGGAATGTTTTTATTGATTGCTTATATGGCTGCGAAACATATTTTCTGTATTATAAAAATGTTTTCATTTTGTCTTTGTAAGTTCAGAGGTAGAACTCTAGTAACAGAATTTTATTTTTTCTTCCATCTAATGTCTATATTAAGGCTCTCCTAACCTTTAAGGCAAGCAGTTTCAAATCAATTAAGTTGTTTTTCAAGAGGGGTGCTATGGAAGAATTAAGATTCCAAGTTAAATTCTATTTACTCTTTCACAAATATTGATACATTTACAAGTGATCAGCTAGGAAAGGTCTGGACAGAGAGGACTAAGTATTGTAATTGAGAGTTTGAATCAGAAAAAAATACATTAGAGTTGCTGTTTAAGAATAATGATAACTTCTAATGATGATTTAGCTGTTGTAGTAGTGTTGTAGTGTACATGAGAAATAATGCATAAATATCTAATAGAGTTCAAAAGAAGTGGTAGAAATAGAACACCAACAATATTATCTGTTGCATACTAATGGAATGAGGGAACTGGAAAGTAAAATATTGAGTATTTTTCTGTATTGTTTATGTTGGATAGGAAGTTAGGAAAGGTCTAAAGAATCATTTTTCCCATATAAAGAAGTCTCAAGTATTTCAGAGTTTTATGCTTGCTAGTGACTTTCTAGAGATTAGCAGTACTGATATTCATTAAGGATAATTCAAATAAGTTTACTGGGAATAAGGAATGAAGGACTGGACTAATGATCAATCTTTTTAAAAAAACCCCCAACATAAAAGCAGTTTATGTTGATAAGCTGTGATCTTTGCATCCTCTGTAACTATGTCCAGCAGAACATACCTTATTTGAGATTTGCACAGGCATAAAAGTCTCCAGAACCTGGCTTAACACTGTCACTAAATCTTCTCTAAGGAGAAGACAAATGAAAGTGAAAAAGCAACACTTCTGCAACATTTCTTTGTCAGCTGTACAGCAACTTAGATTAAATCAGGTCTTTTCATAGTGAGAGACAAAGCTAAGGACTCAGTGGGTGACATCCAAAATGACAACAGTCACACCTCTGCAATTGGTAATAAATCAGATGAACCAGAGCAGTGACAAATATTCATCAGCTACTCCCCAAGATGTAAACCAGAAGACAAACCTTCTGTTGAATACCTGTTGACAACTACAAAGGCGTTGCCAGGGTGTACAGAGATGCAGCTATTGAATTGAAATTGTCCAGAGATATCAAAAACCACAAGAAAGGGTTCTTCAGGTACATAAACAACAATCAGAAACAAGGAAAATGAACAGGAGGGATGAATTAATTCACCAAACATGCTGAAATGGCAGAAGTTCTTAATGCTTTTTTCACCTCTGTCTTTACCTGCACTGTTGAGCCTCAGGTCTTGGGAACATAAATCCAGCTTGATGCAAACATAGAGGCATAATCAGTGAAGGAAGGCTTGGTGTGTGAACTATTACAGGGGCTTGACCTCTAGAAATCAATGGTCCCTGACAATATTCACATGGCTGAATATTGTCAGGGACAATATTCAGCTGGTGTTGTCCTGAGGCCCTTCTCAGTCAATGGTAGCCACTTGACAAGTGTTACAAGAGCAATATGCATAATTCTGTTCATTCTGTTTGTGGATGGAAGGGAAGATTGGTCCAGACCTGCATGTTAGACAACAGGTTCAGGTGATCTTAGATGAGCATGGTCCTGCATACAGAAGTGGTATCATCACGGGACAGAGAGATTTTCAGGAGAATTGTTTACTTCAGGCTTAGACCTTGATAGCACAATATTCTATAAAAATAAAAATCCATAGCATGTACATCTGACCCACACAAAGTCAGAAAAAATCCAACCCCAAAACCCAGAAGAAAGCAGAAGTAGAGCAAGGATTTAAAAAATATTTTTTCAGCTAAGAAAACTCAGAAAATCACTGGAGACATGAAGTGCATTTCAGCCCACTTCAAGTGCCAGTTGCCTTTATAATAATTTAAAATATATATTAAAAAAAACTTGTTTTGTGGTAAGAATGAGGGCTCCCCAGTGAGAGTTTTAAAGCCATGAAGACATTAGAAACATTTGCAGCCACTTCATTGATTTTTAAAAGAAACCTAAACAATGCAATTCTGTCAGCTAATTAAAATGGTTCTCTCCAGTTGCACTGAATTTCTTTTGGAGGATCATTACTTTCCTTGCAGCAAATTTCAGTACTTTGTTTTAAGGTTTCAGATTAATGGAAGGAAAGTTGAGGGGAGACAATAAAGCCATATAGCAGCACCAGGTACACAGGACCACAGACCTTTTGGAAGGGCTGGTTAAAGCAAATACCATCAATTGAGCCAGGACCCGAATGCTTTCTGATGAAAAAGACTTACAGACTGTAGGATTTAACTCTGTGGAATTTGGTTATGAGGGTAAAATAGAAGCGAGAGATCTTTAAAAATGAGTTTAGAGCATGGGAGTTTATTGTGAAAGAGCTTGGGTGTGAGAGATCTGCTGAGCTGCAAGACGCAGCTCAAAGCAGGCCAGAGAAAGAGAGAGAGGTAAAAGGAGAGAGCAAAAAGAGAGCGATTTGCCATTTACAATACAATAAATCATCTTCTCTGTTGAATATTCTAATTCTCTTTAGCCAATCTGAAACAAGCTACAAACTCTACAATATTTGCATGCAACCTATAAGAATTATTGCACTACCATACAGTGTTATATTTTAAACCTTAAAAAACTACTTTTGGGAATCTTCTTCCAGGCAGGCTGGGTTTGTTCTGACCTTTGGACCTGCCTAGGCAGAGGGTATTGTTCTATCAAGAAGGAGGATTACCTTCAGTCAACTACACCATTGTTTCTTAGTTACTTTTCAAGTCAAACCTTGTCCTCATCCCAATCCTGACTATACTTTCCATATTTTCAGCATCCCTTGCAAGGCAATCATATCTATAAGGCTTTCCTATTTCATCTTCCCCAACAACAGACTAATATTTCCAGAAAGAATAATATCATAAACTATAGAAATAAAGGAAGTGATATTTATCTTTCTTCTTATGTCACTTATTAAAAAGAAATAGTTATGAAGGACAAGGTTTATTGTTCCTCTTACCCACTCAACAGGGGACAGCTTCTGACCCTGTCATCATGCAGTACTTGTTAGTGTTATTTCTTACTAGTATTCCCTAGGCACAAATGTGATTAAAAAGACTTCTCAAAGGTCACTGGGCAGAACATCTATTATCTGTCCTAAGACATGAATTACAGAAAAATAAAGCAGCAAAAAAGATGACTGACCCAGTGACTAAGCAGAAGTACAGGACTTTGCAGACCTGACCTCCAGACCCTCTGGCAAGACAGGCAGATGGACATAAATGTCTTCAGTGAGTCTTCAACATGCCTAAGCATTTCAGCATTTTTTCTAATCCCATTTGATATTCCTCTGCTTTCTCAAGTGTCTAGACAGCTCTAAAAACCTGTTACCTAGTCTCCTGAAGGGATAGTGTTACTACCTTATTTAGGTGCTCAGACTCCTGAACAGTCTTTTCAGAGACTGGGGTACAAGCCAGACAGGGAAGTTAACAGCCTGACCTTTTTTACAGCCCATTCTGGAATCAAAGGCAACAAAGTGAAGCCTAACTTAGACAATTAAAGCTGGATGGTATGAATTACATTCAGTTTTCAAAATGTAGCTAATGTACTCACTTATTCAGAGAGGCCTGGGGCAGATTCACACATTAAAGGATATGAAACTCGTATATTATGGTAATGGGAACCATGAAAATAGATGAAGATAAATAACCACATTTGAAGAGTGCACCCCATGAATCTCCTGAACATAAAAGCAATTATCATATTACAATATTGTAAAAAATATATTGAAAAGTTAACCTTATAAATAGCATCAAAAATTCTGGGATTTTAGGTTATTGAGATGAGAACCATAGATTGGAACGGAATTAATTAATAAAATAACAATCAGAAGAATCAAATTTCTGTTATTCCTAAGCACTGGGGCTGAACAAATAAACTCATTCATAGTTGCACCATTCCCCAGTGCTCCCTCATTTCATGCAGAGGTATTCATGAGTCTCTACCTTGCACTCTAAGGTGTATGTAGAGGCAAGGAATCTGTGTCCACACCTCTGCCAAGGCTCATCTACAAACCAGATAATCTTCCTGCTGGTAATGGACAGTTGACTATAATTGCTCTGGTTTTTATATGTATATAAACCAGAGACAGCTAAAATAAGATAAAGGGAATGTCTCAGATGAAATCAGATGTGACCTTTTCAAAATGGGGAGCATTTCAGTGATTTTAATTAGAAGCCTAGGAACAAGAGTTAAGTAAACTTGAAGATATCTGCTCTTTCAACTGAGCCTGGTGGGCTGGTAGGAAACTTTGTCTGCCTGCTTTACAGCACATAGGTTTTATAGCCTCTCACTCCATTTAAAAAAATAAATAAATTAGAAGCCCCAAGGCAGCCACATATTTAGAAGCAATGAAAACCCAACCTGTCTACCTCTAAAGCATTTAAAGGGAAATGTATTTGGGATTACAACCCAGGAATGAAAGCATAGCAGAATGAATTAAAACATTGTGACTTCTCTGTAATCTCACTGCTGCTCATGGCACAAGTCTGAAGACCTCGAATTCACTCTGTGTTTCTTAATATTTCATAGAAATAAAGAATCTCAGTGCTAACAAAATTAACATTGTGAACAAACGTATCTCATTACAATGTCAAACTATGTAAAACCACAATGGACCATTCCAGGGGAGTCAAAACCAATTAGTTGTATCAGAAAATCTACCAGACTACAAAACAGAGAGGCCTGTGAACTTCTGCAACTGCTTTGGAGATTAAAGAAACTGCAACACAGCATGGGGACAATAGATAAAGTGAGCGGGTTTAGAAAGACTCCAAGGGAACTGAGAAGTTCATGCCCAGTTTCAAAACATACCAAAGTTTAGAAATTACTTTCTAAGCAATTTTAGACTGTTTCTCTTTTTGGAACTAAAGTCATGCTCCCGGCCCATAACATGAAGCTCATTTTCCTCAACTGACCACCAATACAGGACTCTGTCAAGAGAGTGATCTCTTCTTTCACCCCTTTGTGTCCCTGTTCATACTTTTATTCCCCCATGGAAAAACGATTATCTAGTCTGAAAGTATAGCCATTTCTGGCTTTAATTGTAGCTTGAATCACCCATTAAAAAACAAAACAAACAAACAAACAAAAACCCAAAAAACAAAACAAAAAAACCAAAAATACCAAAAAAATATTTCACCTCCTCTTTCTTTCCATGACCATTACCAGATGAGCAGATAGATCTCAGGCTGCAAGTCAGAAAAGGAAAAGATGGTGTTTCTTAGTATGCTCATAATATAAAGCACAAGACATGGATGATCACAAAGTAAACTCTGCTATAGACATTTTTAATAAACACTGACTAATTGGAGAAATGTGTCAACCCAGGACTGTATGCAGACTTGAGCTCATGCAGTGCAAACTTGAATCACTTTCATCATACTGAGTGCATGAAAGATTAAGCTAAAACAAGGTATATCACTAATAAACTCAAAATAACTGAGCTTTATGTACCTGTCTCCCCATGTGCATTTTTAAAGTGCATTTATGTATGTATTAGTTGCTGTCTTTCACTCCTGGCAAGCATCCAGCATTGGCTGGCTGTAGGAAATGTTAAGCAACCCCCACCCCTGAATAACTACTTGGCATAGAAGGATTGCTTGTAACTTGTGCAACATGCTTCATATTAAGGACTCCTCAGCTTCAAAGATACTCTTGAAACAGGGAATTAAGCACTTACATTGCATGCTTTGCAAGTTTAGCTCTGTGCCTCTTGATCATCATCAAAGTTGCCCTACAGAAATATTCCTCCCTCAATTTGATACCAGTATTTGAATTAAAAAAGATTCTGTACAGTATTTCAAACACATTAAAGGGAGCACTTCCTAGCGTAAAATCTGGCTTGCTATCATACTGGTTTTGTGGTCTGCAATTCTAATAATAATCATAAGACTGTTTATTGAGGATGAGGAAAGAAAACATTGTGGGGCAGTGTAGCTTACCATACCCATTATGGGCACTCCTTTGTTAATTTTTTTGAGATAAGCATCTCATCTAATCAAAATATGAAATCTGCTCTGCTGCTTCACAAATGAAATACAGTTTCTTGTGTCTCGTGCTTGTCATTTTCACCCTTGTCCAATTTGTTATCAAATGAAACTTCCACATCAGAGAACAAACTTTGTGGAGGTTCAGTTTTGAATTCTCCTTCCTTCTTCTTTCTACTGTCTCTCTATAAAAACGAGGGGGGGGCAGTGTGAAGAAGTGTCTAAAATACATTAAAAATACTGAAGAATTAAAAGACTTTTAAATGCCAATTAAAATATGAAGGAAATCAGTTTTCCAAGGTAGCCATTTCCCACGAGACTTGTGCTCTAAATGATGCATTTTCTATAGCTTAGTGGAGAGATGAGTGTTTCTATTAAATTTAAGAGAAAAAATAAGGGATTTGTGGAGTCTTGACATAAGCGGGTATTACTTAGATCATGTATGCCAAACATAAATGAATGATAGCTATTGGTGTGTAAAAAATAGATTTGAAAAGATAGCTAATTAACAGAAAATAAAGACGTGCAGTTTGTGGTATTTACCAAAAGAGATTGTATCAAATTTCCAGTGGAGTCATAGTTTGACACCAAGCCTGGTTTTATTAATCTCATTTTAGATACTCTTTGCTAGGTTGCATCAAAACACATCACCCTACGTTTTTGAAAGAAAATCCTTGGGGTTTATTTTCCAAATTTAGGGCAAATTTTCCTCAGTAGTTTGCAGGATTATGAATATCTACTAAATAATGGCATTGTCTCTATTTTCAGCAATGAAATTCAATAAAATCTATATTCTGCATTAGCTGCAAATTTATGCAAAGGGATATAGAAGAAGGCCAGCAATGTCACATTAGAACTCTTTTAAGCTAATATCTAATCTGTGCAACTTTTCAAAAAATGCATCTGAAAAAAAAAATGTCAGCGTTATTTAGCTTAAGAGAGGAAATTGAACAGAAATTTAAATGACAGAGGTCCTTTTACAAAGAGATAGTGCCATTTTTTAGCAGAGACTTTTCTCTTCACAAGTTTTTCAAATTATATGTTCTTGTGAAGGATGTTAAATGTCTGGGTTGTAAATTTCAAATTGTCACTGCATGATGAACTCCAAGATGAGAAAGAAAGGAAAAAATTACTTGTTTTTAATTCAAGCTGAACATAAGCTATTGAAAATTCATATTTCATTTGTGGATTTTGCTCAACATTCACAGGAGCTGGAAGTGCTACTTCAAGGCTAGCTAGCAGAAATGAATAAAAAAAATCTGAGTTGTTCTGCTGTTATTTCACCATCTTGAGGTAAAAATTAGTGCTAGATGAAACCAGAATTTTCACTTTTTAAAAAAACTGTAATAAAGTTTTTACATCTGCTTGTGATTGAAAAAAGTGTTCTTCAGTGATAAACTCCAGCTATTTAGTTCAGTTTGACTTTTGCATGATGCATAGTATCCAAGCAAATTACAGTGTTCTAACCCAAGAAATTAAACACATTCTGCTGTGATTCCATCAAAAACTTTTTAAACTTCATCAGAAATGGCTGATTTCCCATGCACAGTTTCATTCAGAGAAAACATTCATTTCTGAGAGAAACACTCTTGACCAGCTCTGGAAAGGATGCCATGCAGACATGCTGACAAATCATAGTAAGGTTATACCTAAATTTTTATGTCTGTAAGGAACTTACAGAGCACATAACATTAGGATCTCAAGGATTTGCTCCAAAATTTGGCGTCTCATTTGGCTTTGCAATAGATTAAGTTGCAGATATTTGAGAGGGAAATGAGACGGGCAGATTTTTATCTAAGGATCATGAAGATATGCTTAGTTAAAATGGATGTTGGGAGCTTGTATCAACAGACTAGAAATTGTTCAGAGAACTGTGATCCTCTGCACTCCTAAGTCAACTCACTCAGCTTTGGGCAGACACAACCTTTCTGTATCTCAAGCTACCCACAAGCTGTTCCTTCTAGGGCTGCTGCAAGGCTCATTTAGCTCTTCTAAAGGACTCTGAATCTCCTGAAAAAAACCCATGTAAGCTATTGCATGCTGTCCAAATCAGTCTTGGCTCAAGAGCTGTTTGTCTTGGAAACAGTGAAGTGTCCAGGCATGTTACTGCAAAAGCCCTGTTTTTCGCAAGAGATTCAAAACAAAGTGCTGCAGTAATATGGAGAAAGCAGCTGGTTTAGTCCCTTGATTGTCTTGATAAGAGGATTTGTAATTATTGTGCCAATAACAGGAGTGGATAGAATAGAGAAAAAAGTACTTGCCATCAACAAGAGAAATAAACCCCAATCTACCACCATAGGAGAGAGTAATGGAAAGGCTACTGATGGATTAACCAATGACTCTTTCCTCTCACTCTTCTTAGACAAAACACACACTGATGTGGGTATATATATTTTTAAACAGAACGGTTATGGATCTTTTATGTAGTGGAAGTGTTGTGTACTATAATTCAAAAGGGATTTAAGGAAACCAGGTAAAACTGAACAACTGAGGTGGGGAGGGAGGGAAAATAAACTTGAACAAGTATTTCCGTGTACATCAGATTCAGAAGAGCATAGAAAGTAGTTTTCTGCAGATATGAAATACAATTTTTATTTATAGATGTGTTTCCCATGTGTTCACCTGTGGAATTCATTCCAGTGTACCAGGAAAAAATATTGTAGTGGCTTCGTAGCCACCATTTGCTGCACAATCCTGGCAGTTTCCAAAATGTCTCGAAAGAGAATTCATTCCAGCTGTCTCCTGCACTCATCCTCTGCCTGAGATGCAAGCATAACAATGCAAAGAGAACAAAGCTGCTCCCCTAACAAAGGCAGTATTAAATACTGGCAAGGAAATAAGAAACAAAATATTCTTTTCAAACACAGGGAAAGCACACAAGTTCACATTTTTTCTTCTACTTGTTTTCTTAGTAAGGGCTTGTGTATCTCAGAGATTAAAAATGTAACACATACTTGCTTCAGTTGCTATGGTAATTCTGTGGGGTTTGGGTTTTTTTATTATTATTATTATTTAACTGAATAGCACTGTAAATAGCTATATAAATGTCCAGAACACAAAACACAGCTTTGCCCCAGGCATCTTCTATTTACACACCCCTCTTTTTTGGCAAAACTTCATTATTGTTGCTTTTAATGAATATGCACACTCTATGCATTGAAGCAAATCTGAAGCAGAAAGGTACAGGAAATTGAATCCCCACTAATGATCAGCATGGTATTTGAGACTGCTTCAGAACCCAAATGTCACAGGTGTTCAGGTGGAAATTATTTGTCATCTTACCAATTCAGAAATGGATGGTTATGAACAGGACTTTCAGAGTGATCATCTTTTCAATATCCCCACCTCACCACTAGTGGAAAGGAACCTCTGTGGTGGATGTTCTGGAGAAAGTTAGGACAGACTTAAAGATTTGAAATCTGCATTTGCTGCTATGCCTCTCTGAGTGGAGGAAAGAGATATTCCCATGCATCAGAAAACCTTGCAAATTAAAAGTATCCAAAATCTTGAGGATGCTAGCAGTTTATGACCCAAATTATCTAACCTAATAGGACACTGACAGTACCTGTCAAGCATCATTAACAGCAGAAGATGTGCTTTTCTGAAGAATTCGAGAGATGCAATTAAAAAAAAAAAAGTACAGAGTCAGACAGGACTTGTGTCTGATGAGGAAGGAACATCTCTCCAAAACAGGTTTTGATAGCAAAACATGTTCAAGCACAATCATAGAAATGCAAAAGCATCACTGCAAGTCCAGTGTTGTAGCTAAGAGTGGAAGAGTCAGTGCTGTGTGCCTGAGTGCACGCAGTGCTTTTCAGAGAGCAGGGAGAAGTAACATATAAACACCAATCCATCAACGTGTGGGTGGAGCAGTGCTCTGGAGAGCAATTTTAGCATGCAGAAAGATGCGGAATACTAAAGCCGCGGGTTATGGAAGAAGAGCTGATTAAAATGAATTGTTGGGGGTATGCAAGGAGAAAAGGAAAATATGAGACTGAAAACAGCAAACAAAAAGGAAAAAGAAAGTAAAGAGGCAATAAAAAGATATAACATCTTTCTTATAGGACATGTGGATTGGTTAGAGGGATGTTGTACCTTTCTACCCTTTTCTGGTGTTATCCTAGGCCTTGTAGATCTGCCTTTTCTGAAGAAACTTCACATTTGGTCTTCTCAGAACAGTCCCTAGACCACAGTGTTTTGACAATGTTCTGAGTCTCTTATGCACTGGTTCCCTCTGCCATCCTCTACAACTCTGCACCAAGCGGGATAAATAATAGTCTCCTTAGCAAAAAAAAAAAAAAAAAAAAAAAAAAAAAGTTCTATTTAACAGAAGGAATTATTCCCTTAGGGAAAATGTGGGGGGTTTTAAATATCAGTCTATCTGTAGATATATTTATGTGCCTTATCTAAAGGCAAACCACTTCCCGAAAAAATTGGTAGGTCAATTTTATCCATCCACTTCATGAGTTCTCCAAAAACCAATCCAACTCTCTCCTCAAAAAGTCAAATTGCCAGTTTATCCTTCTGCCTTCTTCAATTGTCCCACCTGCTTTCATTTCAGAAGCTGAGTGGAACTAAAGGTAAAACTGACCAGCATGTATAACCAGAACTCTTCCTGAAGGCCAAAGTTTTAGAAAATGGCTAAAATGTGGCTCAGCCTTTTCAGTTCTCTCTCTTTACACTTTTGCTCTACTATGCTAAACACATAAGTCTGTATTACAAATAATATATAGCTAGTATTCCATCTAACATAAATACATCAATTCAGATTAGCAGTATAGTGTGAATAAAAGCAATAGGGTAGATATTTTCAGAGCTGTTAAAAGATATAAACAAAAAGCAGTTTACTTTCTCCCTTCTCATGAAGTTATTGCAGAGTTTTTCCATCTCTCAAGCTCTATCAAACTGTAAAAGAATTAAAACCCACTTCTTTATTGCTTCCTCTTCAAGTGTTAGTTATTCAGTTGCCAGGGTAACATGAAAAGCAACTGCATAGCTCCAAAGTACCAGGGTTCATACTGCCTGATAGAAGTGATATAGGAAACCAACATGCTGAACAACAGAAATCATTCCAAGGCAAATAAAAAGTAAAAAAGTAACTATTCTATATATAAGAGAAACCCAAGACATGACTTTAAAAGTGATTACAGACTCTCTTGAACAGTGCTGCTGTCTCTATTAATTATTAATTGTCTGTATCCTTCTCTTGGCATCACTTCTTCCTCTCTACTCAGGACCACTTTAGAAGACCTGTCCTGACACAATGCAAGGAACTGACCCAGCTGTGGTCAGAACCTGCACACTCTGATCCCAGCTTGCCATGATTACAGTTTTATTGATTACATGCTACACCCTCAGGCATTAGCGCTGATCTGATCTTTGAGATACCTCCTGTCAGCCTGGCTTCTGTCACATCAGTAACTACAGTGAGAGCTCCCCTAGGTGGGTGCAATTTTACTCCTCACCAGCCCTGTGGAAAGCAGAACACACAGATTCAATGGACTTAGAATTTCTATCTAAACTCTAAATATGAACAACTGTTCACTTTTGAAAATTAAATTTACTGTCCTTCAATTATCAGTTAGCCTTCAGGCCAGGAATACTGCTGTTTGAAAGGCAGCAGTCTCAGCAAGGATTAGTTTTGCAAGGCAGAATGGAAGACAAATCTGGAGGACTTGCAGCTGTGTGCTCCAAACTTCAGTTTAGTATAACTGCTATTTGTTATTCAGCAATGTGGTCAGCTAAGTGGAAGACACAAAAAGATTGAAGTCAAAAAGGTCCCAAAGAAACAGGATCCAGGAAGCCCACACTTGCTCATGCCACTACAAAAAATTATCCATACTTTTGAGTATATGCACATATGCTCATAGGAGGGATGCTGCTGTCATATTATTGATGTTTATTGCTTTAGGTCTGTTAAAAGCACCTAGATTTGAGAGATTTGAAACCATGTTCACAGCAAGTATCCCAAGAGCAAGTAATGCCAATGGCAAGGGCAGGCGAGAACAACTATTATCTTCAATATATTTATTGGTGGTTGAGATTAAATGAAAGGAATTTATATACCTCTATCTGTTTTTTCTTAATTGAGAGCTGGGCAAACAAACACATAGAGACATCTGCATAACTCTTATTAATCCTTAAATTTTTTGCTCCATTTGTTTTTCACTTTTATTTTTCTGGTGATGAGAAATCCTTCTTGATAATTATGGATATTTTTTTATACGAATTCAAACACTTGTTAAAAAATTTGAAGGTACATCAGTAAGAGCTTATATGGCACTACCAGCCTCTCTTGGTCTTTCAGGATTTCCAGGGTTTTTTGGATGGATTAGTGCTGCTAATATAAACACCTTGAGGTATTACTTTAAAAATGAAACATAAAATTTCTTATTATATGCTTAGCAAGAATTTTGCTTTGATTTGTTCTTCATAAAAGGTTCATGTCATCTCAGTCAGAAAGAAAACAAGAGAAATATTCATGCCTGAACATTAAATAAGCAATACTTTAGCAAAAGTAAGTCAATTAATCCATCCATGATATTTAGATGAAGTAAAACACATTAAGATATGTTAAGAAAATACATAATTCATAAAAATACTGCTATGAAATAATTTTTATAATTCTTCTCTACAATATTTATGGTCTCATGACATTAATTTCTAAATTAGTTTTAGTGTTAATTACAAAAGAGTAAATTTATACATGTTTGACAAGCAAAATTTTATATTGATCATATCTTTATAAAGCCATATTTTCCAATTAGCAACATTTTTTTAAAAAGCTTATGCAGACCCACAGTCATCCTAGTTGGTTGGCTTGGGTTATTTTTGTTGAGGTTTCTTGTTCTTTACATTGGGGGTTTTTGGCTTTGAAATCATTACTGAAATAAAGTTTCCAGTACAATAACCCTAGTTAAGTCTGATGCTTTCACTTTTCTTTTACATCTCTGTTGTTCAAATGTCAGTGATTTTAGCACTGAATTTAACCTTTACACATTTTTCTCTTGCTCCTGAAACCTTTCTAGTTCTTTTCTCTGCTGGATTTGGCTGACAGTAGAGCAGAATGCATCATGTACATACACACACTGCTGTTCAAATTCCTCCAGGCATTTCATGGCAAGTCTACTGAATGACATTGTTCTCTCAACACACAGAACCTCAGATGTGAAAGCCTGGTAGATCCCTCAGAGGAATGTTCCAACAAGGCAAAAGCCCACCTTTGTGGACTGTGATGACCTGGAAGGTCCACAAACATTTTGCTTTTTCTTCACATGAGTTTCTAAGAGTGAAGTGAAGAACTCATAACCCTTGTGGTGCAAAAAGCTGCATTCATTACCAAACTAACACTAAAACTTGGAAGTACAATCAGGAGCCGTCTCTTGTGAATCATTCCTCCACTGGGTAACCTAAAGCAAGTTCTGATGTAAACCTATATTCCCTGTACTAAAAAAGAAAACTGTCTTTACTTAATGAAATATTATTCTGCAGTCTAGTACCTCATTTATAATGTCCATCTTTCTTACCCTGGGTAAAGCTGACTCTTTTTAGGGAATCAAAGTAGGAACCAGATGTAGATTGAAGTATTCAAACAATTTCATGTTCTCAGTTAATGTTGAGTAGAGATAACATGAAGACATTTGTGATTCATTTCTAGTAAACTGTGGAACAACTGTTCTTTTTCAACACCTTTTTACTTTTGTAGCCTAATGAATCTCCCATGAATGTTCATCCTGTTTTATGGGTGGGAAACTGAGGGAAAGAGAAGGAAATTAAGTGGCTTCCAAAAATAAGAGACATACTACAGTGATGCAGTTCTCATCTGTTGTTTTACCCATTGAGTCATGTTGTTTCCTTCAAGAATTAAAATATTAATTATTTACTATGCATGGCAGGGTGAGTGCACTGCTCCTGATCTCTGCCTATATGCTTGAATTTGCTTTTCTTGAATTTTATTACACATCACTGCCTCTCTGTAATAGGGAGCAGAGTTTCTCTGAGTTTCTCTGTTTCTGAGTTTCTCTGTTCTCTCTACTAGAGAATTCTGATTAAAACCTCAATAAAAATAGCCATTTACCAGCTGATGCATTCCATAGAGCTAGAAAACATCATAATGCCTGGTGGTAAATGGTTAGCATGGATGCTTATTTAAACCTGGCCAAGCCTCTCTGGTTCTGGAAGCTGTAAACCTCCTAAGGCTAGGCTTATGAAAAATTTGTGTGCTAAGAGGATGAGCATAAATTCCAGACAATGGAAAGGAACTTTGCTTAATGTAAAAGACACAGACAAGCTACAGGCCTGGGTCCAGTCTAAAATGAAATCGTTTGAAAGGGGATTTTCTTACAGTGCTGCAATCTATGAGTTTGGCGCAGTCCCAGAAAAGCCAAAAAGAGTCTTTTTCAGATTTTGATTATTTCTACTGCTAGTTCCACTCACAGAAAGCAAGATCACAAAATCCTGGTTTTATCACTCATGGAATACAGTATAAGCCCCTAAAATGAAAAAGGAAAATGCAGGTGACCAAGAGTATCTGGTTTTTTTCCCTGGCATCTTACTCGCTCGTTATAGCCATACATTTAAATGCTTTGGTACCTCATCCAACCAGGTGCTATCTGCAAGTCTATGAGAATTTCTTGGAATGTGCATCAACTCTTGGAGCTAAACTCTGAAAAAGACATAATGTTGGTAAATTTTTAGTTCTCTCACATTTTCTCAAACAGCAGGTTTCAATGATATTCCTTAACTGACAGAACTGTATTAACATTATCTATTTATATATACATATATATATCTACACACATATATATATATGCATGGCGCACATTTAGAATTTATCTAAACCTCCTTTGAAAGAGATCAAGGCTCTTCTGAATTTTATGGGAGGGGGGTCAGGCCTTTCATAAACTTATTCTGCAACTGGCATTTATATGCCTTCATCTTGTTCCTGATCCAAGCCCAGTGGAATCAATAGAAAATGGCATCACTTGACTTCAGCGTAAGAACAGTTGGTCATTTAGTCAAAGCTGGTAGCTTGAGATCATTTCAACAAATCATCGAAAACCAGGGTGGGAGGAGTGAGAAGCCATCTAGTCTATTCTCTACTTCAGCAGAATATCAAATATAACTACCATATTCCTGACAGATGTTTACCCAATCTGCTCATGAAATCCCCCAGTGACAGTAATTCCATGATACTGTTAGGCAATTTCTTCCCAAACTAGAATATTCTGATAAGAATCCTTAATATCCAGCCTGAATATCTTTTTCTCTGCAGTTTATGACCAATATTTTCTCTACCTACAGAAGGAAAAGAGTTTCTCCAGTTGATTCAAATCTTTCTCAAAATGTTATGCTTGTAAATAGACATATTTCTCCAGCTGAGGCAACATCTGTCCTGAATAGATGAAAAAGATGGACCAGACAATAGCCATTTCTCCATCCCAGTAAAACAGCTGACCTTTCCCCAGCAGTGTGCCATTGCTGATCTGTGCTACCCACTGATAAATGTTCAACTTGCAATGTGCTGTGCCTCCCAGCCCTCCAAGACCAAAACTGAATCCTTTGTGCCTTATCATCTTATCTTATCGCAATTGTTCATGCCTAACCCAGTACTTCTCTTGTATCCCATGCATTTTTTCAGATTGTTTCTTAAGATATTTAAATTGGATCTCTTCCTTCCCAATACTTTTGTTTTTTCCCAGCTAGGCACTGTGAATTCAGTACATATCCTCTTTCTCCTGCCATCCACTCCCTGACTGACAACATGCAATTCACCTCATCCAGGACAGATTCTCGCAGAGCCCTACTCAGTATCTGCTCCTGGCTCAACACATAACCTGCCAGAGTTCAAGAAACATTTCAACAATGCTCTCAGGCACATGGTGTGACTCTGGGTGTCCACTGCAGGGCTAAGAATTGGGCTTGATTATTCTTGTGGCTCCCTTCCATCCTTTCCATATGACACTACTGTACATACTGCTTTTCAACCAGTATTTCATTCAGTTTATAGTGATTTGATCCAGGCTGTGCCATAAGACAATGACAAAAGCCTGGGTACAAACTAGATGTATGACATTTATTTACTTCATATTTGTGCTCTTAGTTACTTTATTAAGCAAAGATATTAAACCAGTTTGACACATTCAGTTTACAAATCCATGTTAGCTCTTATTCTTTTCCTTGTTACACAGTTGTTAACAAATCTTCATTATCTGTTCCAGTGCTTTTCCAGTTACTGTTGCTAAGCTGGGGGGTGTGTAAGTCCCCAGCATTGTTGTTGCTGAGTTTCACAGGTAGACAGTGCCTTTTTCTGCCTATCACCACATCCATGAATGAACTGCTTGCCCAGGGCTGTGACACTGCTGACACCTATTCTTGAAGTACTCTGCCAACTTCATCAGGCCCAGCCCAATGAAAATGGACATACATTCCTTTCAAATTAACTCATTAATTTTTGTTATGTCTTCCCAGTGTCTGCATAGAACTGATTTTGTTGTATTTTTTAAATTCTAAACTAATTTTTGAAACATTTTATCTTGTCTTACCAGGATGCCAAATACAATATGAAATGCCTAATGCATGTTCTGATTATTCCCTGCAGCACTGTGAACATTGCATTGACTGACACGTCAGCAATAAAATGCTACACTGTAAAACAAGTCACTAAAAATCTAGCATGATAATTACAGAGGCACTTCTTTGCAATAATACAAGATAGATTTTGAAAGAAGACACTAAAACAAATGTAAATTTTAGAGTATTTATTCTTTGCCTTTCTTATTCTCTTTAATTGAAAAAGGGGGTTTTTTTCAGTAATTATATGTGAATAATTAAATATTCTAGGTCTACTTATTTCTGTATTTTTCTATTTTGCTAATAGTCATCCAAATCTCAAAAATATCATTTTTAAAACATGAGTGGTAAAGAAAATCAGAAATACTTTATTGCCATGATATTAATTCTTTTAGGGGTTTCTTGATTCAAAACAATTTTAGTATATAATTGTCTTTTTTCCAGAGACTGCTCTTTACTGTAGATTAGAGTTCCTTTAATTATTCATGAGATATGCCCTGATGATGTAAAATACATTCCAAAACCTGCATTTTTTTAATACCATGGACTGCAAGTAAATTGGTAGCCCATAGTAACAACATATGTTTATAATTATGATTACCATCAGGGAATTCAACCTTACTGAAGGATAGAAAAGAGGCCCAAGCAGGGAAACCTCAAAAAAATCTATGGAAAAAAAAAATAAGGGAAGGAGAAAGTTGAAATGGGAAAACCACTCTTGAATAATGGAAAAGACTCCATTCTGAAAACAAGCGCAACTTTCAACTGACTCTGCTGCAGAAACTCCAGAAAATATTTGGTAACTAATTATTTTCAGTATTCATCTGATTTGTGCAATATTCATCTTCTAAGCCCTAAGCATAAATTCTCTGCATTTGTCACAAAAAATCTGCTAACAGATTGGCTACCTGACAGCAAGAATAAAATGCTGTAAATGCTGCTTTATGTTATTAATATAATATGCATTCATTTAAAAGTGCCATAGCAAATGCTGAATTGTTTCCATTACAAAACTCATTTTATGAGTGTTCAATAACTCAGTTGTTTGAAATCACACTGAGCTGAAGTTGGCCAGCTTCACTTGTGTGTGCACCGAAGATATGACTTTTACAGCACTTAAGTGAAAATCTCTAAGTCATGAATGAGTCCTGAAAGATTCACATTTAGAGTTTTGCCTGACTGAGAAAAGCCCTTAAACCTCTTGGATCTAATGAAATAAATTGTCACTGTTCAGTCTATTAAATTCAGCAGGTGTAAAAAAGAAAAGTTCCTCAGGTTTACAGGCATTCATTTATCAAGATATTTTTAAATCTAAAGAAAAAAGCAAATTCAGTAAGTGGATAAAATATATTACTTTCACTAAGAGGTGATAAATAACAAAAAATGTATTAAAGGTCTTTCAAATAAATTAAATTTTGAGAATTTTGATTTTTGAGATTTTTTTCTCAACTTTTTCCTTACATGAATAATTTTCTAAAGAAATTTCAGGCTAGGCAAGTTTTACGATTTTAAAATTAGATAAAATTTAAATAACAGATATCTTATATGATCAAAACTTTTGAGGTAACTTCAAAATGGTGTGAGACTTAATTTACAGTGACTTGTTTCATGCACCTTGTTTTATGTAATTGAAGAGAATCTCTTTTCATGTTGAAATGGCTGAAGCTCAAGTATTTCTGCACCTCTTCACACTGTTAGGCTGAATTAGAACATGAAGTTCATGTAACATTGTGGGAAGCACCTCTCTTTTCTGGCTCCAGCCTCATTAAAAATGTGATTCAGCCCTGAAGAGGCCACACCAGCCTGAAAAAAGCTCATCAGAGCTAAGGGAAGGAGAACCATTGACAGCTGTATTGCAAAAACAAAATAACCTGAAATTCATTATATCTGCAGGGCAGTGCCAACTCACAGGACTTTTAAGGCGTGTATCTTCTAGCCCCAGCTTCAGGATTCACATGGTTATTATTGAATCTCAACTTTCTTTCTTTCTTTTATTTTTCTCTTTCATCACTTTTAAGAACTGCATTTCCACACTTCAGGGTTGTAGGAAAAAATGTCTGATAAGGAAATTGTCAGAAAGCTGGTGAACAGTAAGAATTCCGTTCAGAAACTGAAAAAAGCTGAAAAGAGGCAGATCTTCAATAACATAGTGCACATGTCCTCTGGAGCGTTAGGTAATAGAAGCTTTAAATTAAGTTAGTTTCTAGTTGAACTAATGGTGATTTCTGATGCTTAATTGGAAATCAAAAAGATTAAATAATAATAAATAACAAACCTCATTGGAAGCAGTGTCATGCACTATTGGTCTTTAATGTTCATTAATTCTCATACCCCAGGGTTTACATTGAAGAGGAAAAGCTATGGACTGAAGTTTTAGGATTTTTATCTAGTGATCACATTCTCATCTGAAGTGTTTCTGAACATGGTAACCTATCTACAAATATATAACTTCATCTAGAAATACTATTGCTACATCCAGCCAAAACAGTCATTGCCCTTTGAAACATCCACAGCTCTGGAATGCCTTGGGCACTGGTTCTCTAGCAGGCAGTGATTTAACAGAAAGACCCCTACAGGAAGAAGTCACATTGATCCAAAAACTGACTGCACTTAGACGGAGGTGTAAGACACAACTTTGTGACAGAGCCAAGAACAGCACCTGTAAATAATTTTCTGTTAAAAGAAACTTTTGACCACATGAATTTCCTTGAAAAGAGGAAACTGGTACAAAAAAAAAAATCCTCCCTTTGAATTCTTATTTCTTGATTTTTCTTGGGACCGGAGTCCTCAAACTTATCATTGTGGTAATTACTGGCTACTTCTGGCAAGTGTGAGGCTTTCTTTATACTTTATAACCCAGCTTTCAACTTTTTCCTTTAGTCTCACAACAAAGGTAATGTTCCATTACTACATAATAAATAGTAAAGCCAGTCTTAGGCCCTAAAAATCAATTCCCAGTAGAAATGACTGACTGGAGGGCCCCATGTTTCTTTGAAATGTCTTTACATAATAGTTACATGGGAAAATCTTATGAAGATCTTTCATTCTTGCCTATATAATGCTGACTTTATCCCTGCACCTTGGATCTGAACTAGCATTATATGATCACTAACAAGATGAAAGAAAATAGCCCTTCAGGCTTTGAGAAGTGGGAACTGATCACAGTTCCAGTTGACTTCAATGGTTCTTTGTGTGCCTCACATCCCTATGAACCACATCCTGAAATACTGAGCAGGTATGTCTTCCTGAGGATTAATAATCTCAGCAACATATTTTTATTTCTGAAATCAGCTCTCGGAAGCTAAAATGTTCAAAGTTGTTCTTATATGGGAAAAATTATGTTCATATCTGAGGAATGTGTGGCTTATAGCCTTTGCATCTAAGAAGTGACTGGCTTGTTTCCAAAATATGTGATGGATGGATTGATTGATTTGAAAATAAATCTGAAAGATCTTTTTACAAAATATTTAATAAACTGTATTTTATACCCATGCCAATAATAATTGGCATGATTACAAAATTAATATATGGTTAAACATATAAAAAAATCTTTACAGTTTCAGCTTCACAAACTTTTGGGAATTTAGTGATTGGAAATTGTGTCCAAAATCTAAACACTGTTTAAGCATTTAAATAAATAGTATTTGAAATTCATTTTAGCCAGACCCCTTATATTGCTGCTACCTGATAGAACTGTCAGACTTGAAAAGGGTAATAATCACATAGCAAGGAAAAGTTTAGAATAGAATATTGTAGGGAATAGTACTTCATCTGGGGGTAGAAGTCTTTATGCAAATGATAGGAAGATATAGCAAAAGTCCCCAATACTTTAAAATTCCTCTAGATCCTAACATTAGTTCAATTTTGAAGGGGTGAATGCATTCCAGGGATTGACTTCCACTGTCCGCTTTTTGTTTGATACTTGTGATTTATAAGCAACTGAAACTTTTTGCAGTCTTTGGGCTGGTTCAAGCTGTTTATGACTTGCTGTGTCATAGAGTTATGATGAGACTTTATTTGAGTTCATTAGCCCATGGACCCCTGGTGACAGAGGATTTGGGTCTGCTTCCTGAGGTAAGGGGACACCTTTTCCTTGAAAAATATTTCTATTTCTATTTCCTCTGACATATATACAATAAATTTATGTTTAAAGTATGCATTAAAGATGTCAAAGAAAAAAAAAGAGAAGTATTCAGAAGAGCTTTTGCTTAGGAATTAAATTTCTTTATATACAAATATTTTCTTCAAAATTATATTACTTCCACTTCAGCTTGAGAAAATGATGGGCAGTCACTGAAACCAGGGATGGTCTGAATGACTGCAGTATTGAAGTATGTTTATACACCAGGTGCATGGGTGGCAGTGGAGGGGAACTTATCCCTCTGCAGCTAAAATCACAGGGTGACACTCTGTGTCACCGGTGACACTCTAAAATATTCATTTTAGAGCTTGGAAGCAAAGGCTCTTGAATGGAAGCAGACCAATGTGCTATGTGACAAAGCCCACAGCAAGGATCTGATTTAAAAAACCAAACTCACACCCCCAAAATATAAAACAATAAATTAAACAAAAAGCAGGATAATGGACTCCTTAACTTTCAAAAGTGTGGAGGAGAAATATATTATGGGGTACTTCCATTTGGAATGCAGATGTGGAAACTCTCACCTAAAAAAATAACAAACTTCTTTCCTGCAGTTCAGCCAAATGTAGCAGTAAAATAACTTAAAAGAATTTGAACTCAGTATGAGATAACTATTTTAGATATTAAATAGGGTCAAAGCATAAAATATAGATAGAATGTTGTTGTATAGATAGAATGCATGATCTGTTGATTTCATATAGACGGAATTTGAAAATACTAAGAACAGATGCATTTAAGATTTTTGAATAGCTAGTTTCTCAAAGATGCAGAAAGCTCTAAGCAAGATTGACTGGTCAGGAAAGTTAAAGACAACAAATAAATAGAAATAAGAGCTTTTTTAAAAGCTTCTATCTGGGGAGAAAAGCACAATTCTTCAATCAAAATCCAAGGAAGGACTGAGAAGAAAGTTAAAAGCATTTGGAAATATCCAGGCCTGGCGGGGCTCCTGGGGTTTTTTTATTTCTTTATTTTGTTGGTAGTTTTTTGGGTTTTACTAAGCATATTATTATAACAAAAGGAATTTTTAGGAATGCATTGACTATTCCAAGAGAACAAATTGCTAAGACATATAGAAAAACCTGACCTGTTCTTTAGCTATGACAAAAGGTAACGTACATTGGGATGGTATTTTTGTAATGTGTTAGGAACATAGTTGGATATTTTTAAAAAGTGACTTGGTACAAATATTCAGAAGTGAGTAGATCTCAGTAACCTCCACCCAGGTATATTAAAGGAATGGCCAAGGAAATGTTTGTCATACTGATGTTAATCCATAATAAATCTTGTTGCATTAAGGAAATTCTAGATGATTTGCAGAGTGCCACTGTGCAAATACGCAAAAAGTACCAAGTGATAAAATCAGATAGCTATTGCCCTAGGTTTAATCCAGTGATTAAACCAATGGGATATCACATACAGTACTAACCTGAATAAAAATTAACATTAAGAAATCTCAATAATGCCAGTTAATCAGTTTTACTGATAATAAATTCAATGAAATCTGACTTATTTTTAATAGATTACAAGTCTGGCAAAGGCTGAAAAATTGATAAATATAATTTAATTGAATGCAATATACTTAACCTTTTAATAGGGCACTAATTTGTAATGTGTAACAGTCCAGTTGAAACATGACCACCTCTACAATATCAAAAAGGCCAATATTACATGAATGAAGTCCTGAACAACTGACTAGTTGCTAGCACAAGGAGTTTGCAAGGAATCCCTAAATGGGGATATTTATACATCCCACCCTATTCTGCTTGGGTTTGAACTACTCAACTTTTTAGTTCCTTTATTAATTTGGAAACAGTAATAATGTCACTACTTGTCATATTTCAACTTAAAACTAAAACTGAAGGTGTAGGAAAGATCTAGAATAAAGCAGAATGGTGACCATTCTGGGTGCCAATGCTAATATGTTTTAGAGAGCAGATATCGCACGTTTAATTAGCTGCGCTCAGTGCACTCCAGTATCCACTGACATGTTCCATGTATTCCTGTGTATAATCCTCTTTTCCATTCTTTTTCAGCAGAAGAGAGCTGAAGAAGTCTCTATGGCATGTCCACACAGGGCAGGGAAGATCAGAGGTGAATCTGATGCTGGGGTGAAAACAGCTGATGCTATTTGGGACCCATAAGCAAGGCTGGACTGACACTTGAGTGCCAAGGCTGGGCTGCACAGTGCTGCACCACATGGCATGGGAATTAACTGATCATCCTACTCAATAAGGGAATTCCCTGCCATGCCCCCCCCTGGGCATCAGAGGCACATCCAGAAAGCCTCAGAGCCTGGACCACAGCTGAGAGTGGTCTTGGCCAAGCTCCCATACACTGAAAAACATGAAATGTCATCGTTTTTCTGCTATGGAATGCAAACAATACTTATTTATACAGAGAGAGAAATTGAGACAAAGGAATTGCAGAATTGCAATGAAAGTCATTAAAATAATCTTGTAGTAACCACTACTTTTGCCCAAAATTAAGCTGTTTTGTGCACTGAATTATGTAAGCACTTCACCTTCTTTCATTCCATAATTCACCAATCTTTCCAATATATGAATTTCTTTTCTCAATTCTTCTTTTAGCGCACATCCCCCCCCACACTTTTTTTTAAGTGAAGGACTCAGTATCTGTAATCCTAATATTTTAGGATTCATTTTTGCAAGAAACTTTTAAGTGGATAAATAATGAACTGAAGATAATTCAACCTGCAAAAGAATGGTAAATTGAAAGAGATAATAATTTACCAATGAATACATAAGAATCATTCAGCAATGTCTGTAGTTGTGACACTGATTGGTTAGTGTATTTGGATCCTGGTAATTTCTCTGGGAAGGAAAAGTGAGTAGACAGCAGAGACCAAATTACTAAATTATTCTATTACACTTTTATTTAGAAATGTAAAATTCATGCAGACAGACTTTGAATAGACTGGATTTTAACAGCAAAGTAGTGCAATTCAAGCTCAGGCACCAGCTAGCAGCAAAGATATTTTCACCATCTGCTTTTGGAAAATCCAGATTCTTGTTCCCAGTACAGCTCCCACACATTTTCTCTAAGAGTGTTCATCTTCCATCCTAAAAGATTTTTAACCTGGTAATACTTCTGAATTCAAAACCCTGTGTAAATTCATGTCCCTTCCTGAAATCAACGTCAAAGCTCACTTAGATTTCAATAAGCCCAATAAATTGCCCTTTAAATTTTAGAAGTCTGAAGTTGGCCATCTGGCTCCAGATGGTCTGAAACTATTCTTTCAGGACTGATTCTCCAGAGTTATCTTAGAGAGCAGATTCCATTCCTGCTAGGATTGGAGCCATCAAGTCTAGGGGCACTTCGCCAACACAAATGGGAAGCCACTTCTACCAGTGAACAGCCCACCTGGTTTTCAGTCAGTACTCCTTACCCTCCCTTTCATCAAATTGCTGACATTTCTTTTACCAACAATTACACATACCCTCCCCCATGAAAACAGCAGTGCCCTAAATTTGATGCAATAGCATTACTGGTCATTCTAGTTTTCTGTATGTCTGCACTATTATCAGTGTATATTCTGAATTCTATTAGTATATATTCTGTATATTTTATATACATATATATGTATCAGGCAATGAGAGCAGGAGACCAGCATGGCTGAGAAGGAACCTGATTGTTAAACTGAAAAGAAAGAGGACTGAAGCAAGGACAGGGAAGTCACCCAAGAAGAGTATGGAGACGAAGTTTCTTGTGTAGGGTGACCAAGGTGTGCCTGGAACTGAACCTGACAAAGGAAGCAAAGAATAATAGGAAGAGATGATAGGTGTGATAACCAGAAAAGGAAGGTCAGAGAAGGTGTACCCCCCAATAAACAGTGCTGGAAAATTGGTAGCAATGATGAGGATAAGGCTGAGATACTCAACAAATTCAGCTCAGTCTACAATGACAACCTCTCTTTACACATCTTCAGTAGATGGACAGCAGGATGGGGACTGGGGGAGCAAAGTCTTTCCCTCTGTAAGTGAAGATCAGGTTTGCGACCACCTGAGAAAGCTGAATGTAAATCAATCTAAGGGACCTAATAAAATTCATCCCAGAGTCCTGAGGGAATTGGTTGATGTAGTTGCCCTGATATTTGAAAAGTCACGGTAAACAGATGAAATCCCAGGTGAATGGAAAAAGGGAAATATTGCACATGTCTTTAAAAAGAAGGTAGAAAGGAGGATCCTGTGAACTATCAACCTGTCAGCCTCACCTCTGTTCCTGGGAAGATCGCAGAACAGATCCTCCTAGAAGCTGTTCTCCATGGAGCAGCTCTCCGTCGAGGACAGGGAGATGATTCAAGATGGACCTGGACAAGCTCAACAAGTGGACCCATGGAAGTCTTAAGAGGTGGAATAAGACCAAATGCAAGGTGCTGCACCTGGGTTGGGGCAACCCCAGGTATCAACACAGGCTGGAGATGAACAGATCAAATCCAGCCCTGCTGAGAAGGGTTTGGAGATTCTGGGTGATGACAGGCTGGGCACAAGCTGGCAATGTCCCAGAGAGCCAAACGTGTCCTGGGCTGCATGCAGAGCTCTGAGGGCAGCACAGTGAGGGAGGGGATTCTGCCACTCTGCTCCTCTCCAGAGAGACCCCACCTTGAACACTGCATCCAGCTCTGAGGTCCCAGCATAGCAAGGACATGGACTTGTTGGGATGAGTCCAGGGGCCACCAAGATGATCAGAAGGATGGAACACCCTTCCTATGAGAAGAGGCTGAGAGGCTTGGGGTTGCTCAGCCTGGAAATGAGAAAGATTCAGGGTGACCTAATTGTGGACCTCCAGTCCAGAATAAGCCTACAGAAAAGATGGAAAGGGGCTTTTTATAAGGGCATGTAGTGACAGGATGGGGGGAATGGCTTCAAACTGAGAGAGAGTAGGTTTAGATTAGATATTAGGAAAAAATTTTTTACTGTGAGGGTGGTGAGACCCTGGAAGAGGTTGAAAAAGAAGTTGTGGATACCCCATCCCTGAAAGTGTTCAAGGCCAGGCTGGATGGAGTTCTGAGCAGCCTGGTCTGGTGAAAGCTATTCCTGTCCCTGGCAGAGGAGTTGAAACTAGATGATCTGTCAGATCTCTTCCAACGTAGGCCATTCTACAGTTCTATGAGTCTATGGAATGTTTACATATATATATATATATATATATATATGTATATTCAGTTCGTATTTATCTGCATATATTCCAAATTATTTCTTGTTAATATACTTGCAACCATAATACATAACACATTTTTATGTTTTTCAAAACTGTGTACAATCCAGAGGGTCTGCTGTACTCCTCTGGAGGGGCTGTTGTACTCCAGTTTCATCTCACTTCAGAAAAAATGGGTTTTCGTGTGAGCATGAGTAAATGCAAACAAACCAAGCTTTCAGTCTTGTATACACGTATCAGTCCATTTTAGTCCCTATAATTCTCTTCACTGGCAAATTATGTTTGTAAGTGTTTTATTTACTATTTATAAACTATTTCATTCTTCTGTGATTTAGTGGTCATTTTTTGGCAAAATATCTTTTAAAAATTCATGTGTATTTATAACAATGTATTTCTAATGTAAAATGGAACAAAGGCAGAAGTCCTCTGTTTTTCTCCAGAAAAAATGCTATTACCCAGCCTCTAATTTTCACCATATAACCTCATCAGTTCTGCAAAGACCTCTTGAAATTCATTCTATGGAATTAAAAAGAAATTACATGTATACCACTGATGGTGTTTTAATGGAAATAATAGAATTGTGGAGGTACTGGGTTGAAGAAAAGCAAATGAAGGAACAAAATATTCATGAAAAATAAAGAAGAAGAGTTATAAAATTTACTCTTGCATAAGTTTGACTTCTATTCCCAAGAAATGAATCTGAGTTTAAAAATTGCATCACTATTTCAGGATAATAGTAGAGCTGACTGAATAACAAGAAAAATATTTCATAGAAAAATAATTTCAACATTGTTTCTATTCCACAGTGTACTGAAAGTCAGACCCATTTTCTGTTAAAAATAAAAGCGAATTTTCACGTTTTAAAATCAATATGAGAATTAACACTGAAACCTTAGCTGAAGCTAAGCAAATTCAAGCTAGGCAAAAGATTTCTACAGAGAACACAATTAACCCCAGAGCAATTTACCATGGTTTGCAGTGGATTTTCTATTATTAGAAATGCTTAAACCAAGACTGGAATGAGGTTTTGGTTTTTTCTATCTGGTTTTATTTACCCTGAAAAGATAATCTATCATTCAAGCAGAACCACTGGACTCAAGGTAAGTTCTAAACAGTTTCAGATTGCACCATGACCATGTGAAGGTGCATCAGCGCTTAAAATTCATTAGCTAAACTCTACAGAGGAATAGTTAATGACATTGGGAAGAAATAGCTTGGGATTTTATTTTTGTCAAGAATTACATGAATGTGATCATGAGGTACAGCTTTGAAAACTTTTCTGAAACTGATTTATGAGTACCAATATTTGGAGATGTGCCTAAAATCTAGTTATCCAGTTAAAAGAGCTGATCCTAAATGATCGGTAAGAAGATAAGGAGTTTCTCTCTAATCAGTTTCAATATCACTAATATTTTGCATATTCTGTTATCTGTGATGCTTTCATGCTCTTTGGAAAGGTGCAAAATCATTATTTTCCACTTTTTATAGTTGGATGAATTGAAGCCTGGATTAATAAGATAACTTCCCTAAGGTCATACAGCTTGTCAGAAGTAAAATTATAGTCTTTATATCAAGTTTGCAGCCACTAAACCATGAGAGCACTGCAGACCTCTTGCTGTGTAGGTAGCATGGCAATGAAGGAAAACTGGGTTGGGAATTATGTGTCTGGGCCTCACTTTTACTCTCATATGTAGACATTGGGTGTTTCCCAAGCCAAATGTTCCTTTTGCAGTATTCACCAGCCTATATAAAAGTGGTCATTTGTCATCTTTCATGTGAGCTACAAGGGAGGACAGATGAAGAAGAAAGACATTACTGCCAGTCAGAACATTTGCTCCTTTAAATATCTGTTGTCTTGTAACCTTCTTGAAGCCAAACTGAGTTTTATTCTGTTCTTCGTATTGCAGTAATGCACTTTTGGCACTTAATAAATGAATAATTATTTTCAACAGTATTCAGGAAAAAAATATCACATTTCAAGGCACTGTTTGACAAGTGTGACATTGACTGCAGCACTTATCAGATGGTATTTGGAGTTACCACCACAAGAGATTAGAAAAGTTTCCTAAATGCAAAGGTTTAATGGTCATTTACTCTCAGAACAATTATAACTCAGTACGTAAACAAAAACACTCTTTTCCCTGAAAAATCTCATTGTGAAAGATGTTTTATGGTCTTAAATATGTTAATTCAGTGGAGTAATGCTTGAGTTTATACACAGCCATCTCCCCTCCTGCACTCATGAACCTCTCCCCATAAATGTGAAGGTCAGGTTGCAGTCAGAGAGACCACTCTCTTTGAGAGGCTAAACATCCATTTGGCAGCCCAAATGTACACTAAAGCATGCCAACTCAGGCAGTCCTCTCAAAACCTTTTCATAATTCCTCTTTTTTACCCCCAAAAAGTCAAGATCTCATCTCCCGCAAGTCTGCAGAAAAGCATCATGGAGCTCAGCACAGCCCTGGCAGATCACAAAGTCCTGGTGCCTTTCTTGGGGACAACTCTTGCTGCAGGAGCAGCAGTTAGACACACTGAAGCCCTGTCTTGCAGAGTAGCCACTCACACAAAGTCCCTGCCTATATTCCAAGACAATTCCACAGAAAAGGAAGAGCCCAATGAAAAAATCAAGAAAGCAGCATTAATATTAACACTGGTGAAGCCTAAACTAGGTATAGTGTATAATAATTTACCTAATTCAAGTGAATTTAAAAACCTTTCAACGCAAGGTAAACAGATCTAATAGTAAAAGACTTTCGAACATATTCTGAACAGATACATAGATAGTAAATATCTGTACCTGTTCATAAATACCATGGATTGCCAAGACACTGCAACTCAACACTAAGTAATTTATGCATTCAGGGAAGACAATCCTATTTTATATGGATTTATGAAGAAAGATGGAACACACCAAGTGCGCATTTCCAGTTCAGATTGTTTTCCTAGACATGTGCCCTGAGAGAATTTGGGAAAATCATACAATCATACAGTTGTTTGTGTTGGAAGGAACCATAAAGACCATCTCCTCCCAACCCCCCTGCCACAAGTGAGGGACACCTTCCACTAAAAGGTGAAGTGAATTCAGAGAGTTACCAGTTCACTTACCACAAATATTCAGTGTCAAAGGGAAACAGCACAGCAACCCTGGGTTCCATCCCTGCCTTCATAAAAAGTCAGTGTTGTCGTCACATATACCAATGTTGACCTAAAGAAATTCTCTATTCTACTAGCATGTCAGTGGAGAGCTCACTTATATAGTTATTATCTACATTATATTAGTTATGTATTTTAAAAAGTGGTTCCTATTTTTATATTAAACCCTTTCCACAACCTCTTCCAGTCACCTCCAATGGAAAAAAAAATACTTTTAAATAATTTAGATATCCATCCACCAGAAAAAGATTCAAGGTCTGTGCAGGGCAGTTATTCTGTCATTTCCACAAGTGGTTTAAAGGCTTATCTGAAATAGAGCTGAAAAACTATTATTTTTTTTCTGCTGCCTAATAAATCTAGATTAGGATGAAAAAGAAATAAATTGCACTTAAAAAAATGGTAAAGCTCCATCACAGTGCAAAAAAATATTTCAGAATTGAAAACATACCTCTTGGCAGCTCCTAGGACTTCAATTCCATCTTCATTCTCTTTGACTTTTAAGTATTCACTACTCCAGCAAGCTCCTTTATTACTTGGCTTTAAGATTCCTTTTTTCATGGTAGTACTTTTGTCCTTTGTTTCTTGAGTTTGTCAGTGGAAATGGGGTATGATCTACCGTTGAATTAAATATAGTAAACAGCTCACTGGAAATTAGTTTCTGGTCCTCTGGCTGAGTTGAGCCCCTAGATTAGCTGCTACTGTAGAGTTTGCCACTGGACTGAACCATGGCATACACACTTTTGGTTATGTGTTTTTATTAGTAACTTCTGCTTCAAAGCTGAGAAAAACCATCATATAGAAGCAAACGAAACTATCAGGATCTGTATCACTTCCATAATACATTGAAGGGGTGGTCTGGAGCATATGAAATCTGACAGCAGTGAGTTGCTTCATTGCTTTTTCTTCCAGCACCCTGAAATACTGCATTGCCTCAATGTGCCTTAAATAATATCTCCATTCTCCCTAGGCAGATTGATATTCCCACAAATATGCATGGAAAACATATTTCTGCTAACTTCTCTGTCTTTGTGCATTTACAATTATACAAGCTGTTAAGACTGATACACAAACAGGAAAATTTACCTACCTTTTGGTAGGTTAAATATCTAACCTAATACATGTCTGAGTTTTGATAAATATGTGTAACTACAATAAACATAGTTTGCAGTTGTATTTGTTGTCTGTTAGATGATCACAAGTTAGAAGACTAAGCCAATTACTGTCCATTGCTATGGCTTATGACTTCTTTGTTGGAAAATTCTGACATCTTACAGTTTGCTGTATATCATGCCAAACTACACAGGCCCTAATGCTGACTGGTTGATGACTTCCACTGCAGTAAACAAAATGCCTTCTAGAACTTCAGAACAAGCTATTGCATAAATCCCTTTCCTTATTGAGTCCCCATTTCCTTATTTATCCCCATTTCCTTATTTATCCCCATTTCATTCTGATAAAAACATTAATATCAAATTCTTACTACTGCCCTGCAAGTACTGATGATTTCCTTCAGAATGCCTTGGTATGCAGAGATAACACCTCCACCAAACTTTAGAAATGCCATTACTTTATCCTTTAAACCTTTTCTTAACTTTATTTCTGCAATGGTATTTACAAATCTCTTCCATCTGGTATTGATTAGGAATTATAAGCTCTACTTTAAAATTCCACTGTGTTCATTTAGCTTTCCCCACTATAACCTCATTTTCCTGTTTACATCCTGGCAAACATACTGGAGGCATCATGGGACCCAGGGACAGAGGTTGTGCCTAAATTTGTGATTTAAATGTGCCTGAGACTATACTATGGCACTGAGGTAAAATAAGAGAGTGGTGTACAACCATATTATAAACCATCTTGAGCATCCAAAACAGGGAGAACCTGTGCCAATAGCCTGTAGGGAGTGGTCCATTACCTGCACTAATGCCTATGTATGGGAATCATGTGAGAAAGTGCTACTGGGCACAGAAAAAAAGCCCTGCTAGAAATTGTTCTCCCAAAGTATCATCAGAATGGCAGTGCTTGGGAATATCCTGGATGCTGCTTGATTTACAAATATGGCCACAGCAAACTCCCTTGCTTCCTAGTTGTCTGTATGGGGCTTAAAAGAAACCATTACAGGTGTTTGATTAGGTCCCAGGTACTTCTGTAATACATAACAAATATAACTGTGTAGAACTTACTTTCCTATAGGAAAAAGTTCTTTTGTATTACTTCCCAATCTGAAAACAATACACCTAAATAGTGCAATGTCTTATTCTTGTGGCTATATGAAAAGATCAGTTTCATCAGGAGCTGGTACGAGATCAGACACTGAAGTTGATTTCAAGTACTTGAAAACTAAGGCGTAAGAAGGCTAGATGTGGCTGTGTCTCAGCTGGTGCAATGAAGTACAAATCATGAGAGGTATTTGATTTGAGTGAGTGTTGCCAGCAAGTGGAGGGAGGTGATCCTTCCCCTCTGTTCTGCACTGGTGACGCCTCACCTGCAATACTGTGCCCAGTTCTGGGCTCCCCAGTAAAAGAGACGCATGGATATACCAGAGAAAGTCCAACAAAGGGTGAGAGACCTGTGATGGTTCAACCTGGAGAGTTCAAGGCTCAGGAGATCTCTTCTATTTATGTCAATGCCTGCAGGAAGGGCTCATAGAGTCAGGCTCTTTTAGTGATGCCCAGTGACAGACAGGAGGCAATGGGCACATACTGAAACACGGGAGGTTCCCTCTGAACACCAGGAAATGCTTTTTTTATTCTGGAGATGACTGGCATAGATTCTTCAAAAAGGTTTTGAAATCTCCAGTTCAGATATCTGTCTTATGGAGAAGATCCTTAACAAGCTGCTTTAAGCAGCTTCACTTGAGCAGTTTTGGACAATGTGACCTTCAAAGGTCCTTCCCAACTACAGCCATTTTGTGCTTCTGTGATTATCGAATTTCCCACCCAAACAAATTTGAAACTTTAGGTGAATTTCAGCAGAATGCTATTTCTCTCATATTTATGTATTAATTTAGATGCAAACAGAAAATCTGGGTGCTGAGGAGCTCCACAGGGAAAATTATTCACCGATAACTGCTGACACAAGTCATCAAGTCCTCGTCTCCATTCTTTTTTTCCTTTTTTTGGAGGGATTACCATTTTATTACCATTGCAGTGGTAATAAAAGCAGTTTCCAAATCTGTGTTCTGACATGCCAGTTACACATGCAGAATTTCTTCAGGCATCTACAAGGGGAACGTGTAACATAACATACTGTTAAAGATAGCTTTAAGTCTAAGGTTCAGAATCTTGGTCCGATTTAAATAACCTGGATAATGGAGAATATAAAAATTTCAGCAGCAAGATATGAATATATATTCTATCTTTTGACTTGTCACTTACAATAGCAAACAGAAATTAATCGAATTAAAAGAAGAAAATGTCATGGACTGGAGACTGTGGTGCACTTGAACTTTTTCTATCTTTACTTTGGTCAAGTGGTCCATTTTTTTAGTCCCCTAAATTCCTCCTATTTTATCTTAGAGGCTTTACTGATGGCATCAATACAGGCAACATTTTTCCTAAAATATTTTTATTTCACCTTAATGACACTGACATCACTACAATTCCTAATGGATTCTTTTGTTCTTTATATGTTCATATATATTCAGGTATACTTCTCAACACTCTCAAGAAACCTATTATATAAAAACTGCTGTGGTTTGTTTGTCTTTCTGAGTATTAGTATTCATAAAAAGGCTATGACAGCAGACATTTAACTCTATCTATCACTGAAAACAGAAGAAATGCCATTCTCCAAGATTCTTCACAAGTATGTCTCAATCCTATTTGTTAGGGCTACACAGAAATCTCTGTATCTAATGATTTTCACCATGTAAAAGAAGATCATCAGATTATGGGTGCAACTTTCAGCAACCTGAATAGGACCAATGGACTGTTTCAAACTGGACAACACCACCTTGCATCAGACTTCATAGCAGCACAGTACTCTACATCTCATTACATAGCCCTGAATGTGTGTTTCAGGGGTTTTCAAGAGTTGAAGACAGTAGCTCTCTTCCTGGCAAATATAAATTCATTGTATCTGAAGGAGACAGTGTTATGTATTTGTCAACATTTTCCTTTCAGTTTGGCAGCGTAAATTCTGAGGATGAGTGAGTGAGTGGATGGGAAAAGAGCCCAAGTCACACAAGGGAATTGACATGTCAGTGCCCATTGTTGACTAGAAGCTCCTTAGCATGCTGCTATGAATCAACAGACATTTCTACTTTCACACTTACAGAGATCTGTTATAAAAGACATCCCCGAGCTCCGTTTCATCTTGCTTGCCTTACAATGTTTGTATGCTGCCACTGGGACAGAGAACAGATGTGATGGATTAACTAGCAATAAATCATATGGCAGTGAACACACAGCATTATCATTCTGAAGAGGTAGCATTAAGTACTGCTCCAGAAAAAATATAACATTTCCCTGTAAATAAATGTTTCTTTGTCCCATAAATGACCATCCCAGCCTGTGTCCCAGTCTCCAAACAGTGGTGCTTTACTTTGCTTTTAAAATCTGTGTTAAGTATTTGCTCAGGTCCAATGAAAATGAAGATTATTCATAGTCTTCAAAGCTGTGATACCGAGCACTATGTCCCACCATTTTCTCTACTATTAAAGCTAATGAAGAAAAAGTTTCTTACAACTGATAGAACTCCCACCAACAAAGCAGCAACAAAAATGAAGCCCTGCCAGTCCAGTCACATCCTCCCCAGGGAGCACTTCTACTCCCCCAGCATCTATTTTCTGATGGCAAGATGCCGACTCCTACAACCTCCACAAGGAACCCAAGAGTCATAACATCCCTCGTTAGTATTTACACACCATCTGGTGACTATTACTGAATTAACTTCTCATAGAAAATAAGTTTTTTTTAATATAAGCATAAAATTAAGACTTTGATATGAAATATTACTCTTCTCCTCCCTCTCCCCACCCCAAAAGAAACTGCAGAATTTTTTTTAAAAGAAAGAGGAGTGTGAGGAACATACAGTTAAAAAAGTAAAGAGTCTTTCAATTGCTGCCATTGTCCTTCTTCCCAATTTATGACAGTGTGATTTAGTGCACACGTGGGCTGTTTGGGTACAGCTCTTGCTCTCTTTGCTTTAGTTAAGTAGCATGCACACTTGTTGTATGCTGGGGAAAAAGAGTGATCATTTCATAGTTATTTTACTCCAATCCACCTTCTTTTTTTTCTGTGAAGATGCTCGTAAGATTAAACCCCAATGTGTTTCATTTGTCTCAGCAAGTCCCCAGGTGCTGCAAGGGCCTTCGGATTTTGAAGTTCATTTCCCCTGTAGTACTACCCTGGGAGAAGAGAATAAGATAAATCTTCAGGTCTGAAGTACCAGTTAAGGGAATTTTTTCCCTCTGGGACGGGAATGGGAAAAGCAAGAATGTTTTTGTAGTTTGATTTCTTTGCATTTCTTTTAGTGCTATTTTTTTCAAAGGGAAGAAAATCCTGGCAACACACATAAACCAACCATTTGATTTCACTGATTGCAATTAGAAATTAATCACCAACTACAATTTAGAGTGAAACTGTGACAATGCAATATAACTGACATGGTATTTATTAATTAAAATAGAAAGAAGTTCTCCCCAAACAAACCAGTGATATAACTATGTCTATTCAGATATACCACTAGGTTTCAAAGAAGAAAAAGTTTTGATGCTTTGGCAATTTTAGGAAAAACAGCTGTTCAGGTTACATGCAGCAGTTATCTTTTAAATTAAATACATTGGTAATATTAAAGGAATTTTAATGCAACTGCAAAAAATTAAAAATAAAATACCAAGGACCATATGGTACTGCCATAAAACATTTATGTCCAAATATTTTCTCTCATTCTCATCCAATGAAAACAAAGTCCCAACTAGGAAGCAGAACTCATTTCTCTCTAACAACCAGTAAAATATCCCCCTGCCAAATTACAAACTACAGCAAGCAAATTCCTCCTTGCCAATCATAACTGAAGTCAAACTTTTTCAGAAAAGGCAGGATGTATTTCAAAAGTTGTACCAAAAAATTTTACGATTCACCAAAAGACCCCACTGTACCACAGAAGTGTAAAAAAACTGCAGTGAGGATGATTTTTCTCCCCAAAACACTTAAAGTCTTTACATGTTAATACTGAAATATATGGGTTAGTGATGTCTGGCATATGTGTAGCTCTTTGCAAGATCAGAATCTAAGCACAACTGATGATAATTTGTTTCTTAATCAATACTTTAGCCAAGAGAGATTGAAAGTTATTTGAATTGCTGATCCTGGAAATGTTAGATGCTTGATTTCAAGTTTAAGGGATCCAGATTCCACAGGTTAAATCTCTTCAGTTATAATGCTGAACATTCTGGCCCAAATCCAACAAAACACTTAAACACATGCTTGACCTAAAACACAGAGACAGCTGCAGGGAACTTAAAATTCAGGAATTTACAGGACCAAAGAAAGAATGCTTAATACCATTCAGGATCAAGCCTAGATACCATCAATCTCTTCTAAAGACTTTGATTTCTGAAAGTTCTTCCTTCTACAGTTTAACATAGAGCTATATGATAATCTGACTGCTCTGTTCAAACCTGACTGACATCAGGTTCATCTATATTAATCTTTCATAAAGAAAAAAAATGAAACTCTGATGAGTTTTCTGTAATTTTAGAAGGGGGAAATGTAAGCACTGTCTTAGTTTAAAGTAGAAGCATTTAAAGTAGAAGTAGAGTACAAAATGTGACAGCAAAGCATGCTGATCTTTGACCTCAGTAAAACCTAGCCCTTAATTTAAGCTACACCATAACAGACCAAGATGGAATTGTAATTAAAAGAAATTCACACAAACTCAAAAACACGAATAAATATCAGACTTTTTTGAAAACAAGTAGAAGCTTTTCACTTGTGGCTTTGAACAGACATTTTGCTTTGTATAAGAAGCTCACCAACTACATCTCATGTATAGACTCACCTGAGGCACAATCAGCTTGCCCTGAAGGTACCTATGGACCAGACCATGGAGAACTCAGCACCCACATCCTCAAAGTACAATTCACTGGGCACAAGCACCGAATTTTCACTGGTTAAAAGTCCCTGCAGCTGTGCCTTCATGGTGCAGTTCTGAAAGGATGCATCCCCTTAGAAAAACAGGACTTACTGAGCATACTGAAGCTTTACAGTGCCAGAGCATTGCTGCTCTGTGGAGCTGAACCTCCCTCACTCCTGACCAGCACCGCTGTGCTGGGTGCTCTGTGCTTAACTCCCAGTGCCTCCGTCCCAGGGAGGGGACACTGCATCCAAAACCCTCAGCAGTGAAAATCATACTCGTGTCCCTCAGTATTTGCAGGTAATTCAGCCTTCTGTCTGGTTAACATGAAGTGGCTTTAGGCCTGCATTTCTTTGCTGTGCTATTTTGACTCCGGAAAGCAAAGGGTCTTTGAATCATGAAATAGTTTGGATTGAAAGTTCTAATTCCAGCCCCTCTGCTGTGGGCAGGGTCGCCTTCCACTAGACCAGGCTGCTCAAAGCCCCATCCAGCCTGGCTTCGAACGCTGCCAGGGATGGGGCATCCACAGTTTCTCAGGGCAATCTGTGCCAGGCCCTCACCACCCTCGCAGTAAAGAATTTCTTTCTAATCCAACCTAAACCTACTCAGTTTCAAGCCAAAGCATCCATTCTTCCATAATTCTCAGTATTTTTTCCTCATGCATATAAAGGGAATTATAGTTTTCAGAGCCACTTTAGTGTAAAGGTAGCACAGACTTTAAGAGAGGAGGGTATCTATTGTTTTTATGAACGCATTATTCATTTCTCCAAATAGAAAACTTGTTTGATTTTTTTTCTCTTAAAAGAGGGAACTAAGCTGCTTCCTACAGATTCTTCTCAGAAAAAATAAGGCTGAAGAGGTATTGCTGTCATGAAAATGGACCCTTATATGTAACTCAGAATGCAGATGATTTTTTTAAAAAAAACTTGTTTTGAACAGGAGTACAGACTTTTAACAGCCTATTTATATGTTTCCTGCAGTAAGGAATCATAGGGTTAAAAAAACCTACATAAATTGTTCCATTGATTTTGAAACATGTATTACAATGATTCATTTAAGAAAGTGCCCTCAATTTCCAGCTTCAGAGTGTTGCTTTGCTGTTGTCAGTAACCTTCTAGAATTTTCTTCTCTATTTTAGTTCTTGTATACCAGGACTAAGTAACCTCCTCTGATAAGAAAACAGATGGAGATCTCAGAATCTTTCATTGCAAAGCATATTTTTAAAAAAATATTGTAACCATTCTTTTTTTCCCCCCCCTCCAACACTCCCCAAAGTAATATCTTTCTTGAGATGTGTGTGCCAAAACTGAACTCAAGGCACCATTAGATATTTATCAGACCCCCAAAATAATATAATTTTCCTATCCTTTACTTGAGATTTCTCCATTTGATATATTGAATCATCACATTAGCTTCCCTACTGTGTTAGCTGGCAGCTCACCTTTAGCTGATTATTTACCAGAACTCAAAAGCCTTTTAAAGCCACAGCCTCCCAGAACAGGCTCTCCATTTCCCAAACTCTGGCTTTGTCCCAAATTCATCTCCATTTGGCCATACTGCAACACACATTGCACACCTCCACTTATCTAAACAAGCAATCTGAGATCACTGTTTATCAATGATGAGCCATGTTCATCTTCAGCTACTTTCCCCTATCTGTAATACTTACAAGTAATACAAATTTCTTATCCAAAACAGTGCCATTGACTAACAAGTTAATTTTATATCAAAGTCAGTCAGTTAACTATGAAGCAGATCCAGTAAAGCTTTTGGCACATGCTTAAACCTTAAGCACTTTACTCACACTGATGTTAAGTACCTTGTTGCCTGCACATCCAGGACCCAACTACAGCAAAGAAATAAAACACCCTAGCACAATCGATCTGTACAGCCAGGATTCCAGGTTTGGCATGTCATTCAGAGATTTCAGGGTAGCCAGCACTAATGTTTAATACAAACAGAAAAAACTGAGCTCAGACTGAGAAACTATTGACTAAAACAGTGAATCCTTTGTGTAGAACATGTTAGGATCCTTTTATCTCATTCTTTTATTTTGTATAACAGCTGTACATGGAAAAGCTGGGGTTTAGACAATAAAATACTTCTTGCTTTGGACATATTTTTTTTTAATTCACTCTACTTACACAGGAAAGGTCACAGTCACTCTGCTTGCACTGTGCTTGGGAGGATTAATCCCCCTACCTGGGTTTGTATTTGATGATACAGTTTTGGCTTAGAAGAGAACATTGTTTTGAAAATCTGTATGTCTATACACCCGCATCTCCCCCTCCCCCCACCCCAGCTCACAGTTTTTATTATTACTATCATGATAATTGGGTTTTAAAAGAAAGACCATGAGTTCATAACACTCGCTTTGAAAGAAAACAGGAAAAAAAAAAGAAAACGTACAGTTTTAGCATAGTTATCCTGTTTCAACTCTTAACATGCTGGATGTTATTTTAAAGAATACTGTTTAGTTTTGCCTTCAAACTTGCCTTTTCATAAATAGAAGGACAAATTTATTTGAAACCTGAAATAACTTAATCTGTCAAATACCTTGTATAGACACATCAATAGAATTTTCTGTTGTCTCTATCAGAGGCTCTAGCATTGGTCAAGCTATGGCTGGAGTACTGTAGAGATATTGATTCGGTCTCACTTGTTCTCTGAATTAAAAATTGCACTTCGCAGATAGAGATTCAATGGTTCATCCAGACTAAATCAAAGATATTTTTGTATTTGTCATCACATCCTCTATATATTTTTAGTCTTATTCAAGTTCCTCTGAAAAGAGGTACAATGTAAGTGCTGCTTTCTATGGACCACCTTTAAAGCAAGGGCACAAAGCATTACTTCATCTTTCATTATGTATATCACACATTTCTAAATGTGATATCAATGTAGGGTAAGCTGCTAAATACATCCTCATTTGCATATATGTAGAGTGAGATTTGCTGCTACTTCCACAGCTAGCTAATGCCACATCTTAGTGGTATTACACAGGAAATGTAAATTGGGGAATCCCTGATTTATCTTGAACAGCAGAAGAAAACCCTTATTTACAATTATTTAGGTTTTGAAATCTGTAATATTGGAATAATGGCAAGGGAAAAAATGGGCTGGATGCATTTTTTCAAATTATTCATGTGAGATAAAATAAATTCCCATGTTATTTTATGTATTTGGGGTATTAATTTTACTTGGGTCACAGGAAAACAGCTACACTTTCATTAATGAAATGCTCTTAGGCTAATTTCCATTTGTATGCAAGCAACATCATCAGGTTTAGCACATGCACACAGTCATACATACTTATACCGATATCTGCATGAGAAGAAAGAGAACAGGCTCTTGATTTATTACACACAAATTGAATGAATAAGATAACATTTTATTAGCAAGATACCATTATAAAAATGACTATAAATGGATACAATACAATACAAGTGGTATATTGCCTTATCAGTAAATCTACTGTATGTTAGGACCTGGTACACGTTGTAATAAAAAGATAATTAAAAGTATTGAATCACAGAGCCATACCAAGAAATAACCCAGTAACAACAAGATCCATTAGTGAAACAGTATGTACTGCCAACTAGGTTCAAAAAAGACTAAAATGCAAAGTCAGTTTTAAGGAAGCGTAATAAATCTGAAGTCCAGGCAGTAAAAGAATAAAGGGGAATATTTTTCCCACTTTGTCTTAAACACATTACAAAATGACTTGACACAAAGATTTCTTGTTTGAGGACTTTATCTCATACCTGTAGTGAGTGCATTTTTGGGAAGGTGGTATTCACACTCTTTAACTGTTGTAATATACCTCTAGAAATATTTCAGAGGACTTTTTTGTAGTTCGGGGTTTTTTCAAATGGGTTTGGTTTGGGTTTGGGGGATTTTGGGGCTTGGTTTGTCTGTCTGTCTGTCTGTCTGTTTGTTTGTTTCTTTGCTTGTTTGTTTGTTTGTTTGTTGTTATGGACAGTGCTGCCTAGCTTTGGAAATAACATCATCTTCTGGTCCTCAGCCCTTCCCCTTTCCCCTCAGGTCAACAGCTTCCCCTCCCTCCCTCTGGTCAGTTTAATATGGAGATGCTGCCTGAGCCTTGTTGTACAGAATAAACACACAACATTCTCTCCTGGGAGTTGGTTCATGCAAAACACTGCCCTGCTGAGAGAGTGGAAATTTACCCATAAGACATTCTTCCAGCAGCAAGACTCCAGAGGAAACCTGATCAGAATTTTTAAAGACATGCCGTGATTTTCTGTATAATTCGTTCGAAGTTTCAGGGAGAAAAAATATAAACCAAATGTTTAAGGTTTGTTATGCTTGGTCTTGACCAGAAACAGATTGAGATATAGCCTCATTTGGGGATAGAAACTGAGAAGAAGACAGCAGTGGATCATTTTCCTCAGATTTTCTGCTGCTATGTGTTCTCCTGTGATTTCTTTTGGGTTTTTTTTCTCATTCTGACTATCAGTTTATAGTCTCTGCAGCACTTCAGCTGATCAATACATCAGCTCTCCGCTTCCACACACAGGCAGAATCATACTTGCCTTAAGATATGCTGGTGGTATTTGCAAAATAAAAATAATTTCTTTTTACTACTTAAGTTTGTATCACTGATTTATTAAGAAATTATACCTCCAAGTAACATAGAACATAAAGAAGGTGATAATTTTTAAGTTGTTATTTCTTAAATAGCCCTAAATAATTGTGTAGGAGAATAGTGAATATAAAATCACTTTTAAGAAAGAAACCTTTAATTTTGGGGCTGATCCAAAGTCCAATGAATGCTGCTCCTTACTTGTGAGTTCAACTCAAACCAGCTTTTTATTGTTTAATCTTACCCTGATCGATTTCAGCAGCACAGCTCCCACAATCTTTTATTATCACAATAAATTTAACTTTTATATTTTCATGGTATCTAAAAGTTGCAACTAGGGTAGGATCCAGTATGCCAAGTACTATTTAGAAACTCCTTTTTAAATGACATCCTTTTCCTTCCTTCAGAGGTTTCAGTTGTTTTGTCAGTTTGCAGACACAGCCCACAGTTGCATATCAGTCAGTGCTGGCATGATCAGACCTGATGAATTAGGGAAGTTTGCCACATGAATAGGGACTTTGCAGAACTAAACTTTTATATGGCAACATCTCTGGGAGACAAAACTCTTCTCACTTTTAATCTTAAGCAAACAAACATCTCTAAATAAGATACAATACCGCAAACTTCTTTTTCTCCCCTCACTTCCTGCAGTGGTAGGGAGTTGGTTTTACCCTTCTCTGCAGCAGAACTGAGACACTACAAACATGCTGGTGAACAGGTTTTTGAAAGTGTATTAAAAGTGGATCTAGGAGTTACAAAAACTATGTGAGGGAAGAGGAGAATTTAACAATGAGAGTTCAAATTTGGTGCGTGTAGATTAGCAAAAGAAGACTGAGATGTGATTACAACACTTAAAGATCCTTAAAAAAGAAATCACCAAGTTGTGAATGGCTTCTAAATTCTGCAGAAACAGATGGAACAGGGAACCATGACTGGAATTTATATCCAGATAAAATACATATCCAGATAAAATAAATATGAAAAGGAAACTACAGTTGTATCAATGGCAGCAAAAGATTCTTGGAAGTACTGAGAGAAGTAGTGGATTCCCCATAGCCAGATAAATTTGAATCAAAATCCACTACAAAACCAACACCAGCCAAACAAAAATAACTATTACAATTGAAGAGATAATCAGTGACATTCTGTGGCCTGGACAAAAGATGTCTCACTACAGTACTGGTAAGGAAAACTACTTGTTCAGATGAAAATAGGGATTTTTATTTCATTTTGGTACTAACATACATTTCCGCTAAAAAGTTTCTACTTTGTTGAAACCCAATCCTGGGGCACATGTATATATAATTGCCTGTCGGGTACTTGCTACTTCACTCCAAACCCCATTCTTTGAACTTATCATTACTAGACTTTCTCCATATCTTCTAAAAATTCAGGTACTACAGACCTTTCTAGACTATCTCACATAGAAACCATGAACCTACAACAATTCATGCTACCACTGAAAGCTTCCCTTTTGCTGTAAAATGTCTGATGCTAGGCACAAAAGCCACACATACGGTGCAAGTTTCAGATCAATAACATAAAATTATCAAGTCGCTCCTAAAACAAATGTCAATATTGAATGGTATGACTCTTCTGCCCCGTTCAGCTGGAGGAGAAATGGGTGTCTCAGTGAGCCAGGAAGCTTGCATGACAAATGAGCAGCTAACACAGCTTAACCAGCAAGGAATGCTTGGCAAAGGCATGCGCTGCAATTCATGCACTTCTTGGGAGCTGAGGCTCTGTGTTCAGCAAAACACTTTCAATTAATCTACTTTTTCTTTAGACCTTAAAATTTCCTCTTGTGCATCGAAGAGCTTGCCTCTTTTTCCTTTTTTGTATCTTTAAAGCAGGAACAGTGATTTTAAAGTTATGTCTGTAAGTGGGAACCAGGACAGTAATTTGGAAGGGGAATACACAGCATCTTCTTGGAAACTAGTGTACAGTATTTTATTACTGTGCATATCAATGGATCTGCTTTTCAACAACACCACAAGTGAGTAAGAATATGTAACCTTGTGAAGTGCAAATGACCATAGGCTTTTTTCTGGGGCTGAAATAGCTTGCACACAGACAAGAAATATTACTTTGCCTAAATCCAGATGTCACACCTGTTATAGCTTCAGGAAAAGGTCCCAAAATAAAGGATACAGTAGCCTCAAATTCATTAAACATTTCCATGTATGAAAATACATAGAAATCTTGGACCAGAAGATATGTTGATTTCCAAACACTGTCTTAGTGAGCAAGGAAATTCACTGTTCATTAATTACTGTGTACACATAGTATGGATGACAAAAGTGTAGTGATTTGAAAGCATAAAGCTGAGTATAAAACCTAAACTCTTCTTTAGATTGTATACATTGGACAGCAGCCATGCCTTGGCAGTGAGCAGTATGTATTGCATGTAACAGAGTACAGCACAAGGATCAAGTAACCATAATCATATGGAAAACATTTGTTTTATTTGCATTACAAAAGTGAGATTAGCCATGAATCTACTGGCTTAAAAGCACTTTAGAAGATAGTAGAAGACAAACGAAATAAGAAGGTTGTTTAGCAATTCCTTCAAGATACCTGTATTTTCATATAAGTTCATTTTAGTTGGAAAAAATATGTATCAATCATGTATATTTATGCCTCTCTATAACATAACATAAAAATTTATTTGATTTGTTTGAAAATTTCCTTACAAACTCCTGCTTATGTTATAATTTTACACCAAGCCATGCAGGCCAATATAAAATGCATCAATTAGCTATGGCATTAGTAGGCCACACTAATAGTTAGAATATGAAAATACCTGTAATGCATGAATTAAACAGATAACAGAGATATAAATTTAGATGGAAACTTGCCCAAACTTTGTAAGTTGAAAAAAAAATCTTATTTAATTTCCATTAATGAGAATGAGAAAATATGCTATGGGAAAAAGACCTTTCTGAAAGCAAAGAGCAATTATGCTTCATGCTCAAAAGACCACTGATTCCACATAAAACTCACAATGCACTGCCAATTATTTGGAGTTCAAATTCTCTTATTGTAGCAATTGAAACAATCTCAAAGAGTGCAAAAATTACCGAGTTGAAAAATCTATTCTTTAAAGTTTATGTGCATTCATTTTGCACATAAACGATCTTAAAATATTTCAGAAGGTGCTGTACTTTTTAGTTTTAAAAGTAAAAATAACATCTATCACTTTAGTAACACTGTTAGACATCTTTTAAATAGATATTTAACAGAATTACAGACATGTTGGAGAAGATAGCTTATATTCATTGAAAAGGCTACTGTAGTGCATTAGTCTTCAGATAAAGTAATAGGATCTTTTCCATGCATTAACGATCCTCCATACAAAAGATTTCTTAAAACTTTTTAAACAGCTTTATCAAGTCAAGGTTACAAAGCACAAGTGGGTAGCTAAATTATATATGGCAAGTGAGAAAAGTATTGCCTGGATCCATTTTGATTGCTTTAGGAAAAAGAGGAACTTGCAAGGTTTGCTTCTTTAAAACTAAAGTATATTTTAAAATTTACAATAGCGTAACAAAGTGATAGTCCTGTAGTGCAGATTTTTTTACTATCTCACTTGCTTCTAAAGGATCTTTAGCAGACTGATACAATTTAAGCTGCAATGCATTGATTTGTCCCTCCTGACATGATCACAGAGACCAGCACCACACTAAAACCTCCAGAATTTGTTGCTGACTTTCCATTTGCAGCTCTGGTAATTGCAAAGTCTAGCAAAGGCAATGTTAATTTTAGGCTATAAATAACTGTTTTAAAAACAGTTTTTACTTAAAATGTAGAGATATATTCTATTCTGGTCAAATTCCTGTTGATACAAATAACAGCTGTATATTTAAAAAGGTGGTTAAATATATATTTCTAGCATTTGCACATCCATGTATACATTTATCTACCCAACATCCATCATCCCACCAATGATTCAAGTACTAATAGATGTGTATTTGCTTCTGGTTCCCATTTCTTTGTCTTAATCAAGAGTGCCCAAAAAGACTTGTACACCTACACCTACAATTTGTCCATTTTTCTGGTTCAAATTTCAAATCCCTCAGGATCAGGAAATACAAACCAAGACATTTGGCAAAGCACCCAAAAGTAATAGGAAAAAATACGTTGTGTGGAACAAACGATGAATCAGTCTTTTATTCATTTTTCTGCAAGGTTTGTAGCAAATAAATGAGCCTTTCTTTTTGGTGCTACCACAGCATAAAAAGAGAATCACTGGAACATGCTGGAATAGCCATAAAAAGTGAATAAAAAATAGCAAGAATGACTCTCAAATGCCTACATAAAGCTAAGTCAGGGCTATAAAAACTGCTGCATCTAATTCCATAATTTCTTTCTGCGTTTTCATGCAGTCAGCCATTCTGAATTGTCCTGGAGTTTGCTGTCCAAGGATATTGAAAAAAACCTTATCTAATCCATAATAATTTTTTTTCTTTTTATTATCATTATTTCCTATTGATGTAATCATTTCTAAAACAGGATGTTAACTTCAAACCTAATAATTACCAGAAGAGGATGTTCACCTTTTACTTCCCCTCCCCCAAGATTTTTTATAGATATACATTTCATTTGATTTTCTCTACACCCCTTAGCAGTTTGTGAATTTTCATTTCTCTCTAAGATATGAATATATTATACTAAGGGATATTATATAAATGAGGCCATTATTCAAAATGAGAATCTTCTCTACTAACAGCATCACTATTTGCAGAGTATGGGACAAAATAAATGTCTCCCATGAGTGACTAAATGCAAAATAAAAAGTAACCACTCAACTTTAATAGTTTAAAAATGCTATTAAACATAATGGCTCTTCAACATTCAAGCAGCACTATGTTTTAAGTGATCTTCATTTTTAAAGAACTATTTTATTTACATTTGAAATATTGATGGTGCATAAAGTTCTGTCGTGTAGTAATGATAGTCAGAAGTATTTAAAGTAATGGACACAAGACCGAAGCCATAAGTTTGTTCTGTCCCTAGGATGAGACTCCAGTGCTAAAAATGTAAACATCTGAAAAAATAATAAGAAACTCCTACTCTGCTCTGCACAATTCTTGAGAAAGCATCTGCGACTTTCTTAGTAATTAAAAGGAGAAATATCAAAGCAAAACCTACCAGGTTATTAAGCAATAAAGTAGTAACTCAATCTGGTTTTTTACTGGTCAAAGAGAATTCTGGCTCTGGGTATATGTTCCAAGAAATTAACTCTTTAGTTAGCAACTATATTGTTAAAATTTATGGATGTAAAGAAACTGTTTCAAAATACCACAAAGACCATGCTTACATTTCAACAAATAAAAAGCTAAAAAGAATATTTTTAATTTGCGATGCCATCCTTAATAAACAGATTCACATTACGATCTCTTGCGTTGCCCGGGACTGAAAGGCATAATCTTCAGAAGCCAGTACAAGTGATTTCCCCTAATAATTTTTCACCTGATATCAAGCCTGGTGGCCATGCCAGCACAGTGTCCACATACTATATGTGCTCTGAGCTGCAGCGTAATTTGTGGGCAGCCAAACAAATACACATGCCCCTTTACAGGAAAACAAAAAAGACTGCAGGTCAGATTTATGATGCCACAGTTACTAGTATGCCAGTAGCATACAAAGCTGTGTGGGCCTTGAGTAGCCTAGAAAATTGTGTGAGGTTGCAAGATCCACAGGATCTGACTCTCCACTGAAAATGAAACTGGAAAGAAAGCAGGGCACACTCAGAGGCCACAGCCAGCACGTGTTGCGAGCATAAACTGTAAATTGCTTAGCCTTAATCTCCCTTTTACTCAGTTGAATTTATCCCAAATTTCTGTATAGTTCCATGTCTACCTAAAGCATATTGCTTTTCATGTAGAAATTTAAAAAAGAGGTTACATCCACCTAACAGGAATGTAACCAGCCAGAAGCACTGCAGGCTTTGTAACATGCCAAAAGCATGTTACCTCAGAAAAATTCTCATAGTTATACTAGCCTTGATTGGGAGGAAGGAGGCCAAATTAGCAGTCTTACTGGCTTTCATTCATTAGTAGCTTTACTTTGTATTTCGTAATTTGGAAAAATCAAACTCTTTGATCATCTAGAATAAAGGTACATTTATGTATATATATATATATAACTGAATATTTATTGTAGAACAGAAAGAAAAATTTTCTTTTTCAAATAATAATGTTTTACTGTTAAGTACAATAATTCTAGAATGGTTTTACATTTATTAATCAAACAAAGACTTGGAGCCAATCATTTTAGAAGCAGGCAACCTCAAAACCATTAGCAGTCGTAGGAGTGCTCTATATAGCACCAAGTAATCCAGACACTCAGGTTGAAGGAAAAGTTTCCCATGTAAAGAGCATAAGCAGTAAGAGGCAGTAACTCACTGTGACTTTCAGATGTTTTGCTGAGCTCCTCAGTCTTTTTTATATCTACTTATTTTTCATTTGTAAATTTCTTAAGGCGGCATTTAAAAGACCAAATTGAAAGTGAGGCCAATTGCAGTAAACTTCACACATAGAAATAGTTAAAAAACCCAAACATACTTTTCATGGATTTCTGTGAATTATATAAAGTCACAGGATAGGATAAGAAAGATTTAAATTACTTGTCCAGTATCACACAGCAAGTTGAGGACAGAGCTTAGAGATAATCCAGACATATATCCGTGTAGCAAACTATTTATTACTTTGCTTCCTATTCCTTACACCCCTTCCTGGGTAGGTACAGCCATTTACAAGATTCAACTGGCAGCATTTTGCTGAGAGCTCAGTTGTGTATCTACACTCACATCAGATTTCTGTCTAACCAAAACCATATCTGGCATTTCCAATTGGAATAACTCAAAATTAAAATCTGGACACCCCTAATTTCCATTCCTAACTGACTTTTTCTTCCTACAGTGTCACAGTCAATACCACAGTATTCTTTGCAGGCATCCTAGACACCTCTCCTTGCACTGAAACCCTATCACCTGACATTCTTCTTCCTTCAAATCATTTCTACAGCTGTATTTTTCTTTCTTTTAGAGGCAACACCCTCCTCTCATTTCATAAAAGTCTCCATATACCATTCACAAGTACAGCGTGTTGTAAAACACAACTGTGCTTTTTCTGATCCAACTCCTATATACAAGCAATCAGCTCCAGTTTTTTTTCCCTAGGACCTGGCCTTTTCCTCAAGGCCCTGCACTGCTCTGTTTCTGAGTGCCTGCCTCATTCACAGCCTCTCTGTTTTGGTTGTCATGGCTACAACACCAGCCTCATATCCAGGCTTCCTTTTCCCCACTGGAAATTTAGCATCACAGAAATACAGAAATATTAAGGTTGAAAAAGACCTCCAGAATCATCAAGTTCCACCTTTGACCGAACACCACCTTGTCAACTAGAGCATGGCATAAAGTGCCATATTCAGACATTTCTTGAAAAGTTTTAGGGATGATCACTACCTCCAGGCACCACCCATTCCAACGTCTGACCTCTCTTTCAGTGAAGAAATTCTTCCTGAGGCCAAACCTAAACCTCCCCTGATGCAGCCTGTGGCTATGTCCTCTTGTCCTGTCACATTTGCCTGGGAGATGAGACCCCGCCTGGCTACAGCCTCCTTTGAGGCACTAGACAGCAATAAGGTCCCCACTGAGCTTCCCCTTCTCCAGACTAAGCAATGGCAGCTCCCTCAGCTACACCCCATACACTTGTGCTCCACACCCTTCCCCAGCTCTCTTGCCCTTCTCCGGACTTGATTCAGCTCCTCAATGTCTTTGCTGAAGTGAGGGGCCCAGAACAGGGAACATTTTGAGGTAGCTTTCCTACTCTCCAGAAGATCAAAACTCCTTCCAGCTTAGTGGTGGTTGTTGGTGAATTTACTGAGGGTGCACATGATTCTCTTGTCCAGGGTCTCATGGACTGCCAACATGTTTCTTACAGTAGCCTTGGAATGCAATTTGGAAAATGGATGGAAGGGGTGTGTGTATTTACTTTCAAAGGAATATTTTCAGATCAATGTTACACAACAGACAGTTTTCAGGCTACGTTCGAACCACAAAATAGATCCATTCAGGCTATAGCATTGTATCTAGTGCAGATAGTAGCTACTTGGACAGCAGCTACCTGCTTCTGGGCTTCTGAAAATTACACATTTCTATGAAATTCTCTGGGAAAAGAGAAGCAGCACCTCCTTCCTTTGTACAGCCTGCAGACTCTTGCAGCTACCGCCATTTTTGAAGCAGGAATGAAGGCACGGACACTTCAATATGAGATCTATTGCCTTTTATTGAGGACAAATGAACAGAAGTATCTCCAGAAAGCCAGAGCTGGTGTTGAATTGTGGATACTGGAAGAGATGGCATGGCCAAGATGCCCAGGAACATGTGGGAAGGTAAGGAAGTGATGACACTTCACAAGCAAGAGTGAGCCCTTTTCTGCCACAGCAGCACAATCCCACAGAAGCATCATGGAGCTGAGGCTGCAGAATTTGGTTCAGCTGAAATGATTAATCTTAAGTATCTTCCATATCTACTTTTTTTCTCCAACTCTCTCTCTCATGTACTGACACTGGAGCAGATACCACACTTCCCTGTGTCTGCAGAAAAAATAAACTATATGTGTACAAAACAGCTTCTACGCTGCAGTTAGTACCTCTAGGGATCAGGCTATTTTATGGCATGAAAGTTTTAGATTACTGAGGAAGTTATGCACCTACACTCCTGATTGGAAGTTTTATCACATGGGTAATGTTTTTTATGTTGCTTCTCCTAGATTTTTAGTAATGTCTTCTGTTTGATTTACAGCCCTTTTACCAAAAAATATTAATAATTTCAAAAGATATCTGATGAAGGAAACCAAGTTGGGGGGTGGTACATTTTATTTACAGATATATGCTCAATTAGCTTTAGTCTTTGATTTGGTAGAGAAAACATGAAACAATAATTCACACTGAATGTACTTGTTCTATTGTACTTGTCTGTGCATTGCTGCTGCTAATGTGACATCAGCTCTTGGCCTTCACCTTTTAATTGTGTTCAGTGGAGGGAGCAAGAAGAAAGGGGCACCCATCCATTGGCATCAGTGGCAGTTTTCAGCATCATGACAGGTTCTCACTTGCATGGTGGCAGCTGCACTGAAAATAGGTTTGTTTACACCTGGCTTTTTCTTGAGGGAGAATAACCCAGTGACACTGGACAGAGCACAAGTCACTGCAGGAATGGCAGCCTGTCCCTCATATGGACATGGTTGATGAACCAGAAGAACTGCCTGTAAAGTCCTTAAGGCAGTGACCCTTAAAAGATGCAGTGGCCAATTAAGTCTAAGGCTTTTTATAAATTTTGTTTTCTTCAAACCTTTTCCAAGGCTAAGCTTTGATGCTTACGGGAATGTCAAACTAAGTCTTTCCTTATCTATCTTATAAAGACATGGAACAATAGCTTTCTAGCCACTTACTGGTTCAGCACATGGGCTGAACAAAACAAAAATACCTCCCAGGCTATGGAGAGGTTCAGATCTGGAGGTCTATTGCTGGAGGATCTTGTGAAAGTTATGTGAAATGACAACACTTCCTAAATAAACAGAGACTCCTTTTCTTTTTTAACTTCAGTGTAGCAGACGAAAGGATGAACCAGAATCCTTTTACATCATGGTTCCTTTTCGCTCTATTTTAGTGAAAACCAAGGAATCTTCCATGTTCTGCCAGCCCAGGCCGTGAAATACATATGCTACAGTTCTGCTGTTGCTTGCACAGTCAGATGCATGTGCTCTTTGAATCCCACTACATTGCACTCATGCAATTTTGGTTTCTGTCCTGGGTTCAGCAGTGTCTTTCTTTGGCTTTCCAAGAAATTTTGTCTATACATTATTTAGTTTAAACAAAACTTTATTCATTTCGTTTATTTTTTTTCATGTCAGGGATATCAAAAATACAAATGTATAATTCATGTATCTTCTAAATCATGTAAACCTGCTTTGGTTCTGGTACATCCACTAAAGCTTATCTTTGCTCATCTCAGCCTCCAATACTTGAGAAGGTGCTTTCCATTTCCTTTGACCTCACTTGATCAGGAACAGCTGGCATAGCTCATCAGATGACTCGTTTTTTAAAGTAACAGCCCCATCAATTATTTCCTGTTTACATTTACAGGGTTGTTGCTATGTCACTGTCAGTCTTTGAATTCTGGCCCACTCTAAAGATGACTAAATGAAAGTAAATATACATAAAATAAAAAAGAAACTGCTTGTTTCTCATCAGCTTCTGTTCTGGAAACAGTAGCACAAGCAAAGCCCAAAAGCTGTTCGTGGGACTTTGGCATTTGTCACTGCATGCCATGTAGCTCTCTATCCTCTTCACCTAGGGGTGGTAATTCGATTTTAGATATTGCATTTCTAGCTCATAGAATGTAATTTTTTTTGGTGAAAAAAAGACACTGGTGTCCCTAGCTTCTTCCCTGGTGGCTCTTCTCTCAGGGATCAGATGCTCTTCTGTTCTCTCTCATGGAACAGAAGCCATGAATAAATATTGCTAAATTCATTCCTACTTTTACATACCTTAGTGGTCCTTATAAAGAGATGTCATGGCTTTAAAGAAAGTTATGGATATGTTTGGAAACAAACAACAAAAACAGAAACTGCTGCCCAGATAAGCAGCCAGGATTCCATAGGCATTAGGGCTCTCTTACGTGCTCTGAACTTCAAAATTCCACAGCACCTATTGCTGCTCTCATTCCCATTAAATTAATTCTTTGAGTGAGCAATTGGAGTTTGATCAACATAAAATCTGTTATTTTTCTAATTGTGATTCATTACATCTTCTCTAAATTGATAACTCTAGGAATAAAGACTAACTTTTTCAAACCACTCATCTGAAAATATTACAAAAATGAGCAATGCCTGAGCTTCACAGAGAATGCCTGCAATATTAACTATACTATTGAACAGACAGATCATTTATAAATCAAAAAGGTTACTTCCAGATAATACATCTTTAAGGAAATACTTAGCCCTTTTTAAATTAACAATTTTGACTTATTTCTTATTTTAAGACATTACCTAGATGACAACCTTTAAGACCACCTAGATGCCAAACATTTGTTTTAAAAATTATACACTATCATTTAACATGGAAAATAGATACCTATTTTTCCTCCAATCCACATAATATTTTTACGGGAATATTAAAAATTTAGCTTCCCAAAATGAAAAAACTTCATTGTTATGTGAGGAGTGAATGAAAATTAAATACAATTTCATTCCTGTGTGAGGAGTGTTTGTGGAAAACTGCAAACCAAAGCCTATTTAATCTAGTGCAATTTATATGAATGATCTCATAGCCACAAAATAAGTCCATGTTCAAATATTTCTGTGTTAGATATCCAACAAATATGCAAAATGGTATTTGTGAAATGCACATGGATGTTGATGTTACAGAGCAGCAGACACTCTGCTTTGAGGTATTTTGGAAAGGAGAATTTACAAACATTTATTTTAGGAGGTCAATAGTGCATTCTCTCTGTTGCCTAAGCTATTTGTGATGCTATTAGGCAGGGTTATTTCCCTACATCTATGCTTATTAAAGACTTTAAAAAGCAAACTTTAGTTTGAATTTTACCTCACCATGGAACAATTTTTATTTTTTTTTTACTTTTAGAATGAAGTCCTCTAGTCCACTATCTCATAATGTCTGCTCAGTGTCATTTTAGGGCACTCATGTTCCAGCACTCTAAAGCACTTAGACAGTACTGTTAACTCCAGTGCAACAATTTGCAAACTTAAAGTTAAGTATATATTTTTTGGGACCTGGGCCTAATACTTCCTTTCATTATTTGTATGTACTGCAAATGGTTTCTCTTTACTTCTGGATGCAGGATAGCTAATTATGTTTCAGTCCCTGGGCATCCAGCAAGCTTAAAAGAAAACCACAAGCTTATGGCTGTTTCATGCTGCAGTTTTGTCCCAGTGCAGGCTGCCTCAAAGTGCAGCTACAGCCTCCTACTCCAGAGCAGCTTTTCCCCAATATCCAGGGAAAGTAATCTCCTGGCTATGCTAACAGCTATCCAAAAACCTACCATATAATCTAATTGAACTATTGATTCCCAAGCTAGGGCTCCTATTTAGCATTCCAGAGAGAAAGAAATGAGAGAGAAAAAGGTTTTACAGACACAGTAACACAGTACTGCAGAAGCCTTCCTTAGCTTTGTTTGCTTTATGTTCATTTATCATAAAGACTATGTAAAAATGTAGTTACAGTGTTAATGACAGAATCCTACTCCTTCTCTGAAATGTGTTCTGCTTTTTATTTCAAACCACAAATTCTTAAGCAGGGACATTTTTTCCTTAATAAGAAAGAGTCTAATGGCAAGGAGGAATAGGAGGATGGAAAGTGCACCCTCACAGCATCACCTCACATTACTTATGTGCTTAGACAGCTGGTAGTACTATCAGTATGACAGAATCTTTCTCAGATTTTTTTGTTCGTTTGTTTGGGGGTTTTTTTGTTTGTTTAGTTTGTGGGTGTTTTGTTTTGTTTTAATTTAAGAGGAGAAAAAAAGGAAAATTCCAACAGAAATCTACTTTGACTTTCATTCAGATTGAAAGATCAACAAACTCCCTTGAGAATTATTTCCTATGAATATGAATTAAGTTACTACTGCAGTGTGTTTACTAATCTTTTAGAAATAACACCAGCATTATGGGGGCAAGATACTAGTGCCATGAAACTAAGGTAATATTTTTAACATTTGACCAATAATAGAGATGCTATTCTAACAATTCTGCATCACTATTTTACAGAAAGCTATGTATGCTGATAGCAATATGTGATATTTCTTCATCTTTCTGATAAAGCAGGTCAGGATTATTTATACCAATATCAAAAGAATGTACTTACAAAAGTATTCTGTACTGGTAGCTGATCCCAGAATATGTAATCAATATAACTGAAATAAATAAGAAATTATCTTCATTTATCTAAATGCCATTATGAGATTCATTCTTCTTAGTCAAAACATTTTTTTTTCTATCATGACTTTTTTAAAGTGGGGGGTTAAAAGCACTTGCCATTTTTTTCGTGGATAGATTTATGTATTTGGAGATCTTTTAAGACAATAATTTAGCAACTCTAGGAAGGTGAGTTCTTCACAGAATAATTTAAAATCAGCTCCAAAAGAGTTTGTAACCTGATTTTTAAAATCTAGCTTAGATGTAAAGTCTAGCTTTTGTCAGAAAATAACAATGGGGATTCTTCATACCTATTCATGGCTCCTATTTATAGTTTACATGTTATAAGAAACAACTTCCTATCTGCCAGCTCCTGAAATTTCCCTAATTACGTTGATGGTGAAGATCTACATTTTACTCTAGTCTTGTGCTTTTGGTTTCAGGTAATGAAGCTGAAAAACACAACAATGGGCAACAGCCTAAACTAGTATTGTCCCTGCTGGGATTTCCACTGGGATTATAAGAGTGGAAATTTTAATCTTATCTAGGACAGAAAATCTTCAAGGGAAAACTTTCTGTCTACTGGTGAGGTCCATATACACGTAAGGGGAATGCAATGACATAAAGGCCCTAGAAGAGATTTCCCCAGAGAAGGAAATACTTCCTGGGATCCCTTTGCAAGTTGTGATGAAGGAGCAGTTGTGTGAAGACAGCATAAGAGATCTCTCAGGACAAGTTTTGCAGTGAGTGCAGACAACACTGCCCTTCCAAGGCAGGAATGTTCTTGTAACTGCAAGAGTGGTGATCCTAATCTTTGCAGGGATTGCTTCCAGAGCAATCAAGCATTAGGTAAGAGGAACAAAAGTAAATAACCTAATGCCATTTCTTCCTGAGAGTCTTAAAAAATCTTAGTCTGCATTTTCAGTGAGGACTGTGTGACAAACACTTCACACAGCTTAAAAACAATGCTCACTTCAGCAGAAGAACCCTTGGGGCAGGAGGAGCCTGATGGAAAGAACAGCCCCAGCACAGTTGCCCCAACACCAGCCTATATCATCCAGAGGTCCACGATCCATCTGGGGAGAGGACAGCTGAAGAAGTAGTGTGGGAGAACAGACATACTGCTTCAAGGAATCAGTCAAAAGACAGGGGTACATAAACTGCTGGAAACATCACTAACTCTGCTGCTATTTGTATATTTACCTCAAACCAAGATTACACAGATACTCATGTCTCTTCAGAAAGGAGGGCAGGAACATTACTGGTATTGTTAATGTAAAAAGGGTCTTTTGCTGATGAATTTTCTTTGATGTTTTCTCATGAATAATAATCAGCCCTTGACATTTTGTTTAAGTTCTAAAACTGGTGTAGTAATATGTAGATATCTGTTGAAGTCTGGCTCTTGTTCCATCACATTTTGCAGTTATTTACTTTAAATAAAACTCTATTCAAATCACTCTTATTCTGTTGGCAACAGTTTTGTCTAATGTGATTAAAATGTCTTCTCTGTGAGATTTGTCCATAACATACACAACCAAGAGAACTATGTCCACTCTATTTAGTACTTGTTCAGTGGTAGAAATTATGACCCTGTGCTCATGCCTGGGAATGTGCCTAATATCTCCTGATTTACCCTGGTTGACAAAAGCCTATGGATATTAGAGGAGAATTCAGAAGTAAAGCCCAAGTCTCCCCAGCAGAACACTACCTTATTTTTCATTCTCCGCAACAGCAAACAAAAATCATGAGATAATAATCTAACTGCTCTTCCATTAACTGAGCATTTCCTTTCTTCTTTATTATAATTTTTTCCACCTTCTATTATGGAATCATTGAGAGAATCTCCTTATCAGTTTGGTCATAAACCTCCTAAAATACATTAATCCTATATCATCCCCTCCATACCTCAAATTTTGAGTACTTCACCATAACTGCCAGCAGTATTCCTATTGATATTTAAGTCACAAAAACATTGAATGTTTTCAGTTGGAAGGGATCTTAGAAATCATCCAGTCCCAACTCCCCTGCCAAGGGCAGAGATACCTTCAATGAGACCAGATTGCTCAAAAAATTAATAAAATATATAAATCCTAAACAGCTCAATAAAGCTTTGTGCTATTCAATAGAAAGACCTAGAACTTTCATTAAGGATTCTGTCTGAAGTGAAACTAGATCCTGTTCAGTAGAGTACAGAGCAGTTGTCTGTAATGTTTCTCTCATGTTTCAGCAATACAGAAATTTCTTGGTGTAGGCATGTTCCTTTACAACATTGTTCTGCTGAAGTTTATTGAAATGGCATGAAATACTTTGGCCCAGATAGGCCATTTACTAACAAGTGCAGCTTCATCTCATGACTACTGATGAGGTATGGATTTTGCCAGGCATGCTGAAAAGTACCTTTAAAGTACCTTTAAAAACATGTTGGAAAGGACTTAGGCTGCAAGCTCAGACTATGAAAACAAATATTTTAGCCATCCTCAATCTTGTAATTCACTCCCTTATCCTTTACAGGGCATTATACTTCACTCACATAACCGAAATTAAAGATGAAAAAAAAAATAAAATTTTGAAGTGCATATTTTCCTATGCACAACTGTAACACTTACGCTCCCTTTGCAATGGCCCAGCACTACTGTGGTCCAGTTACTGAGGACATTCCTGATGGCCACCCCACCAGAGCTTCCAGGCTCCTTTCTGGAATTTGACTACATAAACCAACTCCTCCTTCTGAGGCAGCCCCACTCCTCTGCCTGATTTCTGTGCTTGACAGAGAAGGTGAAACCGAAGATTTTCAGAGCTAATAAAATCTTGGAGGTTGCCAGTGACAGAAAATATTAGTTCCAGTGGTGGTAGCACAGTTCAGTGAACTGTTTCCCGTTAAATAGCACATAATTATGTTTCCGTTTTATCTTTTTCTTCACAATTCCATAAATTCAGAAAGCCTTTGCAAGTGTAGATTGTTTTGAAAAGAACTGTGCATTTAAGGGGTTAAAATAACAATATTCTATTAAATCCCCTTTTCACAAATTGAAAAGTGTTATAGACTACATGGTAACAATGCTTCTAATCAAACTGATGAATTCTTTCTAAGCAATCATCTGAATGAGAAGTAGAGAAAATCCAGTTTTTAAAAAGCCTTATATTGTCATACTTATTTATTCTGAATTTTTTTAAGAGGTGGAAAGTTGAGCTGCCTAACACAATCACATCAATCAACAAACATAGGATTTTGACTGTATCTCCCACTACAATCCTAGAATTCAGTCTTTTCTTGCATATTTTTCTCTTCTTCTTCCAGACTGCTCTGTGACACCTTAAGGATGAATGCAGCCAACTAAAATCTGCCTATTCTTTCCAGTCTTCTTAAACCACCAGAATTACAGGGAAAGAGGATGGTAAAACTTCCAGAGGTTCATCACATTATACTCATTGTCTATAAATGCTGTTTTATTTGCTTCTATTAATTTGGCTTTAAAGTGTGCAGAGGCAGTCTGGCAACTATAATTTGTCCCTGCAAAATCGTTGTTTCAGCATTGAAGTAATCTATTCAGCCACCCATCCAGCAAACACATGAATCATTAAATTCTTAGTCAGAAAAGGTACCTGTCTTTGTGAGATGGCAAAGTAAGTGCAGACGAAGTTCTTAATAGCAAGAAGACTTTGTTTTCTATGTTTGAATTTAAAAGGAAATTTTGTTTGCAAGCTCCAGAAGAGCAAGGTACATTGCAGGATTCTTGAGCAGTGAATGTTATGTCCCTTTCTAATGGAAAAGGAAGCAACATACTTCCATTTATACACGCACATAAAAAGAATGTTCACTAACAATGTGCATGTGCTCACAGATCTACAGTATTTTTAAAATCTGATTTCTCTGAAACTTCATCTCAGAGGGTAGTAAAGGCAGCATTTGAGCTGTAAATAGAGAAGGAGCAATGACAGCCAGAGAGCCACGAGGCCCTTCCATCCATCAGTCAAGTTGTCACTGCTCCTTCAACACAGGTGAAGAAATGTCAAACAGTATTTGCAGCAAGTTAAGCATTCCTACAAGTGTTAGTGTCAGTGTATTGGCTTCAGACACCTGTTTAAACTTTTTTTTCTGCAGGAAGAAAAATCTTGGAAGGCACGTAGCTTGTGTGACTTTTTTCCTTTAGATGACTAGTTTCCATCAGGGCCTGAGGTAGAGTATGAAGTATTAGGGGACACTTGTGAGACCACAGATGTCTAACATAAATAGGCAGCCAGTGCAGGGTTGTCAGTGAAGATTGCAACCTGGCATGAGAAATAAGAGTAGTAAGTAATTGAAGCAAGGAAAAGGTGTGTCAGATGAGACAGCAGAATTGGCATGTGAGTCTCCCACGAGATACAGAGAGACATTGGTTTGGAGAATCAGATTCTCTTCTGCCATCATTTACAGAGTCTCTTTCTCCTCCTCTTAAACGTAAAAGAATCAGACAGACCATGTCTAGTAGCACTTGTATTTAATCTTGGTGATCTGCAGATACTCAAGCCCACTATCTTTAGGGCAGGTGCCAGGTGATTAAAGTGGCTTTTTAACTCTAGTGCTTAGCTTAAGCTAAAATTCTGACAGCAAATTATTGTTTGCTTCTGGCATTTCTTCTTCTTTGCTAGTGCATAAAATTTGCACCATTACTTTGTTTACAGTAGCAGTTTAACATATTCCAGAAATACATTTCATATATGTATATTTATATATCTATTCCTTTGCACAAAGGACCCTCCAGTCTCCCCCTGGGGAGGTGTTCAGCAAGGAAAGTGAGAAAGGGCCTGTTTTTCTCAGCACCCCTTGTTGCAAGCCCCCAGTACCTCTGTGAAGCTGATCTCCTGTCTCCACCAGCAGCCAGGGGCTGGGACACTCTCCTTTGTGGGCTACCATTCCTACGCAGCAATGTGCCACCATGCTGTACACAGAGAGTTAAATTTCTACACTGCCTTCTTAAAGCCAGTTCTTGGTCTAAAAAATCCCAAAATTACATAGGTTTCATGGCAGACAGCACACTTTATAACATGAAAAAAAATAAGTAAAATTCTGTTCACAAGGGAAAAAATTGCAAGGAAGGGAACCCAGGAGGTTATTTTGGGTATGGAGCTAAAAGTACTTTTAAAATTAAAAATAAATAAATAAATAAATAAAAAGGAAAAAAGAGGACTAGCTAGTATATAAATATGACTGAGGGAAAATAAATATTCAGACAGGTTCGGCTGCTTCGTTATTTCCCCCGATGCTTTTCAGACATCTTCACTCTCAAGCACTTAAAAAACATACCAAAAATATTTGTTACTCCCTTAAGCCATTTTTAGCCTACCTGTCTAGTGCTCAAATAGAATTCCTTGCAACTGCAAGCTGTAGTATTGTGTTAATAATTTTCCCCCAATTCCCCTGAGGTACCAAGAGAAACTTGAAAGGAAAATCAAAAATTAAAAAGGCAAAGGGATCTTTTAATATATACTGTCAAACAGCTGTGAGGCCTTAATCCTAGAGGCCTTTTTTTATCCTTCCATAACACCTACCCAAGATTTTTCTCTTCAGCAACAAAAAGATGCTAAACCCAAATAATGGATTTTTTAAAACATGGTTATTTAAGCAAAAGTTCTCTTACTGACTTCTTGAAAATGCCCAGAAATTGTACACAAATTTGAAGAGGAAGTGACTTTAGCCTGTTACCACTTAACCCTAAATCCCAACACCATTTCCTTGCTGCAGGGCACTTTTGCCCACAACATGCAAATTCAGAGCTGTTGCCAACAGATGGTTCAAGCCACATTTTCATTTAATCATCACAGACTCAAGCTGGAAGGATCCTTGAGAAAGAAGAACATCACTGATGTTTGTAAAATCTGTATGTTCTTATTCCAGTACAAACACAAGCTGAAATGCAGGGACTCAGTTCTTTAGCATGTTAAACACTCCATGTACCCTGACACAGACAGGGACTGAAAATGTTCAGATCACTGAGCACAGTTTAGAGGGCAGAGACTCTGTGTGCCCATCTTAAATCTGCTCTTCTTAGTACAAGCACATATCCCTCAGCAGCTTGGCAGAAAGCAGTAAAATCCAGGTGAAATAGAAAACAAAAGATGTCCATGGATTGATTTTATTTCATTTATTTCCTGTTGTAGTTAAGAGGTGGGTAGAAATGCGTCTCACATGATATTTCTTTTCATTAATTTATCATTAACTCCAGTAAATACCAGTACTGTTCTTGTCTATATAGGGATAGTTTAAAAAAATAAACCCAATGAGTATCTAACAGGAGTAATTAAGCCATGTTTAAGCAGTTTATGTGAAAATAATTAAATCATAATTAAAAAATAATGTTTTCATTTTAAAAATAAACTGGTTTTAAATTTCAAGTTATGACAATCTTTGTGAAACGTCCAAGAGCAGAGTGAAGGTGTCTCATTAAAACCTTAATACTACAGCTTTTTGTTCAAGCTGAATGTGTTGTAGTAGCCTCTGAACACCAGGGAGAGGGGATGTTCTCTTCACTACTACTTATCCAGCTAGAAAACTCAGTGGTTTTTAGGGGGGGACCTAATGAAATACAGAGCAACCACCTGAAAAAAAAATCCCAACTTATTTTCTCCTCCATGATTAGGGCTAGAACAAGGCATTAATGACTGAGGTCTACAATTTCTAAATCCAGACAGGCTGAGGGCCCCAGAAGGTATTACATAATTTCCTTCATTGGAGAAAACATTTATTTTTGTTAAATAATTTTTGAATATGCGAAATGTATATATGTATAAACATATTTACTTATGTCTTAAGCATATTTAAACTAACTGAATTTTTAAATTCACAGGAACTTTTTATATCTACTAACTAAATTTCAATTGCTTCCAAAAGGCATTCAGAATACAGAGCACTAGAATAGTAGAACATTAAATGCTTGAATCCACTTCAGATAGTAATCTGAATATATGTTTTTTTCTTTTGGAATACCTTAAATAATGTGTATGGGGTAACCATCAAGTATTTCTTTTATTTTAATGGCAAAATTTTGCGGCAAGTCAACACTCAGCAGCAGCTGCAACTTTCAAAATACAGATGCACTGGCTATCAACAAACTAACTCTTCTTTCAGTAAGTGGTGGGAGGAAAAGCCTTTTAAAAGTCTATTACTTGAGACAATTTTTTCCAGCTTCAGGCTTTAAATCAGTAATAAAAATGACTATTTAAATTACTTTCATGTCAATCCATCCACCATGATCTGCAGAAAGCTATTTAATAAGACAGGGACAGACTAAGGAATATCTTCACTTTTGTTACTGTCAAACCTGGTAAGGCTTGTATTGATATTGTCACATTAATATTTCTTAAAACTCATATTTTTGCTGCATTCAGTATTTTAATGGAGAAAGATATATACATTATTATAAACACAGACAATTGGCTAGAATAAAGGAAAAACTTATTTATTTGAAAAATCATATTAAGGAGATGACACATGACTAAGAGCCTTTCTTTGTAGTAAAAAGATAGCAACAATCATCAACAAGCAGAAGCACAATGAAAATATGATTAACCCTTATTTCTCTAATACAGATAGCAAGACAGAAAATAACATGGAAGAAAAAAAAATCAAATAAAAACCCAAAACTACCAGTACCATGTAGCTTGTACTGTATAAAGTAAAACTTAATATCAAAAAACTAAAAAGGAACTATTAGGGTGTCTTTAGAAATAAATTTCAGTGAAAACAAGAGTCTGAAATCCTTTCAGAATGTACTTCAAGAAAGAGATGTGCACTTCTACCACCTTCAGTCTTTCCCCTCCATCCTTCCTCCAATTTTTAAAATCCTCTCATAGTAAAGAAACATTAGAGAATTTTATGGAATACCCATTGAATAGTCCCACTCATGTCTTGGAACTATCTGGCAAGTACAACATACCCTGCAAAAAAACCCACCAGAGGAAGAACTATGTTTGCCTACACTGGATGCTTACATTTGACCAAATCAACTGGAGGAAACAACCTCTGCCTTGCTGTGGAGTAAAAGTGGACATAACCAGTCTTCCAAGAAAGGAGAAACAGTTCTGGTACTCTGAGGTACCTATGATAGGGATATTGTGAAAGCACCTAATAAATATTTAATGTGGAGGGGTTGGGTTGCTCCAGTGACTTCCTGGCAACTTGAAACCAATGAAAAAACAAGTAAAATCACTATTCAACTAGCACAAAAAAAACCCATGTCACTTCTGGGCTTCAAACCCCCACATATCCACCCAGGCTGGCTCTGTATCTGCAACTTCCTTATCCTTTCAAAATACATTTGCCAGCAGCACAGAATTCAATCAGATCCCCAAGCTGTAGGTCTGTTCTCTTCCCTCCCAAAAGAATAATGTGGAACATCATTAATAACAGGCCAGGGCTGTCAGCAATATGTGGATAGCACCTATTACAGTGCACTATTGAAAATAATTAGGAATACGAAAAATAGCCATGTAGCAACACCTACAGCAATCAGGAATTAATCTTAAACTTGTGCTCCCAATAAACCAAACATTTTCAGGCAGACACAAACCAGTTCATTTAAAAAACAAACAAACAAAAAAAACCCAACAAAACAAAACAAAAATAGAAAAAAAAGAAAAAAAGAAAAAATAAGAAGGATAATGTATTCTGGTTTTACAAGAGCTACTGCCTCTCTCTACAGCTGAGAGGTGACAACAGTGTGAGATCTATTTGGTCTGAAGTCTTAGCTGAGGGTTTTGTCTATTTTTAGCAGTAGTAACAAAAGGAAGTGGATGAAGAACTACATGTTTGAATTAGACCACAGAACAAACTTGCCACATCTTTCAGTGAATTGCCAAGTCTTTCTTCCACCTTGTGATCCTTGGCATGTGAATTAGCTCACATGTATTAACCTAACCTAAATGCTTTATTTTCAAATAAAAATACATATTTCTAGGCACTGAAATATAGACAGTAGGGCAAAAGTAGAATTTATCTCATCAGAGTACCTAAATAGGTAGTTAGGATTTAAGTTTATAAATCTGACTAAATACATCATTTTATTTTGACATACCCATTACTTTCTGACAAGTTAAAGAAATAGTTCATACCTTATGGCTTATATAATGAAGTTTCAATGTTTACACCTCTCCAAGAGTCTCAGAATCACAGACACACATACAAAGAAGAACCAGCTAGGAGAAAGCTGGCACATTTGGAAAAGGTTCACATATCTGAAAAGCAGCAGACACGAAGGAAAAACCACGCAAAAATAAAGGAATCCTGAAAGCACTGTTAAAACAAAATAGCAATGACTAATCTGTCTGTGAAGCCTGGAAATTAAGCTCCAGTGCAATGGATGAAAATTAGGGGATGTATGGAAGAACCCTTTGAGATCAGAGCAGCAACTACCCTGATTCTTCAGCCACTGCAGACTAAGTGAGGGAGCAAAGCCCAGTGCTGCAATCTGATTACCCTTCCAAAAACCTTTGCACAGCTACTCATCATCTCCAAACCATACTAGGACACGTGCATGAAGGGGTTGGCAGAGTGTGTGCTGTACCCTCTGCTTTTTCACTTGAAATAAAGTCAAGTTCCATTTCAGAGAATCAAACTCTTCTCAACTGATATATAAAATCTGCTGCTAAGATAGGGGCCTCTCTTGATAATCAAATTAGACATGAATAGGGGGAGGGACATTTCCTTCTGCTATACCCAGATTTGCCAAATTTAGGTATATTTGTGACATTTGAGACAGTAAAAGCCATCCATCAGCATCTCTGTCACTAGCTTTGGGTTTGCAAAAATGGAAACAAGATGTTGCCTTGGAATGCAGCTTTGTAAAATTCTGCAAATTAAAAAACACCTCACTAAAAGTTTCTATAAATAACTAGAAGCTACCGCTGTAACATGATAAGCAAGATACGTGCTATCGTATGAATGGTCATTTAATAAAATGTTAATAGTAGGATTCTGAACTTACTCAGATTAACTTTCCTATTATTTACACAGAACATCATTAGGCTATCAAAACAGACCACACTCTAACCCAGAAAAACAAGCAGTGTGCTGGGGGGTGGAAGGAATCAGTATTCTGGTGCAGTAATAAAGGTTTCTTTCTCCAATGATAATCAACTCTGCATAATTAAAATAGCTCAGACTGTTGAACTAATTTTCAGACTGGAGGTTTCTTCCTGTAGCAACACTTACACACAAAGTTTCTACTGCGACTGAATTTAATCGTGAGCCTAATTACAATTTTAATGAATATCTTCAACACTGCATGTAAACTTGCACTTCACAGTCTTGCTATCAGAGCATTCTTAGAAGCTTTCTGCAGTTAATATAAAGGATTATTCTGAGATGCTCATGCTATTGCAGTATTTTTTAAAAGACAGCTTAAACTATATTTGGCCAAATTGAAATAATGTTTAAATTAGGGTTGTAATAACTATAGGTTTTAATATGCATATTTCAGAATATTTTCACTATACATTTAATTAAAGATGAGAAATGTGTGTCTTTCTAATCAGGTTCTAACTTCAGAATGATCCAAACTGTTTCTGTTAAGTTTCCCTTTTTGTAAATACTTGAGGTTTACTTGCAGATTTTCTCACCAGAGGGCAAAAAACAACACAGGAAATTCTCTGTTCACAGGAGAGAAGACAGATTTAATAACCAATGCCTAAAAATTGCACCAACAAAACAGCAGTTCTGTCTAATTTGGCTGATTTTTAAATGTATTTCTAGAACAGTAAACTAAAAATTCTGTAGAAGCCCCACATAAATGATTTTTAATTAAACATGAAGATTCGCAATTCACCATGGAGTTTCTTCTTCTATATACAGTTTATTTTATTTTACACTCCCCTCCAATTTGTGATGGCCAGACTGATGTACCATTTGCATTACTGCATCATAGGTAGCTGGTAAAATAAAAGCAACCTGATCATCCAGCAGTTTGCAGTTGACTTTTCTAGGTCCTAAGAGGATGTGATAGGTTGAAGATGACAGGATATGAGCATTCTGTAGCAGTTATTGATGTACCCATCAGTACTGAAGTCATCAATACAGAACAAGCATTTTGGTGTTCCAGAGTTAAATTTCTGTTGAGGTTTCTATGACAAAGACTATTCAGATGTGCTGAGGGTTTCCACAGTGACAACATTCCACCATTCCACATATCCATTTCAATTGAGAAAACGTCTTTCTTATTTGCTTAGATTTAAATCTAGCAGAATAGTCTTCAAACACAGACCACTATTCTCTGTTTTTATACAATAACAGTATATAATACCTCCTGTACATTCATAAAATGATGTTGAAATCAGTTAGCTTTCTTGTCACACTGGTCCTTGTGGGAGGCTGTCCTAGAATCCCACTGATTTACTGGTAAGGAACTCCCCTGCAGTGTTGCCTGTAAGTGTCTGTGCAGGAGTGTTCCTCCTCCAGAGCCTGTCTTGTTGTCCCTGTTGTGATGCTGGCAATTTCTGCATTCCCAGTTCCACACAGAGGGTTCTCTCTGCAGCTCCAGGAACCCCCTATGCCAGAAACCACCACTGAGCCTCCAGCCAGCTGTGTCTCACATGTGGCCCTAGAAATAGGCTGTGGTGTTACAAAACAGATGGGGTGCTCTGTTCAGAGGAGTCTCATGAAAAATGCTGCTATTCCCAGCTGCAACTCTGACTGTGGATCTCAGCTCTTCCCACCATGCTCTGGATATCAACAAAGTTGAGAGATCTGCTATTTAAGGTTGAGGAGGAAAGCAGTTCAGAACAAAAATACTTTTAGTTGTTTGTTTTGCTTTTCTTGCTTCAGTTCCAATGCCTGTCCATAAACATCAGGTTTGTTCTTTTTTTTCTTTTCCCATGACTTACAGTTAGCTTCATGAAGAAATTAAAATAGAAAAATTAAATTTTTTTAATTTAAAATTGCATTGAGTGGTAGAATTCTTCAACCTGTGCATTTCACACATGCATAAATTCAGCCATGTTTCAGTAGAAATGTCGCTGCTAGAATAAAAGAAGTCGTAATTTAATTTATTTTTCTTTACTCTGAAAAGCAACACCTCAGTACTGGATCATTTCAGCTATGCTGAAAGGACCAGGCACAGCAAAGGGGTAGATTTTGGTTTTCTTGGGTCTTTGAGACATCTAATCTTCTCTAGCAGATAAATATCTCTAAGCTAAGAGATACAAAGGTAAATATAATTTGCTGTACTTCGGTGGAGGCCATTTTTCTTCTTGAATAAATACCAGTAAATAATACTGTCCAGAATTTGGAAAAAAATAATAAAAGAGTTCAAACTCAAGAAAACTAAAGCTTCTCAGGGATTTGTCAATGTTTAACCACTCTTATGCGTGTAACATATCCAGAGGTACTCGATGAAGAGATGTTGAGGAATAAAAGGCACACACAGGCAAAGGGCAGTGAGTTGTACCTACAACCTCACACAGGTAACACAGAAGCAGCTACAAGCAAAAATGGATGATGGAGGTCTCCAGGTGTGATTTCAGGGTTTTTCTAAACTGATCTAACTGCAAACCAATGCAGAAAGGTGTAGTTGTATCCCTCTTGTTCCTCCCCAGATATCTGTTGCCACCTCTTCCTTCTGCCTGTTCACTCAACCTCACCTTCCAGTCCGACTGCCAGCAGGTCTGGCTGGTTGCAGCTGTGCACTCTCTGAAGGTGGAAACATCTGCTCAAAATGCTGCATTATGCACAGAAATTTGACTCTGATTTCAGGTTAGCAACTGATGCAGTAATGACATTTTTGTTCTTTAAGTTATGCAAGCTGTAGAAGAATGAGGGAACTAAAAGCACGAAGAAAGCTGGAAACATCTACAAAAAGGAAAAACATAAGGAGGTTCACACAGCACTTCGGATGTACTTGCAAAGAATAGAAGCCAAAAAATTAGAAGATACATGGGAGGTGGTCTGATTTTTTACATAGTACTGGCTGACTCAGAGCAAAATGTTTAATAGTTTTCAGCTATCTTAGAGAAGTGTAAGTATGAAGCAGTACCAGAAATTCAAGGAGCACTGCATTCCTTGTAAAAATGAAACACATGAAGTATGTGCTTTTAATCAGGGCACAGAAGAATGTGAAATTACAGAGGGGGTTGTGATCAATCTAAGCCAATTTTACAAGTCTAACTGGGACCAGATATGAGATAAGATTGTAACTGAAATCTGAGTATTTTGGAAGAAAAACTATATTCACTGAAAAATGCAGAATTAATCCTGAACTGTGCAATTATAACTTACAGTATGACCATAGCTGTCCAATACACAATAAAAACTAGGGGATTATGAAAGGTAAGCAATTCTCTGGTGCTGAAGTCACAATTAAGGAGACAAAACAGAAGAACACTAGCATGAGGTTACGGGTGAGTTTCAAAGTTTGCAGCCATTATGTAAGCTGCCACTACAGAAAGAAGTAAGGAATTAAATGAAATAGATGAAATTGATTTTTGCACTTCACAGTACTTTGCAAGCTCCTGCAACATGGGCTGCTGACAAGAAACACCACCTCTGTCAGCTCACTGCTCCAATACAGGTGGATAGTCTATAACTTGGCTACACCAAGCAGGACATTGCTTGCTTGTACATCAACACAGCCCATGCACTAGGGAGTAGTTAGGAACAGGTAATGGAAAATAAATGCGTGAAAAACACAACTTACAAGAATGACTGTTCCCTCTGGGGAGGGAACTAAGCACTAAGCACATGGGTGAGAAAGAAAATGCAGTATCAGTAGTGGAAAGGAATAATTGTTACCATGTTAAAACTTCATCCCACATTCAGTCTCATCAAGAAGATAGACCATAATTATTAAAGAAGAATTTGAATCAGACTTCTGTGGACCAAGTTCGCCCAGAAAACAAAATACAGCTAATTCCATGGCCTGCAGAAATGTTGTTCTTACCTTGTGCCAAAAGACAAGCCCAAGAGACACATTGTTCTGGGCGTAAAGAGAGAAACAGATAACAGTACACACACTGTGCATCATTTTTAAAAGAGAAGAAATAAAAGAGGTAGAGAAATCAACAACATACATTATTTATAGCTAAGTTACACTGCAAGGAGCAGGTGTGTAACATGCATGCATTTTTGCACCTGATAAACAAAAAAGAACTGGTAGAAGTAAAAGAGTATAATGCAATTAAAATATTTTTCATGTATGATGTAAGAAGTTGTCATAGTAAACAATGTTTGGTAAAAAAAGTCATATCTGTGTAAGAAAAAAAAAAAGCCAATCATTTTTTCATAGTCATGTGGGAATTCCAGTCAATCTCCAGTTGTATCTGACAACACAGTTGAACATATGAAATACACCTAGGGTTTTTTAGATAATCTTTTAACTGGAGAAAAACAATAGAAAAGTATTTTTGGAAACTCTAGACACTTTTTGGCAGAGCTACCAATTAAGACAAAGCAAAATGACAGAAATATAAATCTCGCATCAAAATGACAGAAATATAAATCTCACATAACAAAAAGAAAAAATCAACCAAACAAAAACAAACAAAAAAACCCAGGAAAATCTTTAACTTAGCAAGGCATTTAAGCAAATTAGGGTAAGTGAATAATCCATAGGGAAAACTGTATTGCTCTTAAATGTTGGGATAAAAATTCTGACACTTCCTTTTATTTCTTCCAAGTCTCCTTGCTAGTTTTTTCTGGAAGACATTAAGGAGTACGTCTGATTCTGGCTCAGATTTTTGGGATAGATCACTGGAGGTTTTCTAAATTGGTCGGCAGTAGATTTTGCCAGCATTCATCTCAAACTTCCCTAGCTTTCTCCAGGGTGCAGAGTAAGCTGGATCAGGTTTCATGTTTAAATTAATTTGGAATTGCTTGTTCCAAAAGTGAACTGGAGTTTGCAAGTTTTTCTGCTTTCCTTTGCTGGAGATGAAATATTACTTTCTGCCATTATACTTTTCAGAGTCTCTAGCCTTTCAGCCTACCTACATGACCAGATCTTTCTTGCCTTCTACCGCAATTCATTTGTGTTCCGTTCTAAATTTTTCTTAACCAAGTACAGTTCTATTCCTGTCAGATTTACCCAGCTCTGAGATCCCATCTGCTTGGCTATATATTCTTTAACAGATTCTGTTTGCTATATGCTGACCTAGTTCAAAGTTACATTTGTTCATTGACTATTCTGTACTCTACCTTCTCCCATGTTTATTTCACAGAAAACTTTATGGGTTTGCATTAGGTTTTTCACCTAGGGCATTTTTATAGATTAGAAACAGTACAAATTCAAGTAATGATCCCCAGGGACCCCATTTAATACTTTACCTAATTTGAAATAGCTTCACTTACAATCACTTTTTATTCTATATGGGTAACCACTGTGCTATTCATCTAATTTCATATTACAGGATCCCTTAAGTCCTTGAAGCTCTTTATTGGGAGCAGTCTTGTGACAATGCTGCTGCTTAAATACACCCCATTATTCCCCTGTGGCGTACATCTGAACTATACTGTGTGTACAAGTCTTACACTACACATGTTGGGCCACCTAACGATTTTCCTTTAGCTTATGCCTGCTTTGTTTATGAGAAAAGGAAAGAATTTCTGCTCTTACAGTCATAACATTGCTGTTTTTACATGAAGGAAAAATGCAGTGATGAGACCAACTGCCATTTTTGGCTCTTCTCTGTAACAAGTGGGTTTGGTTGTTCTAACTGGTATACCCAAAAGCATCATCATTACAAAATACTTCATAGACAGATCTTAAACTCCTCCTCAGTTGCATCTCCTTTTTGAAAGCTTTGCCATTCCCCATAAAACTGAGATGCTTTACTAGGCCTTAACACAGAGCCCACTCTGAGGAAGCAGATCTCATACCTTATAAAGGCTCCAAAATACAATGATTCCAGGGCAAGCTCAAGTAGAGACAACCTAATCTAGCAGCAAGAAGAAAATCTCCAAACCAAGCAAAAATTTTTATGCTGGCTGGAGGGGTGGAAGTGAATTCATGACAAGTGAAGCAGAGAAGCAGGTCTGACGTGCCAGGTTAGTGTAGCTCCCGTCTCCAAACCAAGCTTCCAGGTGATGTCACTTTTGTCTTTGAGTGGGAGACTACAAGTCAACAGAAACAGCTCAGCCATTTTAATGTTCCTTTCCCATCTTCATCCAGTTCTTAAAATAAAAGAAGCATAGAATCATTTATGTTGAAAGAGACGTCTAAGATTGAGTCCAACCTTGTTCCACCTTGTTCACCACTGAACACCCAAGTGCCACATGCACACAACTTCTGAACACTTCCAGGGATGGTGAATCCACGACTTCCCTGGGCAGTCTGTTTCAATGCCTGACCACCCTTTCAGTGACGAAATATTTCCTAATATCCAATCCAAATGTCCTGTGGAACAACTTGAGGCCATTTCCTCTTATCCTGTCACTTGCTACCTGGGAGAAGAGACCAAGCCCCACCTTGCTACAACCTCCTTTCACGCATTGCATCATTCTTTAATTTTTTTCTATCTCTACCTTATACACCACCTGGTGCATACCACCCATCATCACTTAGAAATCCTTCTGTTTATAGCTGAGGACAACTGGACTTGATCCAATAGATCCGCCCGCCCTGCCCATTACATTTCTTATCAAATAAAACCTGTGATTTTTTTCCATGCTACTGCCCATGCTCGGAGCAGTGCCCTTAAGCATCTGCAAAATTGTCACATTATCCTGCTTTGAACTTGCTTTGCACCAAATCTTCTGCTGAGGTGGGGTGGGGAGGAGAGGACAAGAGTTAAAAGAAGGTTTAATGCAGTTACCTCTGCAGAGCTACAGCAAAGGGTTGAGCTAACAAGTAAAGAATAATTTTGCTGCTCTTCAGAAAACTGATGGATTTTTTTTTACCAGGATCCACGAAATAATTGTACATTAAGTTTAGCTATAAAGCCATGACCATGGAAAAAGGACTTGGCTCTAAAGCAAATATTTTTCATATTCAGTTTCACTTTCCTGGTATAAAATATTTAAGAAAACATAATTCTACTTAAAATAATTCTATAAAAAAGTCATCACACTCTTGTCTTTTATATGTATCACAGTCAGACATTTCAAATTTATTTCATCCAGCACAAGGCTTCCACGTCCCTTATGGTGTAAGTGATCAGTACTTGTGAAAGCCTACAGAATTTACACTGAAAGGCAAAACAATGAAAAAAATAAACCTACTGCATTAAAACTCCTCTTCCTCTTATCTAAGTGTTTCTACTGTCACCAGCTATTGGAGAATGTGAAAGTTTTAACATAAAAATTATTAATGCTAATGAATCCCTAGTAAACCATGTGGAATTTCTGGTCCTTCTGTCTGTTGAGGCTGTGGAAATACTCTGCTCTTAGTGAGATTTTTGAGAATTGGAATTATTTAAGAAATGTGCATGCTTGGTGTTGTAAGTGACGTAGTTTTGATGGCAGGACTTCATCAGACACGAGGTTTAAAAACCTTTCTTATAGATGGTCATTTTCAATTCACCTAATGTCCTTTCAAAGTTCATTCCATACTCAAGACCTTTTGTCCCCAGACAAAGAGGAGAGGAGAGGAGAGGAGAGGAGAGGAGAGGAGAGGAGAGGAG